>CM032447.1:194102926-194272926 GCA_019049505.1 Pachyrhynchus sulphureomaculatus | reverse complement strand
TCCTATGTTCTAGTGGTGACCTATCACGAGCAATTCTCACTATTTTTCCGTTTTCCATCCTACCAATATGTTCATCCCACTCTCTTCTCCGTCTCATCACACAATCGTTGATATCCTCTACCCTACACCTGTTTCTTATATTTTCACTTTTCTCCCCATCCAAGTGTTTTTCTGCGAACTACCTTTATTTCTGTTGATTCCAGTAGTCTTTTGGTTTTCGATGGTTCTGGCCTGGTTTCCACAGTATATGTTATAACAGGTTTTATAGCTGTTTTGTAAATTCTCGATTTGGCTTCAATTCCTATGTCTTTGTTCACCATATTATCACTACTAAATATATATCACCACTACACCAAACACTTTATTTTTGCACTTGACACGCGTTTCGCTAACCATGTTAGTTTCATTAGAAGCGATGAAGCTAACATGGTTAACAAAACGCTCTTCGAGTGCAAAAATGAAGTGGTTTAGTAGTGACATATACTGAGTAGTGTCATTGTGTCAGAAACTCCACATTCCCAATTGTGTTGTTTAGGCGTCCTGCTATTTTTGCGGCTCTCGTCGCTTGTTCCGTTACCTCCGCCTCAACACCACCATACGCAGATATTTCTACACCTAGATATTTAAACTTCATTTGCTGTTTAATAACTTCTCCGTCCACCTCAAGTTTACATCTTCAGAGTGTCTTTGACATTATTGTGTGGTGTAGGACTCGCTGTAGATCGTTTTCATTTTCCTCAAATAGTACTATGTCATCTGCATAACATAAAATGTTAACCTCATTGTCTCCCTTTTTATATTATTTCATGGTCCGTACTGTTCTTATTATTTCGTCCATGATGATGTTGAAGAGAAGGGGGGTCTCAGTGAGTCTCCCTGTCGAAGACCGTTCCCAGCTGGTCTCGGTTTGATAAGTTCTCCGTTTATCTTTGCCTGGATTTGGTTTGCTGTATATACACTCTCTATAGTCTTAATAATATTATATCGGATTTGCCTGTTGTAGATGAGAAACATAACATCCTTCAGCTGAACATGGTCAAATGCCTTTTGCAAATAAAATAAAACATATAGATACGCTTGTTGTATTCAACAGACTTCTCTGATATTTATCTGAGGACAAAGACTACATCTGTACAGATATGCCTGACCTGAACCCTTGTTTCTCATCTTCTTAGGAGGTAAGACTATTAATTTGGTTCGTTACGATTTTTTTACGAGTTTTAGTGTGGTGCTCAACAGATTTATTCCTCTATAATTCGAAGGTATTTTCTTATCTCCCTTTTTAAACATAAGAATGTTCTAATCCGCTATTCAGTTGGGATTCTATGGCTACATAAGATCTTCTGAATTAAATTTATCAATCGTTGCACTAAACTTTCTCCCCCATATTTCAAAAGTTCATTCGCGATACCGTCTTGTCCAGGACATTTCCTATTCCTTAACTTCTGTAGTGTCTGCTGCACGTCCGAGACCCCAATTTTGGCGTTCTCGCCGACAACTATTTCCGGCTTGTCCAACGTCAACTCTGCATCCTTCAGACATCTGATCCAGTCTTCCCTGGGTATAAGATTGTTCGTTTCAACCAACTCGTTGATCTCTTCCCTTTGTGATCTTATAAGCCTCCATATTTGTTTTTGAAGGCCGTAGAACTCATTTTCCATTCTTTCATATGAGTAAAATATGTTAAAAACTAAACAATGTTGATATATTGATTTACGTATATAAGAATTGCAATGGAGGTGACGGAGGAAATGTTATATAAATATATATATATATATATATATATATATATATATATATATATATATATATATATATATATATATATATATATAAATATATATATATTATTTTATGAAATTCGTTTAATATATTTAAACTGTGGAAAAATAGTAACAAATAACACTTCGCTGTAAGTGGTGCGAATATTAACCATAAAGATTTATTGTTTCTGAGTATATATGACAATTGTTGTAGCCAATACACACATGGAGAAATTAGACGCCAATTTTCATATTACCTTAGATTACTGCATAATTCTAATGCTTAAAATTATTATTTAATTATTTTATTTTATAACGAATTAAAGAAATTTTATCTTTTTTAGTTTAAAAAAACAGCTGACGCGTAATAGCAACCCCCTGCTGCCTACTTAAACCTTTATATGTTTGACTGAAAATATTTTTGTTACAGTTTGTTCATTATCACAACCAAAAACCAGAATTGTCATGATAGTATTGATATTGAACAAAATTTACGATTCCTGACACTTTTGCACCTTTCTCTCATACGATATTGATATTTTTTTCTTTATGGGTATAGCAGAGAAATCTCTAAAGCTCTACAGTAGAGGAGCAGAAACTGATTCATTTCGGTCCTGAATTACTGCAAATTTTACTAGGTGGAAAACATAATCCTGGGCAACTTATTCTATAGCGATGAGGCCCACCATATAAAAAAATTCTTAAAAAGGGTAGTACCGAGATTGAAAAACTGAATCCCATACAGATGTGATATATTATCACGACACGTATTACTATTAGGTACCGATCTGGGACGAATCAAATGGGCTACATCTACCAAAACTTTCATAGAAGTATTTATATAACAGATTCAAGTCATAAACGTTTTGGAATATTTCAAGAAATCCAGGATCTGGGTCTAGAACTAGAGTGCTCTAAATTAAGTCCTAGAAATGCAGCGTATGTTTGGGAGAAGGGCTTCAAACATTCCATCGTTGGTCGAATTGAACAGGATTAACAGTTGGTGTGAAGTGTAAAACGTTTTATGAAATAATGGTATAATTATTTTAGAAGCTAACTTTATGATCATCCCAAAACATATTGCTTTAATTCGTACCTAGTTAGCTGAGTGAAGTTTCTAATGGAATGGATTGTGCCAACAAAACTATGCCTGAAATTCTACTTGAGTTCTTGTTACGTTAAATATTGCTAGGTTACTATCACCCTAAGGTAGAATTTCCATTAGGTTTTTATTAAAATGCACAAGCTTACTGTCTTACGTGAGTAAATATTGTCCGAGTAGTCAAGATAAATGAATTTTAGGTTTTATTCATCCTTTAAGTATATGTGTACCAAATTTAAATCGATATACCATATTCTTCGAATATTATCGTTCCAACAGAGAGACAGAACAACTTGCAGAGTAACAGACTAATAGGGATGGAAAAATATGTTTTTCGTAATCTAGGTGTTCTGAGACGTATAGAGTTTAAAAAATCTAGAAAAGTGACTTTTTAATAATTCCTAACGTCCCTTAACAAAAGGAGATAAAAGTTAATTTTGTTTTATTAAATACCCTATACCTTAAAAATGAGACTGATTGCCTCGAGTAACCGATAAACTAAGAGAGAGTTAATAGAGTGAAGAAAAAAAATTGAAAAATTCAACACTGAATTTACCTATCAGAAGTCTAATTTAGTTCCAGTGGCTTAGAAGTAATAATTGTGTTCGCCAGACTCTATTACAAAAATAAATTTGATTTTCGAAGGAAAATTTTAATAAGCACTGGGAACCAATTTATGACTTGTTTTTTTTATAAAAATCTCCTCTTTGTACGTTTTCCAATCTAAAATTCACTATTGGTGATGTGGTTTGTTGAAAACCAAAAACTCTATTCTCAAATACTACTATAAAATTCGTAGTGCACATGTATATAATATATAATATATATATATATATATATATATATATATATATATATATATATATATATATATATATTTATATATATATATATATATATATATATATATATATATATATATATATATATATATATATATATATATATATATATATATATCTTCTAAAATAATTATACCATACTCAAAAGTTTTACACTTCACAACAACTGTTAATCCTGTACAATTTGACCAACCGTGGAATGTTGCGTCGATGTTTGAAACTCTTCTCCCCTGCATTTTTGGGATTTTACTTAGAAGACTCTACTTTTAGACCCACACACTGAATTCCTTGGAACATCCAAGAACATTTGTGACATGAATCTATTATATACATAAATATTCAAGCTTTGGTGAAAGTAGCCCACCTGATTTCTCCCAGAGCGGTACCTCCTAGTAATATGCGTCGGGCTAATATATCACATCCGTATGGGATTCAGTTTTTCAATCCCGGTACTACCCTCTTTAAAAGTTTTTTTATATGGTGGGCCTCATTGCTATGGAATAAATTGCCCAGGATTATGTTTCTCACCTAGTAAAATGTGAAGCAATTCACGATCTACTCTCTACTGTAGAGCTTTACAGATTTTTCTGTCGTACGTATAAAGAAATAACCAGTCGAGTGTAAGTTGAACTTGCGCAATTAGTGTTCCGTACGTTGATTGCTTCGCAAATAAAATTTTTGGTTACGGAGGTATAAAATGATCAGTGACTTCACAAAACACACCCCAAATGAGTCTTCAACAAAGTTTGTTTCCGATCTTTACTGAAGACTGATGACCTTGTAATTTTTGTTTTTTTTTTATATACCAGATAAATTATTAAAGGTAATGCAATCGTGATCATTTTCGTTCAATCTACACCCCGTGGAGAATATTCCAGAATTTTTTCAAAATTTTTGGATCAGTACTTTTCGAGATAGAGGGAGGGGACAGCGATTTTCCGCGATTTTTTCAAAATAATACAAAGAAAAGTGTGCTCATGTAAAACATTATATATATTTGAACTCGTGTTTTTACAAGCTTTCATTTGACACAGTAATATTTTTTTTTACTTCCGATTTCACTCCCCAAATCTAACCCCTTAAGTCAAAATTTAGCTTTCAAAACTACACGGCTCTAATGAGGCCATCAATTTCTATATTAGTACCAAATTTCAAGTTTCTACGTCAAACAGTTTCGGAGAAAATCGGGTGTGACAAACAGTCAGTCAGACAGACAGACAGACAGACACCGAAGTGATCTTATAAGGGTTCCGTACGGAACAATAAAAATAGTAGTATCATATGAGAGAAAGGTGTAAAAGGGTGAAGAGCCGTAAATTTTGGTTAGTTTCAATACTATCATCGCAATTCTCCTTGTTTTTGGTTGTAATAATGAACAAACTACAAGAAAAATATTTACAGTCTAACACATAAAGGTTTAAGTGGGCAGCAGGGGAGTTGCTTTTACGCGTCAGCTGTTTTTAGTGTTCCGTACGGAATACTTATAAGATCACTTCGGTGTATGTCTGTCTGTCTGTCTGTCTGTCTGTCTGTCTGCCTGTCTGCCTGTCTGTCTGTCTGTTTGTCTGTCACACCCGATTTTCTCCGAAACTATTTGTCATAGAAAGTTGAAATTTAGTAATAATATAGGAATTGATGGTCTCATCAGAGCCATGTAGCTTTGAAAGTTAAATTTTGACTTAAGGGGTTAGTTTTGGGGGTGAAATCGGAAATGAAAAAAAAAATTTTACTAGGTAATCGAGCGTGGTGTCAAATGAAAGGTTGTGAAAACACGAGTAAAAAAATATTAATGTAATGTAATACATACGAAAAATCGCTGTCCACCCGCTTTATCTCGAAAAGTACTTACAAAAAATTTTGAAAAAATTCTGAAATATTCTCCACGGGGTGTAGATTAAACGAAAATTATCACGAGTGCATTACCTTTAATAATTTATTTGGTATATAAAAAAACAAAAATTTCAAGGTCATCAATTTTCAGTAAAGATTGACAACAAACTTTGTTGAAAACTCATTTAGGGTGTGTTTTGTGACGTCACTAATCATTTTACACCTCCGTAACAAAAATTTTTATTTTAAAAGCAATCAACGTACGGAACAATAATGGCGCAAGTTCAACTTGCACTTGTCCGGTTTTTTTAAACTAAAATAGATAAAATTTCTTAAATTTGTTATAAAATAAAATAATTAAATAATAATTTTAAACATGAGAATTTTGCAGTTATCTAAGTTAATATGAAAATTGGCGGCTAATTTCCTCCGTCACCTTCATTGCATTTTTTATATACGTAAATCACTATATCAGCATTGTCTAGTTTCACAGATTAACTTACTATGAGAGAATGGAAAATGATTTCTACAGCCTTCAAAAACAAATATGGAGGCTTATAAGATCACAAAGAATCAACGAGTTGGTTGAAACAAACAATCTTATACCCAGGGCAGATTGGATTAGATATCTGAAGGCTTTGTATAAAGCAGAGGATGCAGAGTTGACGTTGGACACACCGGAAATAGTGGTCGGCGAGAATGCCGGAGTTGGAATGTCGGACGTGCAGCAGGTACTACAGAATAGGAAAAGTCTTGGACAAGACGGTATTTCGAATGAACTTTTGCATATGAGTGCGAAAGTTTAGTCTAACAATGAACAAATTTAAATTAAAGATCTTATATAACCACAGAATCCCAATTAAATGGCGGATTAGCACTACCATTCTTATGTTTAAAAAGGGAGTTAAGAAAGAATCTTCGAATTATAGAGGAATAAATCTATTAAGCATCATACTAAAACTCAGATCTTAACGAACAACATTAGGAGATGAACAACAAGGGTTCAGGTGAGGCAGATCCTATACAGATTATAGAGAATGTATACACAGCGAACCAAATGAGACTGATTTCCCCGAGTAATCGATAAACTAAGAAAGAGTTAATATAGTGAAAAAAAAAATTGAAAAATTCAACACTGAATTTACTTATCGGAAGTCTAATTTACTTCCACTGGCTTAAAAGTAATAATTGTGTTCGTCAGACTCTATCACAAAATAAATTTGTTTTCGAAACGAACATTTTAATAAGCACTGGGAACCAATTTATAACTTGTTTCTTTTATAAAAATCTCGCCTTTGCACGTTTTCCAATCTAAAATTCATTAATTTGAATCTATTTCTAGGGCATGGTAATGTGGTTTATTCAGAACGAAAAACTCTATTCTCAGATACTACTGTAAAATTCGTAGTACACATGTGTATATATATCCCCATTGGACAAGTATGAAATGCGGATTTCAGACAACAGATGGTGCACCAATGCAGTTTGTGCTATGAAGATTTGACACTGCACTATTTTGTTTTGTCATCAACAAGTGGCAGACGTGCACGAGTGATAAATTGGAAAAGTGTGTGCACAGTGTTGTGTTGTTGTGTTCAATATGTTGAAATTAATACCGAGCAAAGAGCATTCGCCGACAGCATTAATTTTTTGTTTTTATTTGAAGAAAACTGCTGCTGAATTATACCGATTACTTCAAGAAGCTTATGGTGAACATGCTCCATCGCAAGATACGTGTGAACGATAGTTTCGACGTTTCAAAAGTGGCGACTTCGATGTTGCAGACAAGGAACGTGGAAAACAGCCAAAAAAATACGAAAATGTGGAATTGCAAGCATTGTTGGACAAAGATGATTCACAAACACAAAAATAACTCGTCGAGAAATTGGGCATTAGTCAATAAGCTGTTTCCAGTCGGCTACGAGAGATGGGAAAGATTCAGAAGCCGGTAGATGGGCACCACATGAGTTGAACGACAGGCAAAGGGAAAAGCGCAAAAACACGTGTGACATTTTGCTCGCTCGGTACAAAAGGAAGTCGTTTTTGCATCGTATAGTTACAGGGGATGAAAAGTGGATTTATTTTGAGAATTCCAAGCGCAAAAAATCATGGGCAGACCCAGACGCACCATCCACATCGACCGCAAGACCGAATCGCTTTGGCAGAAAGACGATGCTCTGTGTTTGGTGGGACCAGAAGGGCGTGGTCTATTGTGAGTTGTTAAAACCTGGGGAAACGGTTAATACTAAACGTTACCAACAACAATTGACCGATTTGAACCGTTCGCTGCTTGAAAAAAGACCAGAATACCGAAAGAGGCAACACAAAGTAATTTTTCTTTATGACAATGCTCCATCACATACTGCAAAATCAGTTCGCGACACGTCGGAAGCACTCAGCTGGAAAGTTCTACTCCATGCGGCTTACTCACTAGACTTAACTCCTTCCGATTACCACTTGTTTGCATCGATGGGTCACGCACTTGCTGAGCAGCGCTTTGGTTCGTACGAAGATGTGAAAAAATGGCTCGATGAATGGTTCGCAGCAAAAAGGGAAGTTTTTACTGGCGTGGTATTTACAAATTGCCCGAAAGATGGGAAAAAAAATGTATAACAGGCGACGAAGCATACTTTGAATAAAGCACTTTTTATCCTTCTTTCGAATTTAACATGTTTTTTTAGAAAAAAAAAATCCGCATTTCATATCTGTACACCTGTATATATATATATATATATATATATATATATATATATATATATATATATATATATATATATATATATATATATATATATATAGGCTTTGTCGGCAGTTTAGTGACTCGGTACTTCGGAGCAAATATGTCCTGGCATGAACATGTTGCAGGCATAACAAGGAGAGCTTCTCAAAAATTGGGAATATTATTTCGAACCAGAAAGCTTTACACTCCACAACAAGTGTTAATTCTTCCATGCTTGCGGCTCAGCTCCCAAATACACACTGCATTTGTTGGATTCTGTTCAGAGAAGAGCTGTTCGTCTGATTGGAGACCGGAACTGACCGGCAGCCTTGATTCGCTGGAACATCGAAGAACGGTTGGCGACTTGAGTGTTCGAAGGATGTAGCCCGCTTAATTCCTCCCAGAGAGTTGCATGTTAGAAATACACGTCGCACTAATACTTCATATCCGTATGAGGTTCAACTTGTTACTCCACGTACAACCCTTTTCAAGTAGTCTTTTATATGGAGAACATCATTCCTTTGGAATAATTTGCCCAGCGCTGTGTTTCCCACCGAGTACAATTTACAACGATTCAAGAACAACGTGAATCGCTTTTTTCGCACACACGTCGCTGCTGGAGCGCTTTAGGGACTTCCCTATAGCACGTGTGCTAGATCTATAAAAAAAAAATGGAGATCAAGCACATTTAAGGTGTATTAAAATATTAAACAAATACGTTTTTAAACCTACTTTATTTTCTCAGTTTAACAGTTAACAAAATTACATTTTTTACAAGAAAATCGTACACCACTTCGGTATTAATCTTGGAAAAGTAAGAGAAAAAAGTATTTGAAATTGTGTTTCTATTTTGCTCAAACCCAAAAAGCTGTTAACATAAAAGTCAAAATCAACTGTTAAGGGGCAATGACTCAGTTGTTTTCTAACATTACCAAGGAATTATTTCCTTTCAAATAGTAGATAAAGAAAATTCTTAATTGTAGTCAAATATTATTATTACTAAGTGTTTTCTGTTATCATTTTAATTTGTTATTAGATTAATTTTATCTGAAATTTGAAAATCTGTAACAGTTGAAGAAAATCGTATGTTTGGCAACACAGGTCTGCGAATAAGTTAATTCATACAATGACGGCCTTTCAGGAGTGGGTTAATTTTATAAATGATTTGGTAACGTGCAGTTTTACCCCTTTTTTAATTTTTCAGAAATTTTCGACTTTGAAATCTGTTTTTTTATCATTCGAATTTTCGTTTGTTTTTTTGATGTTTTAGCCAAGGCTAAATAACGCTTTTTTTTTTAAATTTCTCATTTCGTAGTAATGCAACGAAATTTTTGAACGAGTATACCGTTATATATTTCATAAAAAACAATTGAGCTTGGCTGAAATCTAAACTCTCAACTCCTGATGCAATTAATCACACACATGTTGAGTTATGGAAATAGTGAATATGTGAATGCATTATTCTGTGACGTGTGCCCCTTCATCCTTCTTATAAAAAGTTACATTATAACTTCTCTTATCTAATAGCAGTGAGAAATTACCAAAAATATATCCTTCAGATATGTTCAAATTACCAATTATTTATCCAAAATAAGAAATAATTTGGAACTCGCGCTTCGAGCTGTTCTATTTCTGATCTGTAATAATGACCAGGACTCGGATGTTACTCTTTAAGCATGATAGAGACCTTGTAAGAAAGATCAATAATTTTAAAACCTGAATGCAGTAGATGCAAAATACACAGGAAAATGCTAAAATACTCTTTTGATCTAACGGACTGTGTGTGCAAATTATCTTTATTGTTGAGTTAAAATACTCATTAAGAAGGTTGTTCTAACCTCAAATTACTTCTCTTATGATATTTTACATAACACAGTCTGTAACAATCTGGAAACACACATCATTTGCTGGAAGGGCTTTTAAACTACAGAAAACAAATTTACTTATTATTTTTGTGTGAGCATATTGTGAAGATATAAAAAATAAACCTAAAGAAAATGAAATTTTACTGTGCCCACTTTAAATATGTCGTATTTTAATACCATCCTTTAAATACTATCCTACTTATCCTCCTCCAGATGATTTACATTGCTACAACATATAATTTCAAAGAAATGACTGTTTTAGGTTTGCCGCTACAGCATATATATACGAACTCATGTTTCTTAATAAAACACCTTTACGGTATCTTAATTTAAACCTGTACACATGCATGCATTATAGAGGGTTCAACATATAAAATGTTGTTATGGCACAAGGTATGTCAATTTGTAGTTACGTTTATAATGCTATTTTCTTTATTATTTTGCGATTAGGTAAACACTGACTTTACATGGAATGGAAGCTTTCACAATCTTTGTTAGATGAGAAGTCGTAAGTTCTTGGGATTAGTTTTCATCAATTTGTAATAATACTCCGACGTCTTACTTAATACTACGTTGCATCTTCAGGGATCGTTCTTCGAGATTAAAATACTGATTCTGTTATAATCTCTAAGAGCAAAAATCCCTGAAAATGCAAGGCAATTGTATTAGAAACGTCGAACAGTTGCTCCTGATTGATACCGTCAAATCTCAAAAATGATGAGTTCTTAATTTACAATAACATATTGAGCAAGAAATCTCTAGTTAGATCCTATGAATTTCCGAAATCCCAATGTATATAGGCACAAGGAAATAATCCCCATGTTTACTTTACCTAAAAGAATGCGTAACTTGAACTATAAAAAAGAGATAAAATAAAATTTTCCTAAAAATACATAGTAAGGGACGCTCATGCCTTCGAAATTTTAAGCTGAAATATCCTGTATTTATTATTTTACGGCAACTTACGTTACACTTCTCTAAATTTAGTTATAGCGGTAGTTAATTTCAGCCAAGAAAACGACCTTTTAGCCTTTATATGTACTTAACTAGCTGTGATGTTGGCTATAATAACATATGTACTCCAAACAAAAGTTTTATTGCTGTTCTAGTGTAACACACCGAAAAGAAAAGAAATATTTTATATATAGTGTTTTTTTGAGAAATGCTTTTATTTATTAGGTAATACAATTTTTATTGAAAAGTAGAAATATCTTTAGCGCCCGTAATTCAATCAGAAGGTATAACCTTAGTAGTACAGCTTAAAAGTACCAACCTAGAATCCTTTTCGATCAATTGAATCCTATTAGCTATATGTAGATTGGCTAAAACTAATAAATTAACTCGCTAGAAAATTAGGTATCGGCACAATTTGCGGAAAATTTGTTAACAAACACATACTTCGTGGCTTTAACAAATCCTGGATGTATTCTGTCTTATCGGTCATTGTCTTTATTGAATATCAAGATAGGCAAAGCCTGTTTCTTATAATTTTGATAGTACAATTTTTTCTAAGAATGATTGTATACTTATTCTAACTTAACCTAAGATCTTATACTAGTGATCCTATACTAACTTAACCTAGGAAAGGTGTTTATATATACATGAATTTCTTAATGCTAACACTTAAAACTAAGACTAAAACTACCTTAACTTAAGACTTACGCTAACTTAAACTAGGACGTAACAGTAACTTAAACTAGGACTAATTATAATTTAACCTAGGTTGACAATCTTTTTGTCACGGCGGGTGAGGGGAGTCATCGTCTTCGTCCGAGAGCAGCGGGTCGGACGGTTCGGGAACTGGCAGCTGGCGTGAGGTGGGAGTCAAAATGCGTCCCTGATGCGTGGGTTGGGGTGCTGGATGCCTTCTCCAGGAACTTCTGCTGGATTTTCCTCATGTGTACCTTTACGGTAGGCACACCGAGGTCCCTATGGAGTTGTCGGTTCCTCATGAACTATGGGGCTCCCGTTATCATCCTCAGGGCCTAATTCTGCACTAATTGAAGTTGACTCTCCTTGTTTTGGAGAGCTGGCACCAAGTGGGGCAGGCGTACGTGAGGCCTGCCTTTACTATGGTGTTGTATACTAAAAGCTTGGTCCGTGACAGCAACTTACTGGAGCGATTCAGGATGGGATAGAGTTTGCCCAGTAGTTGCTTCGTCTTCTTGGTTGCAGTGCGACCTGGTCCTTCCAGACGAGTTGTCGGTCGAACTGGATGCCCAGGTACTTGATGGACTTGGCCCATTAGATGCGGAAGCCTTGGAGCTGGAGATGTTCATGAGAAGTGCCGCAGCCCTTTAAGAAGGCGATGGCTTGAGTCTCGGCGGGGTTGAGTTTGATCCTCCAGCGGTCGAACCAGGAGTCCAAAGTGTCGAGGTGGCGCCAAAGTCTACTGGTGATGAGGCAGCTTCTTCTGGAGTTATTCTGTCTTGTAAAAGTTCATATCTAATTTATAAAATGTACATCGTAACATTAAATATTGTGTGATAATATGTCAATCGATGTAAGATGTACATCATAAAATGGGGGAAAGGATAAGCAGCAGAATAATGCATATTTACCGGGTGGTCAAGAAGTAAGTATTCAGACCATCAAATGTCGCAAAATAAAATTGTTCTTAGAATATTTAAGTTTAAAAAGTGGTTAATTCTAGTATATATACCTAGTTTTGTACTTATGTATATATAGTTTTAAGAAAATGAACATTGAAATAAATCTTTAATTTATAGTACGACTAGCCTTATTAGGGTCCTAAATTATAATATATAGAGTACTGACATTAGCATAAATAAACGGTCAAGTGCAATTTGTACTAACGCAATTAGTGTTCTGTACGTTGGTTGCTATTAAGACAACAAATTTTGTTACGGAGGTATAAAATGATCAATGACTTCACGAAACACATCCCAAATGAATTTCCAACAAAGTCTATTTCCGATCTGTACTGAAAACTGATGACTTTGAAATTTTTGTTTTTTTGTATACACTAGATAAATTATTAAAAGTACGTGTAGTTTACTCGTATACTCGTATTTTCGATAATTTTTGTTCAATCTACACCTTATGGAGGATATTCCAGAATTTTTGAAAATTTTTTGATCAGTTCTTTTCGAGATAAGGGGGGGGGGGGGACAGCGGTTTTTCGCAATTCTGTTAAAATAATACAAAGAAAAGTGTGAGCGAATGTTATATTATATATATTTTTGAACTGTATTTTTACAAGCTTTCATTTGACACCCCACTCGACGACCTGGTAAAAAAATCTTTTTTTTTCACTTCCGATTTCACCCGCAAAAACTAACCCCTTAAGTCGAAATTTAAGTTTTAAAGCTACGCGGCTCTGATGAGGTCATCAATTCCTATTTTGGTGCCAAATTTCAACTTTCTATGTCAAATAGTTTCGGAGAAAATCGGGTGTGACAGACAGACAGACAGTCTGTGTGAAGTGGTCTTATAAGTGTTCCGTATGGAACACTAAAAGTAATTGTCAAATATTTTTCTATCAGGAATATGCACACTCTCACAGTGAACTATTATATGAAATATCATTTTGCTACTGTTTAATTTGGTTCTGTAGATAGTAACTTTTTGCCCACCCTAACATTTCTTCTTCTTAGCGTGCCTTATTCTATCGCAGGCTGGCAACCATTAAAATAATTTCTACTTTTGATACTCCCTCCTCCCTCCCGAAATAATAACCTAGTACTCTTATTGTACCGTTGAGTTAGTGTCATGATATCCTTCGTCACTCAGGCGTCACTTAACCCTCGAAATTTACCTGTATTATGAATTGAAGGAGGTTTGATTTATAGCTTCTCATAATATGCCCAATATAGATATAGAGTTTACGCGATTTAATAATGTTTAGGTCTTTCATCCTTTGCAAGACAGCCTTAACCTGGTGAAACTAAGAGTACTCGAATCCTTCGGATCTCTTATACACTGCTTCTGTGAGTATCCATGTCTCAACTCCGTAGAAAAGAACAAAGAATACGTAACATCTCGGAACCTCCTGTACGTAGGCCAATTCTGAGACTGCAAGAACAGAGAATTTTGTCCATCTTACAACCCGCATCCCAGGCCTGCTCAGTTCTACGCTTTATTTTAAGATCATGCTCATCTTTCTCAGTTTTCATCGGGTTTATTTTTATCTTCTCTTCTCAATAGATATTAATCTTCTTCTGTATCATGTAGATCGTAAATGTAATATTTGTTAGAGAGGTTCAAGTGCCAAAAACAAAAATTTGAGTTTGACGTCACTTTTTTTGGTGGGTATAGCAGACGTGCTACAAGGAAATCCCTATAGTACTGCAGGAGCAACGCATGTGTAGCAAAAGTGATTCACGTTGGTCTTGAATCGCCGTAAATTGGACTCGGGGGGGGGGGGGGAAACATTCCTGAGCAAATCATTCCAAAGGGATTAGGTTCTCCATGTAAAAGACTTCATACGGATATGAAGTATTAACGAGACGTGTATTCCTAGCATACATTGATTTGGAAAGAATTAAGCGGACTACATCCATCGAACACTTTTCATTAAAATACTTGTAGAATAGACTTAAGTCGCCAACTGTTCTTCATTGTTCCAAGGAATCAAGGTTCCTGATCAGTTCTGGATCTTCAATCAGGCGAACAACTCTCTTCTGAATAGGATCCAACAAATGCAATGCATGTTTGGGAGCAGAGCTGCAAACACGGGTTTCCATATTTTTGACAATTCTAAATAAGGCTACTAAGTGACCATACCGACGTCCTTTTTCCAAAGAACTACGACTGATCCCTCAGGAAAAATTTGGCGTCGCACTTCGTCCATTCCCATTTTACTTGGATTTCAATTCAAGTTGATAACCTAGTTACTGCTGGCTACTAGAAATTGCAGATGCGTCTTTAATAATTGCAATAAACATAAGATATGCATTGCCAGAGTAGGAACAGTTGGCGAAATTGTTAAAGAGAAAGTCTATTTCAAATTTTTCGCTATTTCATGAATCAGCACATTCCACTATGAGTTTGAGTTTTGAGCAACCTTAATCTTCTTAAGCCACTAGCGGTTTACCCTAATATCCAGTGCTCTGTGCTAATTTCAGCTAGCACTGGTCACGACAAGATACTGGTGATATGCCACAGTATCAGTTTTCATGATACTTTTGGCAACTTTTATTTCAGTAGTACTATACTTCTAAATACCGAAGCCTTAGTTAGCCATTAAACATTATGTTGGAGTGCTGCTTGGTTAAAAGAAATTCCTACGTAGTTCTGATATTTGATTTTTATTTCCTGAATTACACTACGTCAAACTAGAATAACTTTTATAAGTTTAATCCAAATGGATTAAGATCATGTAAAATGCCTAGTACAATCCAAGTTCAACAGAAAATAATAAAAATTTATCACAGTATAACGGCAAGAACCACGATTTTGAGACACTAAGGGGCTTCTAAAGAATGTTAATGACAAGCTATGTTACTTTAAACTTCATATTCACCTTGGAAACCAATTTTATCTAACTCAATTTTCATTACCAAAATGGATTATTGTTCAAAGTTCGAACATGTCGAAGCTTTAGTACAGGATCTAATAAAATTATTCTGGACTCAATTTAGTTAGAAACTTTCTAACTTCAATTTAACCCTCGATAATTTTGTTAGTCATATATATATATATATATATATATATATATATATATATATATATATATATATATATATGAATGTTACAATATAAATATATATATATATATATATATATATATATATATATAATATATATATATATATATATATATATAATATATATTTATTATATATATTATATATATATATATATATATATATATTAATATATATATTATATATATAATATATAATATTATATATATATATATATATATATATATATATATATATATATATATATATATATATATATATATATATATATATATATATATATTATATTATTATTATTATTTTTCAATTTTCCTGGGTTTGGAGGTCAATTATAGAATGAAACTTCCTAAATTTTTATTGTGATCCTTTCCTTTTATTGACGTTTCGGCACAGTTTGCTTTGCTCAAAATTTTTTATTTTTTTTTGTCGGATTTGGCTAAAATTGTACATCTTTTATCCGTAAAATGCTATTTTGGTCTTGTTTATACCTCCATACTGAGTTGGTGAAAGCTACTTAAGCTAAACAAATCTTATCATCGGCACATCGCACCAAAGTGACTAAACAGTCCTAGAAACCAGAGCCATAAAAACGGCCCTCCATCATTCTTCAGGTGGCTAAAAAAAAAAAAAAAAGGGAAGAAAAAAAAAAAAAAAAAAAAAAAAAAAAAAAAAAAACAACAGAGAATATAAAAGTTTAACCATATATATATATATATATATATATATGCATATTATATAATTTATTAAACTAAAATAATTAACTTTATGACTGTTCTTACCTTGGACGTGGATGTTTAGGTTTAGTATTTATCTTTGCCCATTTCAGTGAATGCCACAACGTACTTTTTTTTTCATTTTTCGTTACACGAACCATATGTTAATTAGTTTTCATTGTCATTTACTTTATTTTAATTTAAAAATTGGGACGAACACAACATGTAGACTGCATTTATAGTACTGCCATATATATTTGGCTCAAGTTATTTGTTTCATTTTGTTGTTGATAGCGGTTGGTATTTTTTGTATCATAATAGATTCCAATATTTCTCTTTTTCTCCTATTGTTCTCAGTGATTAAAATCTTGGTTCCTTCATAATTAAATGTGTGTTTCTTTTCCTCTTCGTGCTTCGTTAGTGCTGTTCTATTATTTTTGTCATACTTGTGTCCCTTTATCCTATTTTACAAATATTGGCTACTTTGCCCTATATAACTACCTTCAAAATTATTGCAAGGAATCTGGTATCTAACATTGCTCTTTTTATTTTTTGAGGTTTTGGTTTTTAATTTTGGAACGTTATGGGCTCTATGAGCGATATTTATATTATGCTTTTTAAAAAGTTTTTCAATTTTTTGTGAAAATTCGTTTAAGTATGGTAAAACGATATGCTTTGTCTCTTTTGAGCTTTTTTGTTCTTGGTTTTTGTTCTCGGTAGAAATATAAAATTTATGTATCCGTTTTTAAATATTTGGTTTATAAAATATACCGGGTAGTTATTTAATTCCAGCGCTTTTTTGGTTTTGTTTATTGATTCTTTCCGATATTCTTGGTCTGTTAGGGATATTCCCGATCCGTCAGACCAGTTATGACTGATTTCTTGTATTTTAGTGGATGGTTTGAGTTATAATTTAGATATCTAGATGACCATGTTTGCTTTGTGTACTACTCTGTTTTTATACTTTGGCCTTTGTTGTGTAATGATAGGTCAAGGAAATTTATTTTTTATCTATTTCCACTTCTATTGTGAATTGTAGTTTTTTATTGTCATCATACATATATACATATATATATATATATATATATATATATATATATATATATATATATATATATATATATATATATATATATATTTATATATAATATATATATATATATATATATATATATATATATATATTTATATTTATATAATATATATATATATATATATATATATATATATATATATATATATATATATATAATATATATATATATATATATATATATATATAATATATAATATATATAATATATATATATATATATATATATATATATATATATATATATATATATATATATATATGTATGTACATATATATATATATATATATATATATATATATATATATATATATATATATATATATATATATATATATATATATATATATATATATATAATATATATATATATATATATATATATATATATATAATATATATATATATATATGTATGTATATATATATATATATATATATATATATATATATATATATATATATATATATATTTATATATGTATATATATATATATATATATATATATATATATATATATATATATATATATATATATATATATATATATATATATATATATTATATCGGGTCTTCCATTAAGGACTTGACAACTTTTTTTTGAAACAAAACGTAACCCATTTGAGACATTTCGAAAATTTTACTATCGGCTTGAAGTACAATCAAAACATTTATGTATGGAATTCGATTTTATTCATATGTCCACCACGGGCACGTTTGCAGCGGTCGATTCGTTGAACCCAATTTTCGATGACTCGGCCACATATTTCGACGGAAACGGCCGCTATCTCTCTTTCAATATTGGCTCTGGGCTCCTCTAACGACGCTGGTTTGTTAGCATAGACCAATGATTTAACGTACCCCCATAAAAAGAAGTCTAGAGGTGTTAAATCACACGATCTAGGCGGCTAATCGACGGGACCATTTCTCGATATAACACGTTCACCGAATTTAGATTGCAGTAAGTCGATTGTTACACCCGTTGTGTGGCTTGTGGCGCCGTCTTGTTGAAACCACATATCATTAATGTCTAGCCCATGCAATTTATCAAAGAAATAACGTTGCAACATATCTCTGTAGCGATCTCCATTGACTGTAACGTGACGGTTATTTTGATCAACTAAAAAGAACGGCCCAATGACACCACCGGCATGAAAACCGCACCAAACAGTAATTTTTTGTGGATGAAGTGATGTTTCTTCAAGCACATGAGGGTTTTCACCTGATCAATAACGCATATTCTGTTTGTTGACGAAGCCGTTTATCCAAAAATGCGCTTCATCACTAAAGATGATTTTGCGATAAAATTGTCATCCCACATTCGAGCCCAATTCGAGAACGTACGTCGCTTCATATGATCGAGTGGCTTTAGTTCTTGAGTTAACTTTAACTTATAAGGGTGCAGGCCAAGATCCTTTCGCAAAATTCGCCATAGTGTGGTCTGAGCGATGCCCAATTCTTGAGAACGCCGTGAAATCGACTGTTTTGGTTCGTTTGAGATGGACGCTTGAACGGCAGCAATATTCTGGCCACTTCAACCAACCCGTTGTCTTACTGGCACGGAACATCCAGCAGCGAATATGTTAACTCAAATTTTTTCACTAGACTATGAATTGCTTGTCTACTGGGACGAGAATTACGACCAAAAATTGGCGTTAACGCTCTTAAAGTTGCAGTCACCGACTCCAAATTTTGGTAGTAAATTTTAATTATTTGTATACGTTGTTCATTCGTGTACTTTACCATAATGAAAATGTTGACTTTACTGAATGTTTTAACGTTGACAGTTCGGTGATTGGCTTAAGGGTGCGTTTACAGTGAAATTTCAAAGTTGTCAAGTCCCAAATGGAAGACCCTTTATTAAAAAATGGTCTTAAATTCTTGAAAAGTATTTTTGTTCTTGTTGAATTCTGCAGTATAATCCCATTAATAAAAAGCCATATTTTTTAGTGTTCCGTACAGCACACTTATAAGATGAGTTCGGTGTCTGTCCGTCTGTCCGTCTTTGTCACACCCGATTTTCTACAAAAGTATTTGTCATAGAAAGTTGGAATTTGGTAATATGTAATATAGGAATTGATGGCCTCGTCAGAGCCATGTAGTTTTGAAAGTAAAATTTTGACTTAAGGGGTGAGTTTTGGGGGTAAAATCGGAAGCGATAAAAAAAATTTTTTTTACTAAGATCATCGAGTGTGGTGTCAAATGAAAGCTTGTGAAAATGCGAGTAATATATATATATATATATATATATATATATATATATATATATATATATATATATATATAATATTATACATGCGCACACTTTTCTTCGTATTATTTTTAAAAAATGGAGAAAAATCCCTGTCCCACCTTATTTCGAAAAATACTGATAAAAAAATTTTGAAAAAATTCTGGAATATTCTCCACGGGGTGTAGATTGAACGAAAATTATCACGACACAAAATTTCAAGTTCATCAGTTTTCAGTAGTGATTGGAAACAAACTTTGTTGGAAGCTCATTTGGGGTGTGTTTTGTGAAGTCACTGATCATTTTATACCTCCGTAACAAAATTTTTTATTTTAAAATCAATCAACTTACGGAACACTAATTGCGCAAGTTCAACTTGCATCTGACCGGTTATTTTTAATAGAGATGAATTATATTACAAAATTTTTAACTATTTTAATTTGAGCTATGCCTTGAAATAAATCTAATAACATTAATTTTCACCGTAGACAAATGCCTGCCCGCCACCTTAATTAATCGTTATACCTTTAACTAGACCCAATTTGGTAAATTAATATATGACTTTGAGAAAAAGCATTTCTTTGGTAATATTTACTCTCCAAACTTAGTATATTAGATATCGAATTCTGACTATTTTGTAATGTATAGTATAATATCCAAAAATAAAGAACAGAAGTAAAAACGGTTGTATGTATATGTATTTTGAATGAATGCAAAAATTATGCTATAACATATGTCCAAAGTAGCTCTACGAATTATTATAATTCAAGAGTATAGGACAAGAGAACATTTCTAAAAGTTGTTCTTGTATCGCTATAAGTTGTACTCTATGGAAAAGTCCTGGTCAAATCATAAGGTTCTCTATATAAAATACGGCTTGAGAAGGGTTGCACGAAGAGTAAGTAGCTGAACCTCATGTAGATGGGAAGTATTAGCGACATGTATTTCTATCAAACATCGTTCTGGGAGGAATTAAGCAGACTACATCGATCGAACACTTTACATGAAAATACTTGTAGAATAGACCAAAGTCGCCCACGGTTCTTCGATGTTTTAAGGAATCAAGGTTGACAGTAAGTTCTGGGTCTCCAATTAGACGAATAGCAGTCTTCTGAAAAGAATCCAACAAATGCAGTGTAAGTTCGGGAGCGGATATTTTACCGTCGGTCAAATTTGAGCTTTGTAGAGAATTAACAAGTGTCGTGAAGTGTAAAGCTTTTTTCTTCTTCTTCTTCTTCTTCTTCCTACGTTAGGACCATGTCCTGTGTTCACTTCAAAGGTTTCCCAGAAACAATTACAATGATGAAGACCAGCTCTCATACCATCTTATTGGTGGTCTTCCAAGCGGTTGAGATGTGTTTGCTCGCTTCTCTTTTGCAACTTTAGCCAACCGGTCATTTGGCATTCTGTCCACATGGTCTCTCCATTCTCTTCTCCTGTTCCTTGCCCATCTCATCACATCCTGTATTTCACACATTTCCTTTATTTCTTCACATCTCTTCCGGTCAAATAAGGTATGTCCTGTTATCGAAGTGTTCGCATTTCTGTTGTTCTTAGGAGTCTTTTGTTATTGTGTTCTCCGCTCTGGTTTCTATCGCGTACGTCATGATCGGTCTTACGCATGTTTTGTATATTCTTACTTTGCTCCTGGTGCTCATATATTTGTTTCTCCAAATTATATCTCTCAAGTATCCTGATATTAATGATGCCTTTGTTGTTTGAGTTTTTACTTCCTCCTTAAGGTTCCTGGTACTTGTTATGTTTGCCCCTAGATATTTGAAGGACATCACTTGTTCTACACTCTGATCATAAATCGCGAGTTTGCATCTTTTCGGTTCTTTAGATATTGTAAGGGATTTTGTTTTCTTTACAGATATTTGCATATTAAACACTTTTGCTGTTTGTTGGAACTTATGTGGGAGTCTCTGTAAGTTATCTTCGTCTTCTGATATGATTACTGCATCATTGGCGTAGCATATTATTTTTATTTCTTTGTCGCCCAATCGATATCCTCTCCCAGTTTTCTTTACTTCGTTTATTATTTCATCCATTATGATGTTAAATAAGATTGGGCTTAGGCTACCTCCTTGTCTGATTCCGGTTGTCATAGGTATTTTATTGATTAATTTATTTGCTACTCTTACATATGTGTGGTTGTTGATGTTCAGCTCTTCGATAGTTTTTATTATATTCGGGTGAATTCCCCTTTTTTGTAGTAGGGTTATGACATCAGTTAGCTGTACCCTATCGAATGCCTGGGTAAGATCAATGAAACACATAAAGGCTATCTTATTAAACTCTATGGCTTTTTCCGTAATTTGGCGGATTATAAATATGGCGTCTATAGTAGACCTGTTCTTTCTGAACCCCTCCTTCTTCACAGATTCCGGTTAACATTATTTCTTCTGCTAAAATTTTAGTGAACAATTTTAGTACCGCACTCATTAAGCTGATACCTCGATAGTTTTTTTGGATCTGCACTTTCTCCTTTTTAGTGTTCCGTACGGAACACTTATAAGATCACTTCGGTGTCTGTCTGTCTGTCTGTCTGTCTGTCTGTCTGTCACACCCGATTTTTCTCCGAAACTATTTGACATAGAAAGATGAAATTTGGTAATAATATAGGAATTGATGGCCTCATCAGAGCCATGTAGTTTTGAAAATTAAATTTTGACTTAAGGGGTTAGTTTTGGGGGGTGAAGTCGGAAGTGAAAAAAAAAATTTTTTTACTAGATCATCGAGTGTGGTGTCAAATGAAAGCTTGTGAAAACACGAGTAAAAAATATATATATAATATTATTCTTGCGCGCACTTTTCTTTGTATTATTTTTAAAAATTCGCGAAAAATCGCTGTCCCGGGCCTTATCTCGAAAAGTACTTATCAAAAAATTTTCGAAAAAATTCTGGAATATTCTCCACGGGGTGTAGATTGAACGAAAATTATCACGAGTGCATTACCTTTAATAACTTATATGGTATATAAAAAAAACAAAAATTTCAAGGTCATCAGATTTCAGTAAAGACTGGAAACAAACTTTGTTGGAAACACATTTGGGGTGTGTTTTGTGAAGTCACTGATCATTTTATACCACCGTAACATAAATTTTGACTTAAGGGGTTCGTTTTGAGGGGTGAAATCGGAAGTGAAAAAAAATTTTTTTTACTAGGTCATCGAACGTGGTGTCAAATGAGAGCTTGTGAAACCACGAGTAAAATATATTATATGTAATACTGCGCACACAATCTTCGTATTACTTTTAAAAAATCGCTGTCCCCTACCTTATCTCGAAAAGTACTGACTAAAAAATTTTGAGAAAATTCTGGAAAATTGTGTATAGATTGAACGAAAATCACGAGTGCATTACCTTTAATTTATCTGGTATATAAAAAAAAAAACAAAATTTCGAGGTCATCAGTTTTCGTAAAGATTGGAAACAAACTTTGTTGAAAATTAATGTGAAGTCACTGATCATTTTATACCACCCTAACAAAAATTTTTATTTTAAAAACAATTAAACGTACGGAACAAATCTGTGCAATTCAACTTCTGACCGGTTTTTTTGAAAATTGATATCAAGACTTTCCTCGGATGGTATATCTTGGCTATAAGTATTTTGTTAAAGAAAATCATTTCGTAATTTATCACCTCCATATTTGATCATTTCGTCTTGATTTCGTCCATGCCAGGGGCTTTTCTGTTTTTTAGTTTCGCTGCCACGTGCTGTATTTGATTCAAGGAAATGGTCCTATTTGGTTGGGCAACATTTTCATCTTCATGCTGTATTTCCTGTGTTAATGAATTGGTCTGTGATGGACTATGGAGTTTTTCGAAATATCTTTCCCATTCTTCCACCGTAATTTTTGTATTTTGTATATACTCATTTATTGGTTTTTTTCTATTTCTCAGTAGACTCCATATTTTTTTTGTCCTCCGTATAGATCATGTTCCATATCGTTCGAAAATTTCTCCCAACGCTATCTTTTGATTCTCTGGATATTTCGTTGACCCTGTTTCTTACATTTTTATAATCATTGTATGTTATAGCATTGAATTGTAGGTACGATTTTCTTTTTTCTTCAGCCAATGTCTTAACTTCTTGTTTGAACCAAGGCTTTGTGTTTGGTTTTTCCCCTTTCTTTATAGTCCTTCTTCCAAATGCTTCTTCTGCTGCTTCTAGCATATTAGTTTTCAGTTTTATCCATGCCGTTTCTACATCATCGGACTCTCGAATATCATTTGTGGCTATTTTTTCTGTTAACCTTTGTTGATATAGATATTTGGATGAGTCGTCGGATAGAGATTCTATATTGATTTTGCTTATTTGTTCGACGGGTTCGCTATGAAGTCGTTGCACGGTTGTTCGTATTTTTGCTATTACAAGATGGTGATTCGTTCCAGCATTGGCGGAAGCTAGAGTTCTCACGTCCTGTATTCTTGTTGTATGAATATTTCTATTTGTGATTACGTAATCAATTGTTGATCTTTGTCCACGTGTATTTTCGAAGGTGTATTTGTGTATTTTTTTTTTATTTTTTTTTTATTTTTTTTTTTTTTTTTTTTTTTTTTTTTTTTTTTTTTTTTTTTTATTATTTTTGTGGTTTATGTGGATAAAAGGTGTTGTTAATTCTAAGTTCATTTTATATGCATAGTTTTATCATTTGTTCACCACGTAAAGCTTTCTAATTCGAAATAATAATCCCAGCTTTTGAGAAACTTTCATTGCTATTTATGCCAAGACAGTCTTATACCCAAATTAACGCCTAGCAAATTAAGTGACGATACTAGAGGAATGGAGTGTCCTGATAACTATGTCGGGTTCAGCAACATTAACTTTTTTAGAGAAAACTGCAGCCCGGATTTTTGTAACGTTAAATTTTACTTGGTTACTGACACCCCAAAATAAAATTTCTTCAAGGTCTTTATTAAGTTGAACGATTCCCTGCTGTCTGCAGATGTGCATGTGTGTGTGTTTGCGTTTTACCGAAGTTAAAAAACTGCCATTCTCAATTAAACTGTATATTATTCTTACCTCAGCAATAACGAGAGCTGTTGAGAAACAAACCATACTGAAAATACGTTTTAAAAACTAACTAGACAACATTTGAAAACACGAGAAAATGTCTGAGCAAGAATTGTCTGTTATCGCTAATAATGATGCTAACATGGTTGGGGTAACGTCTGTTTAGTTTAGTGTTGTTAACTGTGGTGTAGTTAAATTACAATGACAATAAAGCCTCTTGAAGCTATTTTAATGTAACTTTACTCATTTACTGTGAGAAATTCTTGTTATTGTTGCCGCATTCTCTTTTTAAAGTTGAATTTACAGACCTTTCTTCGATAAAAAGATGTTGTTTTGTATGTTGATTCCAGAAATAACTACATTCTAATCAATGTTTTTAACTGATAATTATATTATATATACTAGTCCGGAAAATATTTTTTTCGGGACGATTTAAGAATGCTAAGAAAATCGTTACAAAATCAACGAAATATTTTGTCAATATTTCTAATTTGCCATACCAATTTTGACAATTGTATAGTTTTTATCATTAATCTGTATGAATTCACAACCAATTATTTACCCGTTACGTTCGGATAATAAGTTTTATTCCAATACACGTAAACTTTCTGTGTGAGGTGTCATTTAACATTGCTGGGGTGGAAGATGATTCGACATGTCTGGGCTGTCTGAAGAACGAGGAGAACCCTTTTCATTTTTTCTGCTCATGTGAAACACTGAAATGAGATCCTTCTCTTCGGGGCGGTAGTGTTCCGAACGAAGAAGGCTTAGCTTGGAGTTACATTCTGGAGGTTTCCTTAGGTTGGTTTGGGTAAAGTTTCTTCATGATTGGCAAAATGAATCCTTCTGGTCTACACTGCGACTAATATATAGAACTAATTAGGTCAATCTGGCGCTAATACTCAATGTTTACCAAGCAATATGGGTAATATATAAGATGGTATTTCCTGTTGAAAATCTAACACAATTATTATTAGTAGTAGCATTATTAATTTCAAGACTATGTCTATGGCTTACTCGTTGTATACAATACTACTTTGTAAACTACAACGTAAATCGCTCTTTCTATGTAGTGCACTTATTTTGCCGAATACAGTGGACATAGTGAAATAGATTGTATCCAATTGATTGAGAATCGACAATACCAGACCGTCTGTCCTAAAATATCTACATAATTGGACGACGTAGGTCTCAAAATGCTTCCAGGTATCAATATCACTCAACGCGCATATCCGAAAATTCGTGAATTGTAAAAGTAGTATTGATGACGTAGAAATGAACGTATTTACTTCAACCTAGAACATCAAGTCAAATAATTTACATGATTTACATGACTGAAGTCGCAGTAATATTCATAACTATTGTCTTTGGGTACCTAGAGGTAAAATGTTCGAGCTTCAATTTTATTTATGAGTATGGGCATGAAGCTCCTTTTAACAGGTGCCTCATAGAGAATAAAATACCAACACCTTGGGTAAACGCCTTGATTGTGCTTATATTTAAAAGGGGAAACAAATTTAAATTGGCTTGGTCTGTGTTCGGAAGGTTACAATCTACATTTAAACTGGACATCCCAAATACAATAAAAGCCAGAGTATTCGATTAATATGTAATGCCGGTATAAACATATAGCACTGAAACGTTGGCTTTAAATAAAAGTATAATAAATAAACTCCAGATAACCTAAAGAGCAATGGGCATCCAGATACGAAGGAGATTAAAAGTGGCATATGTTATACAACGCATATGTATATTAAGGTGGAATTGGGAAGGACATATCGCAAGGCTGAATAATAACAGATGGACATGCCGTATAGATGAATGGAGGCCTAGAGAACACAAAAGATGCATGGGTAGACCACAGACAAGATGAATGGACGAGATAAAAAGGTTAAAAGAGTACGATTGGATGCAAAAAGCAAACAACAAAGCTCATAGGAGACAACTTGAGGAGGCTTACATCCCAGTATGGATGAAATAAGCTAATGATAATGATGATGGGCATGAAGAAAGTTTCGGTGCGGCCCGCTCTCAGAATGCAAGAAATAACTTACCATATTTAGCGAAAAACCTTATTATTATATTTTCGTTAAACTGTTATAAACCTAATCAATAAACGAAAATAAATAAACCACCCGCTAAATAAACACGAGCAACATTATTTAAAAGCAAGCACGATGTTAGATAAAGCTAATTACATCACCCACCAATAGAAATAATTTATGGATCATCAGAAAGCCGATTAGCTGAGAAAACGTTCGCTTGGCGTCTTTGCTTCGTACAGAAACATGATCTACGACGAAAAACGCTTCCAGCGTCATCTTGACGGTGGTAATTATCATTCCTTGACGTGACTCTTGAAAATGTCTGGGGATATGAGAGCAACTTTCTTATAAATCAGTTATCTGCTTGTCGAGATTATCGTGTTGTTTTAGGGCAGCTTTAGACGAAATATTTAAATTAATTTGCAGACTTTTTTTTAAAATAGCATGTCTTTTTTTTAATTAAAGTTAGATGTATTGTAGTTAAAAATAAAAATATTTTAATACTTTTTGGTACTTAGACTCCCTAAAATCAAAGCTATTAGATTTAGTTCTAATAATAATTTTTGCCAACAATTAAATATTTTATGTCCGTCAAAATATGTAAAAATATATAAAATTGCTTATTAAACCAAGATCATTAGTTATTGCTGGCATTTGCATTAAAAGTACGAGCATCCAGGAGTAATGAGCAATCTGAGAGTACCATTTCCAAATTTGGACATGCCATGTCCCGCTTCTGATCAGAATGCCTCAACTAGTCTAAGTGAAAAGGTAATCGTAACAGAACCATTACAGCAAAAGAGATTCAAGAAGGATATATGCAAAGATATTAGTTACCAACAAAACGCAGCGTTGTCCGACGTGAACTAAAGTCATAAAGTTTCAAAGACCGGGGATAAAATACAAGTATCGGCCTCTACGGCGGTCTCAACAGTGTTTTCATTAAACTTTCTTAGTAGTGGTATTAAAAATCTATTGGCTATGATGAGATCGACACGAAATCGTATTTTTCCTGCCATGCTTAGCTCGTGGATTCAAAGTTTTGGCTGTCTTCTAATCATTATATATAGATTTTGTTAAGGATTGCTTTCAAAATTAATTAAAATAACTAAGCTCTAACCAAATAAAAAAGGTTTACATGATGACAAAATGGTCCTATCTTACAAGGACATTACATTACAAAAATTATTGTAAAGGCTATACATATTCGCTTGGTTATATTCATCGAAAAATTGGTTTGATATCACTCTTTCAACACGGTTTTGGGTTCGGTTAATTGACAGAGAGTGCTCTTTTAGAAATTCTGAATTATGTTTGTCATATGCATAATGGGAGGAAATTTTGTTTCATATAATGTGTGTTTTATGAAAAGCTCTTGATGTAGTAGTTCATAGTATTTTATGACAAGAACTGGAAAAATATCATGTGAAAATCTAGTCGAAACCAGAACGCTTATATTTGTTGTAGTAGTGGTCTATGATAATCTAGTCTGATGAGTAACAGAAAACAATAGAGATCGCTGCTATTCCCAAATATGGCACTGCAAAAGTTGTAATGTATGCTGACACCGTGTTTTGTTTCTTGAGTCACGGCGTTCCTACTAACAGGCAAAAAACAAATTTATAATGAATTAATTCACCGACTTGCTGCAAACAAGCTAATACTTAATATTGACAAAATTAATATTAAAAAATATCAATTTGCAGCTTTGTAATTACCCGTCCAAAAAAATATATATTTTTACACTAAGGATAGAAATACGAGGGTGGATTAAAAAATCTTAACAACTTAAATAACTTTTTTGCAACACCTAAAATTCATTTCTCAAAATAATTTTCATTGACCTCAATACACTCGTTCGGCGAGACAGATAACATCTTTATTAGCCAATTTTTAAGATCAGGAAACAAAAGAAACCACTTGGGACCAAATATGGGAAATAGGGTGGGTGGGGAACTATTTTGAAAACTAGCTCCTGTACTTTTGCCATTGCAATGGCCTACGATGAGCAGGCGTATTGTTCTGGTCAAGAAGCACTTTTTGTGCCCTAATTTTAGCCACTTCTGCTTTAACTCACTATGAAAATGCTCCAACAACGTTGTGTAATAAAAGTTAGTCACTGTTTTACTCTTTTCCAAACAGTCAATCATGAAAATACCCTGTGTCTCAAAAAACAGTTGTCATTGCTTTTTACGCCGATAAAACTCTTTTCGCTTTTTTCGATGCACTTTCACGTTCGCCAACCCACTGTTTTGACTGCTGTTTAGTCCCTGGGGTGTAACGGTAGATTCACGTTTCGTCTACAGTTACAAAATGACATCAGAAGTCCTTCGTATTCTGTTGCAACGTTTACAAACACGATTTTGAAATATTTTTCTTCATACGTTTTTAATCTGGAGTAAACCAACGCGGCACCCATCGCCCATTTAGCTTTTTCATCTTTAGAATCTTATGCACCCATTGATATGTGATGCCTATGATCTCAGGAATCTCATGAAACTTAAACGAACTTCCATCACGACATCATAAATTTTATCGACTATTTCTTCAGAAGAAACCTCAATAGGGCGTCCTGAACAGCATCTGCAGTGCGCATACCGCCACGTTTAAATTCATTTATCTAGTAATAAATAGTCTTGAGTGCTAACGCAGAATCGTCATGAACTACTCGTACTTTCATTTCAGTTTTTATCTAAGCCGCAGTCGAATTTTTCAAATGAACATGTTGTATTACTGCACGGTACTTGGCCTTATCTATTTCTATGAAACGTGTAACACCGATAGATGCTAACAAACAAGTGCTCTATCTGTTTAAAATTTTGAGCGCAATAGTTGCAAGAATCACGCTTACCAAGAGTGATGCCACTTAACAAAATTTCCCTCCATTTCATAGAAATTTATCAGACTTATCAATCTAGCCTCGTATATATGTTAAATTTAAAATATATTTAACTTAAGTTAAGCTCAATGTGCCTCTCTCTATATGTCTTCTAAACAAAATAGTCACTCGAAAGTTCTAAAAGCCGTGTCCTATGTGTAGTTCTATTCAAACATGAAATATATGGAGGAGTTCTGCATCAGTAAAGCAGAAAGCTATTCAAAAAAGGTTGGCGAGGGCCATAAGGAATTTAGAACCCTGAGTCTTCTGCAGAAACTATAGAGAATACAGCATTCTACCTTTAGCGGCAGGCTAAATATACAAATGATTGTTAACGTTACATAAGGCAACAAAATAAATATCAATCTGCCTCTACAAGAACAACATACCCTCTGCGACTTAACCTTATTTGCCCAGTACTTCAAAATACCTCCAAAAATTATAATAGTTCAATTTACCAAAATATTTTGCTCTGTAACTTATTACCTGGGCTTCTAAAAAATTGAATATTATCGGTTTTAAAAAGAAATTAATCAATATATTTTTTATCAAAGCATTTTATGAGGTGTAAGAATTTAAAGATTATTTTGGTCACCTTTTTTTTAACGTTTATCCACCGCCTCTATAGGGATTAACCCTCTTTCTATATCATATGGAGAGGTCGGCGAAGATGTTGTGATCCCCGTCAGCGTTGTGCATGTATTCAAACACATTAGTATTTCTCGGTACCATTTTAGAAAACACGGGCGTTATTGTATTTCCACAATAACTGTTACCATGGACTAAGGAGCTATATAACTCAATATAAATTTCAAAGAACCAGAATAATGGCCACTGGGGCAGCTGAAGCATTCCAGTGCGGATAAGTTTATGATATATGTAGAGTTTTTGATTTCCTGTTGATTAGCCGCCATTTGAATGAAAAGATTGTATAACAGAAATCTTTAGTTTATGCTACTACCTACGTGTATGTATGTAGCCAAGCCTAATATAGTGAAATAAATTTCAAATAAAAATACTGACCTACCAGGATATAAACCCGGAACCCTGAATACCATAAGTCACAACTATACCATGGAGCTAAATCTAACCTGTAATGTGTAAACCGTGATAATAATTTGTAAATTTATTTTATTCATAAATTATGTTCCTTATTACCTTTTAAATATAACAATTTATTTCAGATATATTTTTACTAACCAGTTTTATTCTATAGCTCATTTGAAGATATGTTAAGTGTTTATTTAGCGACTAGTTCCTTTCCAAATTATTTGTGAACTTTTGTGAAATAGAGTAAAACTGGTTAATAGAAATATACCTGAAATAAATTGTAATATTTAAAACGTAATAACTAACATAATCTATGAATAAAATGAATTTACGACTTATTATTTTTTTATATATTTTTTATTTTCCTCGATTTTTCAAATTGGATAATAAATGATTTTGATTTGACTGATTTAATTTAAAGCTCTTTCTTAGTAAAATATTTTCAGCTAAACCACTACTACTATATTAAATTCGGCGTATTTTCGGCTATAAAAAATATTTTAACGAACAGAGAGATCTAAGATATATTGTATAAACTAGAACGAGCACCAATCCTTATACCAATACAATTATAAATGCTATCAGTATGGTTTGTATTTTAAATTCATAATTTATTTATTCATTTATTAAATGAATATATAGATATTGTTTTTTAATGCTTTTGTTATGGGTAATATTCTACTCGTCCAATTCTGCTAGGCCTGAACGTTTCATAGTTTTCAGATCATGAGAAACATTTACCAATTTCCGGTCCCCTCTCAGTCAATCTATTGGCATGGTAGATTATCACTCAATGAGATGTCCACTTTAAATTTAGCACATACATGTCATTTAAAGTAAAAAATAAAACTATATTTTTTGAGTAATAACGCTTTCCGACAAAGGGGGAAACGAGATAGGGGTGGAAAATTTTTTATAATATCAATACCGTTTACATTTGCTCGAACAGCAGGGCGGTCGCTATGGCTTTGAAACAGGCCAAGGTGAGTTCAATTGGTAAGCGGATGTAAAGACAGTCTGGCGGACACAAATAAACTGTTTCTCGTCTAGATACCTTACGGTGTCTAGGGAAATGATATGGCCGACATATTGCCTGGTCTTATTTTTAGAATCCTTTGCAATAATGGCTGAGCAGCTATCGTTAAATCACTGAACGATAAGTTCTTGAAAGGCTGGAACCAGACACCAGGGGAGTGAAAACTTAAAACTCTTATAACGAGACTTAACCCTAAGGCTTTTACTAAAATTAAACAGCGAAGATCTAATAGAATCCTTAGGGAACACTAGCACCTAAATGATCCATATAACAGATAATGCTTGGAGGATTCGTCTAATTATATTTTAAACGGTACTTGAGCAAGGAAAACTTAAATGAGATCCTTAATAAATGTGATCCAGGGGTGTATTATAGAGATTCAACCTGGATGGCCGCTGACCCTCCTAAAGGCAAATGATCTTTCGCAACCCGAAAATGAGGCACAACGGGCCCTTAAAAAGCTTATGTGGTGAAGGTATTCAAGCCACCTGTTAGGTACATCTATCTCTCAGTAGTATAGTAAAAATTATCCTGTATTTTGTATAAAATCAGAAACAAGTTTAGACCATAAATATTTAAAATCAATCAAAAGGAATTAGAAAGGTGAGGAAGGCGGTTGTTTCAAATATGAGTAGAAAATCTGGAAATTTCATTATTATTTTTAATTTAATAACACAAGCCTTTCCGCATTTTTAGTGTTCCGTATGGAACACCTATAAGATTACTTCGGTGTCTGGCTGGCTGTCTATCTGTTTGTCTGTCAGTCTGTCACACCCGTTTTTCTCCGAAACTATATAACATAGAAAGTCGAAATTTGGCGCTAACATAAGAATTAATGGTCTCATCAGAGCCGTGTAGTCTTAAAAGTTAAATTTTGACTTAAGAGGTTAACTTTGGGAGGTGAAATCGGAAGTGAAAAAAAAAAATTACCAGGTCGTAGAGTGGGGCGTCAAATGAAAGCTTGTGAAAACACGAGTACAAAAATATATATAATGTAATACTTGCGCACACTTTTCTTTGTATTATTTTTTAAAAATTGACCTAAAAATCGCCGTCCCTCCCCTTTAACTCAAAAAGTACTAATCAAAAAATTTTGAAAAAATTCTGGAATATTCTCCACATGTTGTAGATTGAACGAAAATTATCACGAGTGTATTACCTTTAATAATTTATCTGGTGTATATATATATATATATATATATATATATATATATATATATATATATATATATATATATATATAACAAATTTCAAAGTCATCAGTTTTCAACAAAGGGGGGTGAGTTTTATGTCACTGATCTCACAAAAATCTTTATTTTAAAGGCAATCAACGTACGGAATACCAATTACGCAAGTCCGACTTGAACTTGGACGGTTATTTGTAGTTTTTTATACATACATACAATATTTATCAGCTAAAATGTAGAATTTTAATATACTGTTTGGTTGAAATGGGTTATTTTTAGTATTAAAAAACTAGATTTAGTATTTTTTTTTTTGGAACCACCTGCTTACAAAATGGTATATTAATACCATTTTTTAATTTTCTGTAATCGATAACATTGGTGATTTATTTATTTGCGAACACTAAACGAATTACTTAGACACGTACGATTTATATCCTAAAGTTCAAAGAACTGATGGCATAATGTTTTGAATTATGTTGCTGCCATAAGCATTAAGTTTCCTGTAAATATTTCACGTTAAGCTCTCAATATATAATTTCCTGAAACAATAGTAAACTGTTCTGTTAGCCGCAACCGAAAATATAACTTTAAGCTGAGGTAAACTAGTTCGAGAGATTGTAAATATTTGATATTCCTAACAGGTAAAATTAGAAGTTGTAATTAGACACGTTGTAATTTGTAAAGTCTTACTAGATTTACTCCCCGTACTTAATTTGTATTAATATTTAGTACATCTTCATACCTTATTATTGGAATTGCCAAGCGAGTGGTATTTCTTAAATTTTAGGAAACCTACAAAAATTTCTAATTGCATTTGTATTTCGTATATAAATTATGGTAGAATTTTTAAAGCAATTAGAATATATAAGTTGGATTTGACGAAACTGGAAACATTTCAAATATTGACCTTAAAAATTTCTGCCTCATTCTTGCACTAAATATGAGAAAAATTTTTCACCGTTAACATAAATTTGCCCGATTCTATGGAAATATCACTATTTATATAGAAGATGCACTCAAGAACACCCAGAATAAAAAAGGCACCAGGCCCTGATAAAATATCCATGGAACTGCTAAAGCTATTTGATGAAAGGAACTACCGACCAGTCGCACTGCTTTCAATAATATCGAAAGTCATGGAAAAGGTTATCAATCGCATCTTCTAAAATATCTTGAAGGATTCAACATTATTAGCGATCACCAATATGGCTTTCGTAAAAAACACAGATCAACAGGAGATGTTCTGACTTATGTACACATAGTTGCGAACAACGCAATTGAACACTTTGAAGCATCTCGAGCGGTTGCTTTTGACATATGCAAGGCATTCGACATCGTGTTTGGCACGATGGACTGTTGTAAGTTACGCTCCTAAGTCCGCTCTTAGGGTATGTCTGAAAAATTCTGTTTGTGGCTCTCTTGTTCCCTCAGAGAGCATTCTTTACGAGTCGCGGTCGACCGATTTCTTTCTAACACCTTCACTATCAACGTCGGTGTGCCCCAAGGCTCCATTCTGTCTCCTACTCTCTTTTTCACTTACATTAACGATCTTCTGGAAAAGACCGGGAATCCAATCTATAACTTTACAGATGACAGTACGCTATCTCTTCATACACTTTGAACGTTCGGACATTGGCTACTCAGGCGAATATCCGCAGACAGCAGGCGGTCGTTCAACTTAACAAAGACCTGGAAGAAATTCTATCTTGATGTGTTAGTAACCAAGTGGAATTTAACTCTACAAAAACCCAGGCGGCAGTTTTTTCTAAAAAAGTTTACGTTGCTGAACCCCGGCATAGTCATGTCGGGGCACTCCATTCCTCTAGCCTCGTCAGTCAATTTATTCGGCGTTAATTTGGGAGCAAATATGTCCTGGCATGAACACGTTGCAGGCTTAGCAAGGATAGCTTCTCAAAAGTTGGGAATATTATTTCGAACCAGAAAACTTTACACTCCACAAACAACTGTTAATTCTTTACAAAGCTCAAATTCGACCAACTATGGAATACTGCTCCTATGTTTGAGGCTCCGCTACACTACATTTGTTGGATTCTGTCCAGAGAAGAGCTGTTAGTCTGATTAGAGACCCGGAACTGACCGGCGGCCTTGATTCGCTGGAAAATCGAAGAACAGTTGGCGACTTGAGTCTGTTCTACAAGTATTTTCACGGAAAGTGTTACAATGATTAAATCTATTGACTCCAGTTTTGACAATAACCTGAATTATTGTAATATTGCAATTGCTTAAAATTAACACTGTACCACAGGTTAAAACTACATGTGAAGTGAAATGTATTAAAAGAAATTATTCATTAACGAAAATAAGTTATGAGGGTGTGTTGTAAAAAAGTGAAAAGTCTTGTAAAAAAGTTAAATAACTTTTTTTACAAAAACTAAAATATGTTTCTCATCATAATCTCCATTGAGCCCAATACATTTGATTTAGCGAGATTTCAATTTTTTATTCCCTCAGAAAAAAATTATTTCGAACTGTTCACATTACTAGTTTACAGCATAGATAACCTCTTCATTGAACAATTATTTTTTAAAGTAAAGAAACAGAGAAAGTCAGTTGGGGCAAAATCGGGGGAATAGAGAGGGTGAGGAATTATTTCGAAGCTCAACTCGTGCTCATTAGCCATTGCAACGCCTGATGTGTGAGCATTCACCAAATCCACCATACCACCACTCACACGGCCAGATAATTCCATTGCAACCACACCTGTTGACAGAGCGAACTTGTTGGCTGAACTCTTTGCTTCACATTCTACTGTCGATTTCCAAAGAAAAACACTACCTACTATTCCCATATTGCAGTCAAAGATGCCCGATGTTGTCTTCAGACAGCATATCGTAAAGCGTATTTTAATGAAGCTAGGCACCAAAAAGGCTTCTGGCGCTGACGGAATATCTGCCATAGTTCTCAAAAACTGTGCAAGGGAACTAACACCAGTGTTCTGTAGACTTTTTAAACCTATCCGACAGAAAGGAAATATTTCCGTCCTGCTGGAAATGTGCCACGGTTCAGCCGATACCTAAAAAAGGCAAGAAGACCTTGCCAAATAACTACCGACCAGTCGCACTGCTTTCATAATATCAAAAGTCATGGAAAAGGTTATCAATCAGCATCTTCTAAAATATCTTGAACGATTCAATATTATTAGCGATCACCAATATGATTTTCGTAAACATAGATCAACAGGAGATCTTCTGACTTATGCAACACATGTTTGGAACAACGCAATTGAACATTTTGAAGAATCTCGAGCGGTTGCTCTTGACATATCCAAGGCATTCGTCCGTGTTTGGCACGATGGACTATTGGCTAAGCTACGCTCTTGTGGTATCTCTGAAAGGTTCTGTTTGTGGCTCTCATGTTTCCTCAGAGAGCGTTCTTTACGAGTGGCGGTCGACGGATTTCTTTCTAACACCTTCACTATCAACGCCGGTGTGCCCCAGGGCTTCATACTGTCTCCTACTCTCTTTCTCATTTACATTAACGATCTGCTGGAAAGGACCGGAAATCCAATCTACACCTTTGCAGATGACAGTGCGCTTGTCTGTTCATTGAACGCTCGGACATCGGCTGCTCGGGCGAGTATCCGCAGACAGCAGGAGGTGGTTCAACTTGACAAGGACCTGGAAGAAATTCTATCTTGGGGTGACGGTAACCAAGTGTAATTTAACGCTACAAAAACCCAGGCAGCAGTTTTTTCTAAAAAAATTAACGTTGCTAAACCCGACATAGTTATGTCGGGGCACTCCAATCTCCTAGCATCGTCACTCAATTTGTTGGGCGTTAGTTTGGGAGCAAATATGTCCTGGCACGAACATGTTGCAGACATAGCAAGGAGAGCTTCTCAAAAGTTGGGAATATTATTTCGAACCAGAAAGCTTTACACCCCACAACAACTGTTAATTTTTTACAAAGCTCAAATGCGACCAACTATGGAATACTGCTCCCATGGTTGGAGCTCCGCTCCCAAACATACACTGCATTTGTTGGATTCTGTTCAGAGAAGAGCTGTCCGTCTGATTGGAAACTGACCGGCGGCCTTGATTAGCTGGAACATCGAAGAACAGTTGGCGACTTGAGTCTGTTCTACAAGTATTTTCATGGAAAGTGTTCGAAGGATGTAGCCCACATGAATTAAGCGGAACACTCTTCGAGATTTGGGAGGAATTTTCCCAAAGCGGTGCATGTTAGAAATACATGTCGCGCTGGTGCTTCACATCCGTATGAGGTTCAGCTTGTTACTCCGCGTACAACGCTTTTCAAGTATATAATAAAAGACTGTTTTTAGTCAATTTCCACTGGTTTCTTTAAATTGCGATGACGCGTTTCGCTGTCGATGCACCTTCTTCAGATCTACATTTTACACTGTCAAGTTAGGTTTAGTGTTCACAATTTTATATAATTTCTTAATTATAATATTACACCTAATTAAATTACATTGATAGTATTGGAAAACCCACACAGATTTGGAATTAGGAGAATAAATTCAATAATGGTGAATTGCTTAAATCTACCTGGTCGTTGAGTAAAGTACCTGTACTCCTTAATAATATCGTTAGGAAAAAACTTATAAACAAGGCAATCTCAAAAATATACCCACATTTTAAGGACATAAATACCACATTTAAATGCTTAACCTATTTCGGCAAACCAACGGAAAACTGGGGAAATTTTTAAATAAAAAAAATATCAACATAGCTTACAAGACTAACAATACTATAGGGAAATATCTTAAAAACTACAAACCACAAATCAATAAAGACAATAAATCAGGGGTTTATCAATTAACATGTGGATCATGTCCTAAAACATACATAGGACAAACTGGACGTACATTTATACAAAGAATTAGAGAACATGAAAAAAGTTTCATGCATAGAAAATCTAATTCAACATATGCTAATCATCTTTTAACAGAAAATCACACATTTAACAAGAATTTCAAAATTTTACACACACAACAAAAAGTTTTAAAACTAGACCTTTAAGAGACAATGCAAATAAATCGATTAAGGACTACAGGTACTTTACTCAACGACCAGGTAGATTTAAGCAATTCACCATTATTGAATTTATTGTCCTAATTCCAAATCTGTGTGGGTTTTTCAATACTATCAATGTAATTTAATTAGGTGTAATATTATAATTAAGAAATTATATAAAATTGTGAACATTAAACCTAACTTGACAGTGTAAAATGTAGATCTGAAGAAGCTGCATCGACAGGGAAACGCGTCATCGCAATTTAAATAAACCAGTGGAAATTGACTAAAAACAGTCTTTTATTATATGTTTATAATGAATTTCCATCAAGTGGAAGCTACAACCATCCAAAAAAAAAGCTTTTCAAGTAGTCTTTTATATGGAGAACATCCTTTTGGAATAATTTGCCTAGCGCTGTGTTTCCCACCGAGTACAATTTACAGCGATTTAAGAACAACGTGAATCGCTTTTTCCGCACACATGTCGCTCCTGGAGGGCTTTAGGGACTTCCCTGCAGCACGTGTGTTAGACCCATAAAAAAAAGGCCCATTGCCCTGGGGAAGAAGCTCTTTTTTCTTGCTACTCTTAGTCGCTTCTACTTCAAATCAACGGTCCAATAAGGTTACGTAATAAGAGTCAGTCACTGTTTAACATTTTTTTATAAATAGTCAGTTGTGATGATACTCTGTGAATCCCAAAAAATAGTTGCCATCATTTTTCCCCACAGATAAAACTATTTTCGCTTTTTCTCGTTGTTAAGAATTTTATGTCAAATATTATGTATGTACCTGTTCATGTGAGATGCTTACGATCTCAGCAATCTTCTATCAGGATACCATAAATTTTATCGACCATTTCTTTAAAAGAAGCCTCAATCGGGTGTTTTAAACGGGCAGCATCTACAGCGCTCGCACGACGGCATTTAAATTAATTTATCCAGTAATATTATTAATATACTACAATGGTTTTGAGTACTAGTGTAGTCCTTATGAACTGGGATCTATTCCGTTCCTGTCTGGTTGCAGTCCACTTTTTATATGAAAATGTTTTATTACTTAACGATACTCGGCTCTCTCTGTTCTGCGAAACATGTATTATCAATCATTTACGACAGCTGTCAACAAGCAAATGAGCATTGCATCTGTTTTAAACGTCAAACACAAACGTTATAAGAGTCACGCTTGCGCAACGATTTCCTATCTGAAGTTGAAATTTTTCACATCCACTAAGGTTTAATACATTTCTGTTAACATTGTTTAACTTTGTTATAATTCCATTAAAAGTAGAGCGATAGAAAATAATTTATTTATATAATTCCTTTCAATTCGCGTATTTATTTATTTATTTATTTATTTATTATTATCAACGGTAACACCATTTCTACAAAAAAACATCGACAATATGCAAGAGAAAAAAAAAACAATGTGAATGAACAATATAATTAAAGCTAAATCTAAAACTAATAGGCCAGAATGCAGGGTATTACAATCTAAATTAGTTATTTAAAGGTAAACATATAATATCAATGGGAAACTACCCGAAAATTAAAGGACCTCTATAGCGAGGTCAGTTGCTTGACCATATTTTTGAATCGGTGTACTGGGCCATCAATTGGCAAATTATATTTATCAAAATTACGCTGCATTCTAAAGGACTTCTACTGGACTATGCAAGCCATAGTTTCTGGTGACATTAGCTGGGTAAAATAACGACGTGGCGCGGGTACGATGTACGGTATGAAAAGATAATTTACTAAGTAAGTACTCACAGTCAATATGCCCATTCAGTAGCTTAAATGTAGATCAGCTTGCATTCGTCTGTCATGAAGACTGCACATATTTAACAATCTTTGTGCCAGATCATAGTTGGTATGTCCCTCAGTTAAAGGAATTTTCAGTTAAAAAGAACAGATACGTAAGAATTTTTTTTGAAGACTCTCCAACTGATTAATATTAACCTTATAAAAAGGAGACCACACCGGGCTTGCATACTCCAAAATCGGTCGAACGTACGAGCAGTACAATAATTTAAACATATTACATGAAAAATCGGCACTAAATCTATCAATAGAACCCAAACACCTACCGGCTAGCTGCACCACACTCATTTGATGGCCGTTGAAAGATAAAGAACAATCAAACATCACACCAAGATCCCTAATCTCATGTACCCGTTTTAAAATGGTTATATTTATACTATAATCAAACTGCATGGGATTTTTTAATCTGGAGAATGATATACAGGAGCATTTATCAGTATTCAGCCATTTAAAGTTGCCCATTGGAAAAATATGTCAACACCACTTGCAAAACAAGACTGTCCACAGGACTAGAAATAATTTTGAATAATTTCAGATCATCGGCAAACATGAGAAAAGAAGTATTGGTATTTGTACCATTCTTATTTACAGTCTGTCAAGTAAGACCATGACCGCTTGAAAAAAAATGAATTTCGAGACAACTTTTGCCATCAATTTATTCTTTGGTGTGCTAACAACGGCGCAATTATCTTACTAAGCCTCCTGCATCAATAATTGCCTAACATCTTCGGGGATGCTATCGATGAGATTTTCTGTAACGCGAGACAACTCAAAATCCTCCGAGTCTTTCCTCTGAGATTTCTCTTTACAAGGGACCAAACGTCTTCTATAGGGTTGGCGTGGGGGATTGTGAGGGCCACTTCGCCCAGCAAAGGTTTCTTCAACGTGCTTCGGAATTTGACATCATGAGCACGAAGTTGTTGTCGACACATTCAAGCCTGATTTTCTTAATTTTCCCGCTCCTCAAGTCAATTTCGGGTCCCGTGAAAATAAAGACACGATTCGTTTTTCGACTTTCGGAGTGACTTTGCCTAACGAGCCACGTTTTGGCAAGTCATCGGTATTTTTCATCTCGTTAAAATAATTTACCCACTTGTTTACAAAGGACACCGACTTTTGAATATATTTAGCGGCCGCGCAATATGTCATTGAAGGCCCCCTTGGATGGGAACAAAGGAAGACTGCCTCGAACCGACGCGCAAACTAGTGGCTCATTTTGAATTTTATGTGATTTCGACGAAACATCGGAATCGACTAACACTTTTATTAAAATGCCTCGTAGACAAAGGTTCCCACTACAGATTTGTTTCTTGAATCGTTAAAATCGCATTTACCAAAAATGAATTAGCCCGGACACGTTTACTTGACAGACTGTACATGCCACGTAATACTCTGCACGAGAATCCATAGCTTGTGCAGAGTTTAAAACTTCTAGAAAATTTCATCATGTTGGCTTAGTGACTCTATTGGGGTGTATTTTGAGACTTAACCGTACAATTTTGTTTGGAGCATTGGTTTCTGTAGTATAAGGTATTATTTCCTTAATGTTTTTATTGAAGAAACATCACGTAAGCCTGAAACATATATCTGATATCATTTGATAAATTTTCAATGTGACGTTTCGGTTTTAATAAATGTGGTTTGTTTGGTATATTCGAGAGTTCCGAAATGCAATGTTTTTTTTTTTTTATCTCAGTCTCTATTTAGTCTTTGTTATTGAGCCTTAGGAACTCAAATATATTTGGCTGCAAAAACACATTATTCAGATCATTTTTTTATTCCACAGAAAAAAAAACTAGATTTTGTTCTAAGTAATAAACATTTATAATAATACCAATAGTTTGGCCCAACGGTCTTATTTTATAACAGTTTTTGTTGCTTTTTACTTGAAGATCTGATTGTTTTAAAAAACATATTTTTAATTAATTACGTTACTAAGAAAAGATAAACGTTTGACAACAATGTTAGCGGACATCCCGTAGTAGCTGAGAGGGAATTGAGACTTTTACAAAGTTTTAAAACTCTTCCAAAATCTCAGAGAAAAAGGTGATTTTTTCTTTACTTGACTTAATGAATCATATTGTTCAATTTAATAAACCATCTTCGTAACACCTTATATATATATATATATATATATATATATATATATATATATATATATATATATATATATATATATATATATCAGGTCCAGAATATGTAAATATGACCTTAGCGGAAAATCGTCAGATTTCGACATATTGACACTTTAATGGATTTCGTGAAAATGTACACCTTAGATCAGTTTATCGAGGGCCACAACTGCAAATTTTGTATTCTAAGATTCTAATTATTATTACGTAATCCTGGATAACCGTGCTGTTGATCTGTTCAAACTAAAGCTAACTGTGCTAAGCCTGTGGGCAAAAAAAAAACATTTTTCCAAGTGTCATGAGTAAAAACATTTTAATTAGACAACTTTCTCACTTGAAATCTAACGATTTTTCATTAAAGTCATATTTATATATTCTGGTGGGTTATGAGTTGGTCTATCAGCCCTCGAGGGTAATACGTTAGCTTTTGGGACACTCTGTATATAATGTACACATATTTCTTATATAAGATCTATATATTTTGAATTATGACAGCCCATTACTCATATTTAGTAGAAAATTTCATAGCGTTAAGCATGCAAAATATTAAAATGTTGCTCAACTGTTGCAGTGTCAGAAGTAAATCCATAAATCACTCTACAATGTAAAACTATTTAATATATAATATTATTACTATTGCTACCATATTTGAATACCTCTTTGTATTTGGAAGATAAATGATTTTGAGAAAACTAGTCAGATTCTTATTGTGATTATTATTGTTATTAATAGAAATTCGTACGACTGGAGTTATGCCCTAACATGATAAACCCATTTTTGTCACTTTAATACAATATTGTAAAGATATTTAAAAAATAGACGGTAAACGAACTTTAAGTTTTAGAACTGAAATTATTGTTAAGATGACGATATATCAACATAGTGGTAGCTGTTAGCAAATTAAATTAATTATTATGCTATAAACCCACATTAAAACTGTGAAAGAATGATGCTTTTGATTTAATGTATTTATATGTTCATCAACTTAGTGAATAAGGTTTACATAACTTTTGGTATATATTTGCATTAAGATATCAACAACCATTTTATTTGTCTGCTCAAAAGAATCCATTTACAGAGCGAGGAGTATATAAACAATGTGTATATTATTTTCAGTTTACAGCGTCTCCGGATTTCCGGACCTTTCCTCAAGCATGTTCTAGTGTGAAAGTCGTTTTCATTCAGATTTTTTTCACATGATTTTTCTGACTCCTTCTTCCTCTGATCACCTAGGTCTGCCTCTTTTCCTCCTATCTGGTGGAGCCCATTCTATTCTACTATATTTTTAGCAACCTTTCCTTTCTTATCTTTTTAGTGTTCCGTACGAAACACTTATAAGATCACTTCGGTGTCTGTCTGTCTGTCTGTCACACCCGATTTTCTCCGAAACTGTCCCCCCTCCTTACTCCAAAAGTACTTATCAAAAAATTTTGGAAAAAACTCTGGAATATTCTCCACGGGGTGTAGATTGAACGAAAATTATCACGAGTGCATTACCTTTAATAATTTATCTGGTATATAAAAAAAATAAAAATTTCAAGGTCATCAGATTTCAGTAAAGATTGGAAACAAACTTTGTTGAAAACTCATTTGGGGTGTGTTTTGTGAACTCACTGATCATTTTATATCTCTGTAACAAAATTTTTTATTTTAAAAGCAATCAACGTACGGAACACTAATTGCGTAAGTTCAACTTGCACTTGACCGGCTTTTTTAGTTTTGTTATCGATTTCGTCTATTATTATATTCTTCCCGTTTGCCCTCACTCTAATTTGTTCATTTCTAACTTTCTTCCTCTTAGAAATTCTGTAAGATACCCTTAGAGCAGTCACTTCCACCATTTTTTGTTTTATCTACCTTTGTTAACCTCCAAGTTTCAGCACCATATAGTAATATGCTTTTAACTTGTATATATATATATATATATATATATATATATATATATATATATATATATATATATATATATATATATATATATATATATATCACTCATTTAATTATCCTGACACGATATCTAGTGTACTCTTTTTACTTTCTTTTATTTCCTTCGTGTCTTTGCCGTACTAGGTTATCCTCATTCCTAAGCGTTTATATACTTAGGATGTTTCGATTTCTTCATTATTTTCTAATTGTAGGTTGACTTTTGTTCCTTCGTCGCTTAGGTATTTGGTTTTCCTAGATTGATTGACAATTCCCAATTCTTACATTCTTCTTTTATTTTCCTTTACATGCATTCTGGATCATCCCTCCCATGGCCTATCGATATTATATTTTTGGATTTTTGGGTATTTCCTTTCGTCTGGATTTTACAATGTTGATCGGTAACTTCAATGCTAACATTGGAAGCAGAGAGGACGAAGGGGAAACTGCAATAGGTCATCATAGGAGATCGACACGAAAGAGGGAGGACACTAATAGATTTTTTACATCAAAATAGTTTATATGTAATTAACACCTTCTTCAGAAAGAACAAAAACAGAAAATGGACATGGTGTCGCCCAGATGATGAAACAAAAAATGCAGTAGGTGTCATATTCAGCAACAGGAAAGACATTATCCAAGACGTAAGTGTCCTAAATAGATATGCAGTTGGGAGAGACTATCGCATTGTGAGAGCACAAGTGTTTATTAACATTAAACAGGAAAGAAACAACATGATTCTCAAAAGAAACCATAAGAGATGGTTAACCTCGGAGGATGTAGATTCTTATTGAAGAGAGATCGCAAGCGCCTTGGAACACAATGATACAGCAGTTGATGATATATATGAAAACATCAAAAATAGTATAGAAAATGCCATTGCCAAAACAACAAAAAGAACAGAAATGAAATCAAAGGGTAAAACAGCTAATGAAGCAAAGGAGAGAAATGATAAATAAGACTACAGATGAATACCGAACTATAAATAGAGAGATATAGAGGGAAATTAGAAAAGACAAAAGACAAAAACATGCAGAGAAAATTCAAAACGTTGTAGAACATAATAAAAGCTTAAAAGTTTTGAGAAGAAAGAACATAATGGGAAGGAAAAACATATGCAAGATAAAGGACATGCATGGTAATATAATAACAAACAAATTATATCCTTACAAGATAAAAGAACAGAAATCAACATACCAAAAGTCCTATCTAAGGGGTTTGAGGATATTCCAGACATCACAGAAGAAGAAATCACAACAGCCTTAAAGGACATGGAAAATAGCAAAGTAGAGGCAATTAAACAAGGAGGATAACAAATTATCAAATCTCTTAAAATGTTATTCAATAAATGCCTCCTGGAAGGAATAACTCCATCGCAATGGGATAATGCAACTATCGGGCTCATGCATAAAAAAGGCGCTACTTCAGACTTAAAAACTGTCGACTCATTAGCCTCCTGAGCCATATTATTCACGAAAATACTTAACAAACGTCTAACAAATAAATTGGAGTTTTTCCTTTCAAAAGAACAGGAAGGTTTCCGCTCGGGGATGGAACAAACGACCATCTGCTTACAATTAAAATCCTCATTGAAAAATGTACAGAATATAATAAGCCTCTTGTGCTCATATTTATGGACTTCGAAAAGGCTTTGGATTCTGTAAGTCAGCAGAGACTTTTGGAAGCGCTTGCTGAGTGTCGTATTGATCATCGATATTCTAATATAATTAAATACATATATGAAAATGCCACCGCTTATGTTAAAACACCTAACCAATGCACTCGCAAATTTGCAATCGAAAGAGGAGTACGGAAGGGTGATACGCTCTCTCCCAAGCTTTTCGTACACGCACACTCCTAGATAGTTGTCTAAATTCAATAAACTGAGAAAGAATGGGACTTAACATTGACGGTGAAAAGTTAAATCACCTCTGTTTCGCCGACGACATTGTCTTAATAACAGACAAAATACAAAAAGCACAAACTATGCTACACATGCTTCAGGAAGCTTCAGGAATCTATCCAAGTCCTAGTTTATGACAAATCTTGTATTAAACGACACTATAAAACTAAATAATGTAGGGATCAAGTAAGTGCACCAATATAAATACATAAATACCTGAAATCAGCATAGGACGAAATAACCAAACACATGAAATTCAGCAGAGAATAGGTTTCCCCTGGACTGGATATGACAAACTGGCCTATGTATTTAAATCTAACCTTCCTATGTGTTTAAAAAGAAAAGTATTTGACAGATGCCTTCTCCCCGTTCTTACGTACGGAGCCGATACTCTCACAATGACGAAGAAACACATCAATAAAATATGTGTCATGCAACGAAAAATGGAGAGGTCAATGTTAGACGTTACTCTTAGAGATCACATCCTAAATCACATTATCAGGAAGAGAATAGGGGTACAAGATGCAGTCAAAATCATTCTACACCTGAAATGGAACTGGGCTGGGCATGTTATTAGATTTAAGGATGGACGATGGATAAAGAGAATTATAGAGTGGCGACCAAGATTCGAAGCCTATCGGAGCAGAAGTAGACCACCAAGTCGGTGGACTGATGATTTGAAAAGGGTGGCTGGAAATTGGGTACAAGCGGCCCAGAACAGAAAGAGGTGGCAAGACTCGAGGGAGGCATTCATCCAGCAGTGGACAGTATAAGCTGATGATGATGATTCCTCTGCATTTCGTATTCATGTTCTAGTACGGTTTTAAAATATATCTTAAATAGGGTTGGCGAAATATAGCATCCTTGCCGTAGCTCTTCTGGTATGGGAAACCCTGTTGACATTGTTTTGCTGATATTTATTTTTTTTTTTAGATCTTCGGTGAAGCTTTATATTAGTATTTTGAAGAACTTTATATTAGTATTTTAAAGAACTTTCCACAATTTGAAAACAGGGACGTTATCATATACTTTGTATAGATGCATAAATAAGAGGCATATTCCACAATTCGAATAGTTTTGTTTCTACAATTTGTTTCAGGTAGAAGATGTTATCCATGCTGGATCTTCCGGCTTGAAACTTACTTTGTTTGTGTCTGTGTATCTATTTTTTCTATTTATTTTACTTCAATTATGTCCCTAAATATTGTCGCGTACACACGACTTAGAGTAGGTTTAACGGTTATCCCTCTGTAATTGTGGCAAAATTTCGACTTCTTTTTATGTATTGATGACACGTAACCTGCTTCTTCATTCTTCTGGTAAATAAGAACTGAAAAACATTCTAAAAGTAATAACCGGTCAAGTGAAAGTTGGACTTGCGCAATTAGTGTTCCGTACGTTGATCTGTGCTCTCAAATGCTCTTAAAATAATTTTTTTTACGGAAGTATAAAATGATCAGTGACTTCACAACTCAAATGAGTTTTCGACAAAGTATTTTTCCGGTCTTTACTGAAAATTGATGACCTTGAAATTCCTGTTATATATATATATATATATATATATATATATATATATATATATATATATATATATATATATATATATATATATACCAAATAAATTATTAAAGGCAATGTACTCAGGATAATTTTCGTTCAATCTACACCCTGTAGAGAATATTCCAGAGTTTTTTCAAAATTTTTTGATCAGTACTTTTTCAGATAAGGGGAGGAACAGCGATTTTTCGCTTTGCATTTTTAAAAATAATGCAAAGAGAAGTGTGGCAACTATTACATTATATATATTTTTGAACTCGTGTTTTTATAAGCTTTCATTTGACACCCCACTTGATAACCTGGTAAAAAAAAATTTTCACTTTCGATTTCACCCCCCAAAACTAACCCCTATAGTCTAGATTTAACTTTCAAAACTACACGGATTTGATGAGGCCATCAATTCCTATATTAGTGCCAAATTTCAACTTTCTATATCAAATAGTGTCGGAGAAAATCGAGTTATGACAGACAGACATACAGACAGAGAGACAGATAGACGGACGGACACCGAAGTCATCTTATAAATGTTTCGTACGGAACACTAAAAATATAAGCATAGTACTCCTTATCAATGACATCAACAAACTAGTTAGAGGGAAACTGTCCTAGTAATAATATTTCATTATTTTACAAAAGACTAATTTATATCACACAACATAGCAATGATGTCCAAGTTATGTCATTACATATATCGCCGATTTTTTTTCTAACATTGGTAAACAAGGATTCATGTATGAAAATAAATGTGCTGAATAAGTGTTATGAGATGAGATGAGACACACTTAAAGATATTTAGGTCGAGCTAATTCAAAAAAATACCACCTATGTAGTATATCTAGATGCTTCTAAAGAATCACGCAATTGCGTTTCTAATATTATGATATATTTTTCATTCAGATATAATGGCCTCAGAGCGGTCATTGATAAAAAGAAAAAACAATGGAGGCTCCAAATTGGATCCTTTAGAGGCTCCTGAAGGGGTACTTTATATGTCAGAGATAAAATCATTATAACAAACAAATTTGTTCTTAAAATTTCTCTTAGAAAACCTTACCAATAAGTCAAAAGTAGTAGAACTTTATTGAACATGCTGTTAGCAAATTTACATCATCGGTAAATTTTTAACTAATTAGTAGTGTTATTATATACGATATACTCACATTAAAAATTAGAAAGAATGAGCCTTTGCATTGAGTGTTGATGTTCTGTAAGTTAGTAAATAAATCTTAAATATTCTTCGCTAACCACAACTGAATATTAATGACAATTCCTGCTACAAATAAGTCTTGTATATAACGCTGTTAAGTATCAATAGAATTTCAATCAATTTCTATCAACAGTGTAACAAAGAGGTTCAAATTTACGTATTTTAAAAATGTGCAGTTGTATTTTATTGTTTCCAAAAGCTATTTTTCTAAAATTGGACCTTTATCATCAAAATATTTTAAACCATTATATTTAACATTGAAATATTTCTTAAAAAACATATGGACATTATACAGGACCTTTTCAACAGCGTATACAACACAGGTGATGCTCCTCATGATTGGTTGACATCAATTTTTATACCATTGCCAAAAAAGAATAACCCTAGAAAGTGCGAGGAATACCGAAATATAAGATGAACCACATCTTGAAATTCTTTCTTAAAATAATCCACCAAAAAGTATACAACAAAGTAGATGAACGTACTGAACAAAAACAGTTCTACTTTAGGAACGGACTAGGAACGAGGGAGCACTATTCTGCACCTGCGTTCTAATTTAAAGATGTATGGATGTCAACTCTGATATTTATTTATGCTTGATAGGTTTCCAAAAAGCCTATGTTATGATAAAACATGATGAAAATACTACAATCGTGTAACATTGATGACAAAGACTTACAAATAATATCAAGTTTATACTAGAACAAGACTGCCAAAATAAAAGTTGAGAATCGCGTGTCTAAAGAAATAAAAATAAAGAAAGACATACGTCAGGGTTATATTTTGTCACCCCTATTATGCAATATCTATTCGGAGGAAATCTTTAATAAAGCACTTTCTGATAAAAAAGATGGAATTACAATTAATGGTGTGTGTGTAAATAACCTCCGCTACGCTGATGATACTGTCATTCTAGCGGACAGCCTACAGAGACTTATGAATGGAATTGTTGATGCATGTGAGTAATATGAAATGAAACTGAATGCGAACAAAACAAAACAATGGTGGTCAGTAAGAATCCTAACACAAACATAAATATTAAAGTACATCAAAAAACACTTGAAAGGGTAACAAAAATAACGTACTTAGAAAGTGTAATTAATGAAGATTGGGACCACTCAAGAATTGAAAAAGCATAAAGCTCCTTTAATAAAATACGTAGCATACTATGTAACTGCCAACGTGTTCTCGGTCATGTTATACGGTATAGAAGCTGCAACAATCATAGAGACAACACAACAAATGATGGAGTCATTCGAGATATGTTGCTATCGCCAAAAATATGAGCTCCTGTAACTTATAATTGACGGAAAAATAATCGGAGGACTAGGAAGGCGTCGCAACTCCTGGTTGAAAAACTTACGACGGTGGACAAACATGATATCTACTGAACTGTTTAGAGCGACAATAGATAAAATCAGATGGGCAAATATGATCGCCAACGTCCTTAGAAGATAAGGCACACTAAGAAGAAGATATTTCGCATATTCTAGAGATAAAAATTTCTATATTTCTACAGTGAACTGTAATGTGGAATATCCAGACGTATTTTATCAAAGAGAATCAGTATACAAGAGTTCTCGATGATTTTATCTGTACCGCATTAAAATTATGCTCATTTCATTTACTTCCATGAACTAATTACTTTGTAACTACAGGGCCATAATAACTACAATTAATTCTAAATACATTTAAATAAATTTAACTATTAAAATTTCTAAAAACAAAGAAAAGGTAGCGCGAAGATATAAACATGACTTGACATTATTAGGAAAATCTTTTGTACTAGTTCTATTTGACGTTATGCTAGGTAAGTATGGGAATTTACTATCAACATTGTTATGGAGTAAAATGTTATAAGGTCTTGCGTTGTCGATTGCTAAGCTTACAATAATTATAATGCTTGAGATTCAATAAAATAAATCCTTTATTTTTTTACTTGGTTTAATTACCTTTTGGCTAAGATACCATATTTTTTCCAACGTTTGTATATTAAATTCAATAATTTTTAGCACCAGTAAAATATGCTCGTTAAGTTTGTTTGTTATCATCTTTATTGCCAGTTTTAGAATTCTGGCTGCTAGTTTTCCAATAGAAATATTATTTTGGGTAAAGTTTTTGATTTTTAGAAACTTCAGTTGTTGCGTTTTCGTCTACAGTACTATTAATAACGTCTAGGAGTAATCGTTTTCTTGAAGTGCTATTTCTACCTTTTGTTTTTCAAGGACATTTTATTACTATTTCTGGACGTTGTTGTTTGCGCTTTTTCATCTTCTATCTTGAAAAGTTTTGTTCAATAATTTGTTTTGTTTCTATGAAATTTTTATAAAGTAAAAGTCATAGTACTGTCTCTATCTTTACTAAAATAACTTAACTTATTTCATCATCATCATCATCAGCTTATATTATCCACTGCTGAACGAAAGCCTCTCTCAGGCCTTGCCATCTTTTTCTGTTCTGGGCTACTTGTACCCAAGTTCCAGCCACCATCCCGTAGGTCGGTATACTTATTTAATAAATTATTTAAGTATATTTGTCCTGGCCACGTACATAGGTAGTAGTTGTTCGCAGAAATGCAATTAAGTCCTAGACAGCACTGCCGCGTTGTCTAAAAAGGTGGTGTAAAGTACAGAAATGTATGTTTCGGCACTTGAACAACGTTGACGGGTATTACGACATCCTTGCCGGTATCCTTAGGATATGAAAAAGGGTAAAATTCCCTACACAGGCGGGGAGGTGAACGATAAAAAAAAAAACACATTATCTACTTCTGTTAACCTCCAAGTTTCAGCACTATATAGTGATATGCTTTTAATTTTCGTATTGTAGATATATTTATCACTAGTGATATTATTCTGACACTATAACTCGTTTACTCGATTTAATCGCTTTTATTTCCTCCGTGTTTTTGCCATATTGGCTTATCCTCATTCCCAAATATTTATATACTTTGCATGTTCCGATCTCATCGTTATGTTCTAATTGTAGGTTAGCTTCTGTTCTGTGAGAGTATTGGCTCCGTACGTAAGAATTGTTAGTACGCATCATTCTAAATATTATTATATTTAAATACATCGGAACATTAGATTTAAATATAGAGCCCAGTTTGCCACACACCGTACAAGAGGAGGATTTATTTAGTTACTAGTAAATAATTAAAATACACCAAGTTAATCTGCCGATAATTTATCCATAACCAACATGATTACAATCCATAGTCTAATCTCATTCGTTAAATATTTGTCTTTGTGCCTGATCTTAACCCGCCGTAATTTCACCTGTGTTGTGGTTAACAAAACGCCGTATCTTGGGTTTAGCAAACTGTGTATTACAAGCTGAGAGTTGTTATAGAGATCTTGATGCACAGTTAAGGTGTAGGACTAATTTGCATTACTAAAGGTAATTCAGGTACACACGTCTAATTTATAAACGGCGAAGCAAACGTGTATCTGCAGTATAAAGTCAGTATAGCAAATGAGATTGCCACCTTTGTGGACGAACCAGAAGACATAAATTGTTAACGGATATGTATCGTCGACTATTCTAGTAGGAAAGCTGGTAAACATTTATTATAAACTATTCTATTTTTGTAAGAAGGTATCGCTTCATATTCGAAAATAATTTCAATAATATTGCTGCGCTATATTGATAAAAAATACTTCACACTATGGCATTATTACGATATTACAATACTAAAAAATTGTATGCACTTCGGATTAGTTAACACTGTTTTTTGACGGAAAAAAATACCGTATAAGCGAAGCAATGACTTGATAAGTGTTATAGGGACTCTGCCTCTGGAAAATCACTCATCATGTACTGGTATGCTGAATTTAAACGCGGTCGTACAGACACAAATAATGCTGAACGCTCTGGACGCCCAAATGCCCGCCCGAAAAACATAAAAAAAAAATCCACAAAATTGTTTTGGATGACCGTAAAGTGAAATTGCGTGCTGACAATCTAAAGATATCAAAAGAACGTGTTGGTCATATTTTTCATGAACATTTGGGCATGAAAAAGCTCAGTTCGAAATGGGTACCGCGTTTGCTCACGGTGGACTAAAAACAACAACGTGCTGATGATTTTGAGCCTATTTCGACCTGTCTAAGCACAATAAAAATCATTTTTTCATGCGACATGTAACAATAGGTGAAACATGGATGGATGGACGGATGTTTGTGGGGCCGGGCGCATCAACTGCAAGGTTATTTAGCGCCAAATTTTTGAGTTAGACTTGAAAATTCAATGCTCTGAGATAATTTATAAAATCAGTAATGAGATCTGAAGGATTTTTAATGATAGTATGTATATTTGAGGGAATGTGGTGTCTGCTTCTGGTGGGTTGAAGGTGTGAGCAACAGTGAGAGGTGATCCGCATGTGGAGCATGTCGGTTCGTGTTCTTTTTTCAGAAGATGGCTATGGGTAGCATATGTATGGCCATATGCAATTCTCCCCAAAGTGACATTTTCTTTTCTTGTTAAGTTTGGTAGATGTAGTGGGAGAAATCGTTTGATTTAAGGGGCCATAGTTTATTGTTGGGGTTTTCAAGATCCCATTGTAATTGGAAAAGGGAATTGTAAATAGAACTTAAATAAGAATTGAAATCAGAGAAGTGATTGTTACCCAGGATTGGAATGCCTCTCGTGATGGCAAGTTTAGCGTAGTGATCTGCTCTCTCGTTTCCTCGATTGCCAATGTGGCTGGGCAACCAGAATAGTGAGATAGATCGATGCTTCAATTTAGCGGTGTAACTCAGATCGAGGATCTGTCTGATGTAATTATAAGGCAGATTTCTAGATTTGATGGAGGACAGTGCGCTGAGGGAGTCCGAGATAATGAGAATGTTTTTGTATGTTGGGGTTGTTAGGGCGAATTTCGTAGCCTCCTTAATTGCCAAAAGCTCCGCTGTAAAGATGGATGCATAGTGAGGTAGTTTGAACATTCTGATGGTGGAATTTGTGATGAAAGCAGCGCCTACTCCCTTTTCGGTTTTAGACCCATCGGTGGAAATGAGAATATGGTTGGGGTATTTGGTAGCAATATTATCCAAAAATAATTTGTTGAGATGGGTGCAGGAATAGTCCAATTTGTTGTACGATAACATTGCAAGATCTATTGGGGGAGTAGGAGAGGGCCAAGGAGGAAAAGTAGGTTGCAAGGCATATTTGTATTCTGGGGGAATGACGTTGTGTAGAGAGAGAGCACAGAAGAAACCTATTTAAGCGCAATAAAAAGGATTTTTTCATGTGATATGTGACAGTGGATGAAACATGGATCTACCACTCCACACCGGAATCAAATCGGCAGGCAGCTGAGTGGACAGCAGCCGGTGAAAGCCGCCCGAAGCGACCATGTTGAAAAGGAAAAAATCATCAATAGCGAATAGTACATAAAGTTATTGGTGCGTTTGAACGCAGAAATCACAAGTAAACGGCCCCAAATGAACAAGAAGAAAGTGCTCTGTCATCAAAACAATGCACCGTGTCACAAGTCAATGATTACGATGGCAAAATTGCGTGAATTAAAGTTCGAATTGCTCCCTCATCCACCGTATTCTCCAGATTTGTCCCCCAGTGACTATTATCTAGTCGCAGACCTCAAAAACATGCTCGTGTGAAAGAGATTTGGCTCCAAATTATCGCCGAAACTGAGCCCTCTTTTGAAGGCAAAGACAAATCCTTCTACAAGAAAGGTATAGAAATACCAGGTGTATAAGTATAAAATGCGGATTTCAGACAACAGATGGTGCACCAATGCAGTTTGTGCTATAAAGATTTAATACTGCGCCATTTTGTTCTGTCATCAACAAGTGTCAGACGCGCACGAGTGATAAATTGGGAAAGTGTGTGCATAGTGTTGTGTGTTGTGTTCAATATGTCGAAACTTATACCGAGCAAAGAGCATTCGCGGACAGCACTAATTTTTTGTTTTCATTTGAAGAAAACTGCTTATCGTGAACATGCTCCATCGCAAGATACGTGTGAACGATGGTTTTGGCGTTTCAAATGTGGCGACTTCGATGTTGCAGACAAGGAACGTGGAAAACCGCCAAAAAAATTCGAAGATATGGAATTGCAAGCATTGTTAGACCAAGATGATTATCAAACACAAAAACAACTCGCCGAGCAATTGGGCGTTAGTCAACAAGCTGTTTCCAATCGGCTACGAGAGGTGGGAAAGATTCAGAAGACCGGTAGATGGGCACCACATGAGTTGAACGACAGGCAAATGGAAAACTGCAAAAACGCGTGTGACATTTTGCTCGCTCGGTACAACAGGAAGTCGTTTTTGCATCTTATAGTTACAGATGAAAAGTGGATTTATTTTGAGAATCCCAAGCGCAAAAAATCATGGGTAGACCTAGGCGCACTATCAACATCGACTGCAAGACCGAATCGCTTTGGCAGAAAGACGATGCTCTGTGTTTGGTGGGACCGGAAGGGCGTGATCTATTATGAGCTGTTAAAACCTGGTGAAACGGTTAATACTAAACGTTACCAACAACAATTGACAGATTTGAACCGTTCGCTGCTTGAAAAAAGGCCAGAATACCGAAAGAGGCAACACTAAGTCATTTTTCTTCATGTCAATGCTCCATCACATACGGCAAAACCAGTTCTCGACATGTTGGAAGCACTCAGCTGGGAAGTTCTACCCCATGCGGCTTACTCACCAGACTTGGCTCCTTCCGATTACCACTTGTTTGCATCGATGGGTCACGCACTTGCTGAGCAGCACTTTGGCTCTTACGAAGATGTGAAAAAATGTCTCGATGAATGGTTCGTAGCAAAAGGGGAAGATTTTTACTGGCGTGGTATTCACAAATTGCCCGAAAGATGGGAAAAATGTATAACAAGCGATGGAGCATACTTTGAATAAAGCACTTTTTATCATTCTTGGTATTAGAAAAGCGTTGGACTGATTGTATCGGTCTGTTGATGAATAAAGTCGAATTTCCAAAAAAAAAAAAAATGTATTTTAAGTAGCTAGACCAAAGACTTTTCAGCCTACCTGTTACTTCACTAAACAATCGGCACCACTTCCAGACATAACAAGATACTTTGTTATAAACGAAGTTCACCAGTTCTCTGCTAGAGCAGTTGCGTATGAATAATCATCGATCATGTAAATTTACCTATTAATTTTGTTTAGTTAGCAAGCTTAATAGCCTAAACATTCAGTGTGTAATTTGCAAACAGACCCCTTTCGATAATTTGAAAAAGCTCAATTTCATAAAAAGTGTCCCCATACGACGGTTTAATTTTATTTTTTTTTTATGTAGTATTTAAATGTGTTGGTGTTCGTTTGCTGTAAACAGCTTGGAGAATAAAGCAGAGATTTTTACTTGACTGTCGACTACTCATTAGGTGCATCAATAACCTACGAGATTTATATTTTAAATGAAATGAGCCACAACTTGCAATGCGTACTTCCCAGTGAACTTAAAGACATGAATGTTAGTAATACATTTTTGGTAAATATTGTAAAACTTATGTCGTGACGACATACACATTTTTTTCGTTTTTTCCGGAGGTAGATTTGAAAATTTTGACTTCCTCTCGTTCAAATGAACCATTACAAACTTCGTAAGTTAGAGCACACGTAACAGATTATTAAAATTAAGATAAGAATCTCAGCCTTGCGCTCCAAGGATCTTAGCCGGAGGATTCCTTGAGAATAGCTTTCTGAGCCAAGTCTTAAGGACGTTCCAAAAATGCATATTCGCGATTTATTCGTCCTGTCTAATAAAACTCATTCCTAAATAAATCATACATCAATTACCGAAATATGCCCTGTTTCCACTCCATGGTGTTATTGTAGTGGCGATCTCCATTACCCATCAGTAATCTGCAAATCTTGTTGAAAATACTGTCAACTTGTAGGCAAATTAGAGAACATGTTGTGGTTTCTACACTGTATGAGGTGCTTAATGTCATTTGTGCAGCTATCTCGAAATGTTTCCTGTAAGTGATGAATTAAGGACGGTTCAATATCGAAGGTACGTGAGATCTTTATAAGGTTTCTAAGATAACATTCTTAGCAAGTTTTAAAATATCTATATACCATATATACCAACGTTCATCTGTACACTTTATACTTAAGCAGTACCTCAAAAAGCTGAAAATATTTTAGCTATATTTTTTTACAGAACTCTTTATATCAGCGTGACAGTTTTGTGGGCACCTTTTGTCATTCTTATACGAGGTGAGAGTAACGTGATATTTGTTAAATACTAATAGTTTGGCATGTTACACCGTATGAAAAACAATCAGCGATTATTGTCAAATGACAAATAACATGAAATTTTATAAGCAACACCTCTAAGACGCTTTCCTATCCATTTCAGCCTTTACATATCAAATTATAAATAAACATTCATTAATCTTAATCAAAACGCAGGAAAAATTCTCATAATACTATTGAACCTATGTAAAATTTATTAACCTCCAGCCTTTTCGTTTACTTTCGCCGAATCGATAATGTTAAAAATTACAGGTTCTTCTCCCTACTACAGATAGATGGACAGACATTACCTTAAAATGGTCCTAAAGAAACGAAGATAAATCTCCAGCAAATCCCTAATTACAGTTTATGAACTTAGACGTTAACAATATGTCTGACTAAATACGTCGGCTTGGGGTTGGTTGAAGTGCAAAGAAATTATGAGGAAACGCCACCGGCTACAAATATTGCCCAACATGATTCGGTTGTTGCTCGAATCTAGAGAGCTCCCGTTAGACTTACTGTAAACTGGAAAAATTCAATGTCTAATAAAAAGAACATTGCCTGAAACAATGTAACTATAGCTTATTTTGGTTGACTGTACTGAGAAGTAAAAAAACAAGTAAAATTTAGTGCTGTCACCGGATTTTAAAGAATATTTGTTCGCATATACATATATCTAAATACACAATACAAAAAAGTGGTTAATAATCGTATGAACAATTACCAAAACAAAAATTTGGACACAAATAGTTTAAAACAAGGAGTACACTATATATATATATATATATATATATATATATATATATATATATATATATATATATATATATATATATATATATATATATATAGAAAAAATACAAAGCGGTAAGGTTGCAACAGATATAAAGAAATCAAAATACAAATAAAATAACAAGGTTGCAGAGTCCACTCCTCACTAATAATAAATATTGAAGAATGATCAGTGAGCATAAAAACAGAAAAAAATGTCTTAAATTTTAAAACATAACCAACAAAATTATTAAAAGTTCAGAGATAAAAATGATCGCAATAATTTGGGTGCTACTACATTCTCAAGGCGACCATACAACATCATTTTAAGGATAAAAAAATTCGAAATAAAGTAGGAAATTAAAAGATTTAGTACGTATAGGCAGTACTCAAGCAACTACATTAGTAACTGAGCACAACAGACAAAATCTTAAAAATGCGATTAGTACTCGGTACCTGGCTGAGACTTTAGCAGCTGTCATACCAAAATCACTGTTAAACTTCTGGATTTTCCTAACGAACACGTGGTCCTCATGTTGTATGCTCTACGGATCTATGGATACGTACTTCAAACCCAGATTTCAATCGTAATCCCTAAGTAGATAGAAAAAAATACAATATATATATATATATATATATATATATATATATATATATATATATATATATATATATATATATATATATATATATATATATATATATATATATATATATATATATATATATATATATATATAATATATATATATATATATATATATATATATATATATATATATATATATATATATATATATATATATATATATATATATATATATATATATATATATATATATATATATATATATATATATATATATATATATATATATATATATATATATATATATATATATATATATATATATATATATATATATATATATATATATATATATATATATATATATATATATATATATATATATATATATATATATATATATATATATATATATATGTATATATATATATATATATATATATATATATATATATATATATATATATATATATATATATATATATATATATATATATATATATATATATATATATATATATATATATATATATATATATATATATATATATATATATATATATATATATATATATTTTCCACAGTAGTGCAGCAGTCTTTTTTTTTGTACAAAAATGGTCAGCAAGTAATAATTCTCTTGACCAATGCACGAGATATATATATATATATATATATATATATATATATATATATATATATATATATATATATATATATATATATATATATTTGGGCTAAGCGACCATGGGAATAGAGCTAAAAGGCTACGCCAAGCTTTCGAAAATATTTTATTTTCTTCTTCAGGGCTACAAATACAGTAGATTATCAGTATTCTAAGGTTTACGACAGGAAAGCAATCCAAAATTAATAACATCAAACTACTTACTGCTAAGTGGTGCTTTTTGGATAATTTCATTCAACAAAAAACCTCATTGCAATTGTTATTAATTAGAAACACATGAGAAAATTTCGACAAGAATTGTTTACTCCATTTTTTTATATATGGTACGAACAACTGTGCTTATAAGGTGATTTATTTAGAATTTTTTTACATACATTTTTCATTCCTTCTGTAAGGGCAGCGCCTTTTCATCCTCTGGTCAAGTCGTGGTTTATTTATAACAGAGAAGACTTGACTACTATTAATTCTATCCGAATTGGTCACGTTGGCGCATTTGCACGTGTTATGCAAAAGAAGTACCTGTACGGTATTTAACAGAAGAAGTAGAAAAGATGCTTACAATATTTTATTCTTCACATCCCCTTATTTTTCTAGGATCTAATTTACCCAGCTGAACACATAATTTAATTGGGAAAGAGGGTAATTGGGTTACAAAACTTACACATGATGCTAAGTTTCAAAACGGCTTTCCAAACTCTGATCTCTTACATGTGAATTTCAAATTGTCTCCTAGATGCAGAATCCACTGCCTATCAACGACCCTTTGAGATACCAACTAATCTATAGTAATTCCTGCTAGTAACACTAACCATACCATAACCAACTCTTGATCACTCATAGTTCAAGAAGCCCAAATGTTGACCACTCCAATACCTTTATACAAGTCGATAAGCTACGTGCAAGTCATCAGTGCAGTATATCTCATCCAAAACTTCAATAAGGTAGAATCCTGAGTCTTTTTACTACGAAGTGTATTCTCCACAGGATAGGTGTTAAATCAATTAAAATGATACAAATGTATGCTGAATAAGGAATGTTAACCTGCGACGAATTATTTAAGTTTAATATTACGGCGAAATTTTCATATACCCCAGATAGGCAGACAGACTAGCAGGAATTGAAAATTGTATGTTTCATACGAGGATCATGAGACCTCAACAAATTTAAAAATAGTGATGGTAATTCTTGCAGGAGTAGAAGAAGAAAACTGCTTTTATCGAGGGAAGTAAAAAATAAATAATTTTTAAGCAAGCCCTTTAATATGATTAAAATCATTGGAATTCGTCTTACCTATACCTCTAACAGCCCTAATCATACTTAGTCTATATAAATTTACACACGATATATTCTACGCTAAGCCTGCTATGTTTATCTCGACACCCCTTACGTCGTAAATCAACATTACGTCTGAAATTGGGCGGAACAACGCCGTTGATGCTGAGTAATAATGCAAGCCGAGGTATTTATCGAATTTGTCCCTATCTGATAAGGCGACAATAGTTACCGGTGCATGTCGTCATTTACTGATGATTATTGTCCGTTACGACAGACAAGAGAGGGACACATGGGCGGGCTCATGGTATATGAACCAATGAGAAACACAGATTTATTGCTGTTTGGCCACGTAGGTTACAGGGGTATTTACATATGTTTGTGGATGTATACTAAGGAGTGCTATTAGAGGACGACAACTAAGACATATCAAAATCGCCCCCTGCCTGTAGAGGGAGATTCCATTGTGTGACTCTCGGAGCGACCACGAGAAAATGTCAACTGCATCTGAAATATATTATTCAATCTCAAGGTAGGAAACATAGAAAGAAAGAAGAAAATTGTTCCCTCAAGATATCTTGATGGGCTTGAGTGATCGATTGCAAAGATCAGGAATTAGGTCTTCTTTTGTTACACTACATAACGTTTTCTCAGCAGAGACTTTTATTATCTTTGCCGCATGGTATCTACAATGCAGGAGGTCACTACGTACCTTGAAGAGGTAATGTGTATCTATGCAGATAGTCGGACAGCATTTAAAAATTTTAAGTTTAGAACGAACTTGGCACTCACTTGAGAGTGTAGGGATGCCCTTTGGCAGTTATTTAGAGGAAAAGTTAACCAAACTTGACTTGAACAAGGATTAAGCATATCTATGCAGCGTGTAGGGAAAGTTCTTACAGGTGCTGAAGAACAGAAACTATCCGTACGAGAACGTAAATAGGCCAAGGGTTTTATGTGAGAGGGCATAATTGGAATAAGAATAGTAGATGTATTTTAAATTCTTTATGTATATTAATTTGTTAAAAGTAGAAGACGACTCAACTTGCCCATATTTTCTAGAGAGGAGGAGATGTCGTTCTACTTCTTCTCCGACTATAAGATGGAAAAACTTATAGGAAAGGCCTTTAATTGGCTATGTTTTAAGAAGAGACAGTTGGCATTCTTACTCTGGGCTACATCCTGGTATGGGATGAGGGAAGTTCTGGCAGTGGTGGCCAAAAAAGATCACTTTAGTCTATTTGGTGGGCAACTATTACTAACACATTTACTTTGAGTTGTTGTGGCTGTTACTTGATGGAAATTCATAACGAATGTAACGAAAGACTGATTTTGTCTAATTTCCACTTCGTTTAGATTCACTGAAATTGTATGACGCGTTTCGCTATACTATAGCTTCGTCTGATACAAAATTTTGTATCAGACGAAGCTATAGTATAGCGAAACGCGTCATACAGTTTCAGTGAAACTAAATAAAGTGGAAATTTGACAAAATCAGTCTTTCATTACATACATTTTCTCCAGTATTAAACAACAATGTCGATGAAGACAGAATATTTATAATATACTATATTCATTTAAATTTAAAAAATGCCAGACCATTCGGCTGATTTGTATTCATTGTTGTTGCTGGTGTGTGACGTATGTGTGTGTTTTATCTAACTTTTTCTAATAAATATCCATATGTTCGCCTATGTCATATATATGAATTGAATGAAAAATCTACTAGAGATACGATATTTTCTAATCTACGCAACATTTTTCTAGAAATATATAGTGATCCATTTATCAAGATACCTAACATTAAAAGTTTTGAGGACGTTTCATTTAAGTGAGTTCCCATAAATTAGTAAATCTTATACTAGACTTATGATATCTGCTTCTTACCATTTATTAGATATATTTTAAAAATTATTATATTTTGAGAAAATGTGGTTCTTAGCATCACATCGTGCCAAGTCGAACTTAATTTTCAACATTCGCATCAGTACACAAGACATCCTCTTTATTACCTTGAAGATTGTCTAAAAATAAGTCCAATTTGATACCATCTGTCACCTTAAAATCTATAATTTCTCATTAGAGCTGTAAAAGTACAATATAATTGCAGAATAGCGAAAAGGGCAAACAAAAACAGTTGTTGCAGGCTACGGAAATTTAACAAAAAATAAGTTAGTCTTACCTGAAGAAACAAATAAGCTTCTTGGGGCTCAAAGTTTTGAAACACAGACAATAGTCTGTAAAGAAGAAAAATAACTCCTGGCATAACGCAGGTAGTTAACCTGGCTTTTTTTACAATATACACGTATAGTTGCACAAAAACATGAAGAAACGCTACAATAATATAATGTATTTTCTTTGTAAATAACTACCAATTACCTTTAACGTAGTTACAATTCAGTCAGGTAAACCTACTTGACTTTGAACATCTTCGCGCTCATTCAGTGCTATAATCTGGAAGAGTAAAGATCGCTGGAGATGCTTTATGCAATGCAAAAACCACCATTTCTCTTGTTACCAAGACCGTGGAACTTTCTGTTCTTTCCTGGTAGAAATATAGAAATAACAAGGCTTCAACTAGCAAAATAATTTGATGGGTACAGTAACATGAGATACTCAGGAAAGTTGATGCAATAAAAATATTTTTTATTTATTTTAATATTGTATATTTTAAATAAGCAAGCAAATAATAAATGAACTTCTCCAGCTCAAAATAAGATTCATGGACTGACCTCGGCATATGCGAACATATATTAAGTCACTTAATAAGTTTTGAAAGCGACTCCTATGGAGCATCACTTGAACCAAATATTGAACATCATTTTGAAGCTTCATCTGTCATATGATCACAACCTAAAGTTCAAGTCGATCTGTCAAGTCATTCATTGTTTGTCAGCTGGTTAAAGTAGGCGTAATTGTGAATTTTTTAAACATGGAAAAAGGCGAATATCGTGCAGTGAAAAATTCTTTGTTTTAGAAGGTTTATTGGCAGCTCAAATCCATGTAAAGTTAACGAAAGTGTTAAAGAAGTCTTATTTACTTGCAACTGTTCATAGATGGACTAAAAAGTTTAAACGTGGTCGTACAAGCGTCAATGATGATCCACGTTCAGGACGTCCAAAAACTACAACTGCTGTGCAAGTGTAAGATATGGCAATGGAAGACCGTCGATTAACCATGGATGATCTAGTTGAGGTTATAAGCATGTCACATGGATCAGTACATGAGATGTTAACTAATGTTTTGGGTATAAGAGAGCTATTCACAAGATGGGTGCCGCATTTGCTAACCTTGAAACAAAAACGCTCTTGAGAGAAACTTTCTAAACAAATTTTAGCAGTATGATCCTGAACTGCGACAACAAACCGCACAGTGAACTGGGCCCGGTTGTTCAGCTCCAAAGCAGCTAAAGTTGTCAGTATTTCAAAAAAATTATGACATCAGTTTTCTGGGATGCAAAAGGAATTTTGAATTGATTACCCTCAAACCGATAAAACAATCACAGGAGAATATTATTTCAACCTTTTGGACCAGCTTGGTGAGAAAGTTCGTGAGAAAAGGCCCGATTTGCTGAAGAAAAAATCATCTTTCACCAAGACAATGCTTCTGCTCACAGAGTTGCTTTGGCAACGACAAAACTGGTCTGATTAAAGTATGAATTGTTGGAACATCCAACCTATTCGCGAGATCTGGCTCCATCTGACTTCCATCTGGTCGCAAACCTCAAAAAATTTCTACGTGGGAAGTATTTTTCAACAAATGATGATGTAATAGCCTCCGTAGATTTTGAAGGTCTTCTCGAAAACCACTTCAGAGATGGGTGTTTATGATTTAAAAAATCGCTGGAAAAAATATATTGAACTTAAGGGAGATCATGCTGAAAAATAAATATACATCGACTCATTAATTCATCTTGTTTTATTTCAGTTTTCAAAACTTATTGACTGATCAGTATAACATCCTTCTTTCGCAAGAAACAATATGACAATAAAATTGAAATAGTGTTTACATAATAAAAACTTTTTTCTTTGTTCACTTCTGCCATTATATTCCACAGACTCAGATCCATTAAAAATTAACTTAAAAAGGTTAATGGCAAACTAAAGCAAGGTAATTTCGAAATGGCACTTACTGTAAATAGTACTATTTACCGTGATTATAAATTAAGTTAGTTTAATGAAATAAACCTAGGAAACATCTTTACGTAAAGTTAATTGGTAGTTGCTTCAAAGTAAATAGTGTTACCGGATTTTGTGCTTTTTATGTTGTGATGAAAAATTAACTACCACTATTTTTTGTTGTATTTAAAAAGTACTGAAAAGTTAATTAAGAATAAGTCTTTAAGACTGGTAACACGCAGACTGAAGAGTTTTTGGTTTAGTTACTTAAGACACTTTTTTTTCCCAAAATTCGTACCTTATTCATCAATATAGCCTCCTCCAAGAGCTCCAAATCAGTCCAATGCTTTTCTAACATTTATAGAAGGATTTGTCTTTGTCTTCAAAATAGGCCTCAATTTCGGCGATAACTTCTTCATTGGAGCCAAATCTTTTACCCGCGAGAATTTTTTTGATGTCTGCGAAATAAATAATAGTGGTTGGGGACAAAATCTGAAGAATAAGGTGGATGAGGAAGAAATTCGAACTTCAATTCATGCAATTTTGCCATCGTAACCATTACCTTGTGACAAGGTGCATTGTCTTGATGAAAGAACACTTTTTTCTTGTTCATTTGGGGCAGTTTCTTTGCGATTTCTGCCTTCAAACCCACCAATAACTTTATATAATATTCGTTATTGATGGTTTTTCCCTTCTCAGCATAGTCGATGAAAATTATTCCATGGCCATCCCAACATACAGAGGCCAAAACCTTCTCAGCCTACTGTTGGGTTTTTGGTCGCTTCGAGCAACATTCACCGGTTGTTGTCCACTCAGCTGACTGCCGATCTGATTCCGGTGTATAGTAGTGGATCCTTATTTCATTCATTATCACATATCACATGAAAAAATCCTTTTCATTGCGCTTAAATAGGTCCAAACAGCAGAATCATCAACACGTTATTGTTTTTGGTCCATTGTAAGCGAACGCGGTACCCATTTCGAACAGTGCTCTCTCATGCCAAAATGTCCATGTAAATTAAGACCAACACTTTATTTTGATACCTTAAGGGTATCAGCTATCTCACGCAATTTCACTTTACGGTCATCCAGAACAATTTTGTGGATTTTTTTGATGTTTTCCGTTGTAACCACCTCATTTGGGCATCCAGAGCATTCAGCATCATTTGTATCTGTATGACCGCGTTTAAGTTCAGTATACCAGTAAATGATGAATTGGATTTTTTCCATTGTTTTGAAAATACCAAAAGTAGCGTCACTAAAACCACTGTAAGTTGTAAACTAATGGTCGAAACGGCATGAAATTATGATACGTATCGTTTGAAGCTTGGTACTTCCTAAAAATCATATGGATTTTTTGAAAAGGGCGACATCTTTGTGTCAGACCAAAAACTTTTCAGTCTACGTGTTATAAAAATATTTAAAAATGTACCATTTAATACCCTTGATAAATTAAATTCTTCTCTCAGCGTCTGCATAATTTAGTGGCTATATGCCTGTCTATTCGCCCGCAATAATAGGGAACATGTTACTTTTCAGTGGCTCCAAGACCGGATAACCAGACATAAATAAATGATAATTAAAATACCCCAGTGCTCAAAAATTAAGGTGGCTGATTAAATGAAACACAAATGATTAAAATTCATGAAGTTTGCGGTCGATTCTAAGTGAAACCTCATAATATTTATACTTTTGAAATAAAATACGCTATAATTGTTTCACTGAATTTATTCAGATCACTCTGACACGTGTTTCGGTCTCGCCACCATTTTCGAAGATGTTTACAATAAGACTAAACTTAAGTTTCAAATGAAATTACATTTGGATGGTTAATTGGTACTAAATTTAAATCAAGAGGTGAATTTTATTACCACTTAATTTAAATTTAGTACCAAACCGTTTTTCTATTTTTAATATATGCAATAATTGTTAACTTAAGTTAAGCAGTGAATTTTATTACATTTTTCATATTTAATTGAGCAGTGTAATTCAACTTGTACTAAGCGCATGTATTCGATTTAATTTATTTCATTTGCATTGAATATGTGTAAGGTATGATTAGGACGAACATCTTTCGTCCCTGTCTATCACGTTACAAGTTCAACACTCCCATCTCATTTAATGAACGAGTTGATTTTAAAGGAAGGGTTTTACTATAAAACCAGCTATTTTCGATTTTTTAGAGTCTCTTTCCGTCTTCCAGAAATATTCTACCCATCTTAAGACATTTAGGGTCAAGTGTTGATCGGTCACCCAAATGAAAGCCAGGGGATAGTGTGTGTGGTGTAATATTGTGACAAGAAACCCACGTTAAAAGGCCAAGTAGTAAGTCGGCAAGTATACAAGTATAAATACTCGTTCCTTCCGGCAACGAGTGTTCCTGACCGCTAGTTTACACTTGTGATTCTGAATTTGATTTTCACCTGCGCTCCGTAAAACTTATATACACATGTGTTCCTAAAAACTATTCCACACATGTGTTCCTGAAGCTAGTTTCACCGAAAGTGAACCTGGGACCAAACTTTGAATACAGTATCTCATCATTTCTAAGACGTTCTCCAAACCTAAAATAAGTGGTGTACGAGAAACTATACAACAACCTTCATACTTATTTCAGAGACTATCTGTGAACGTGTGCATTTTCATCACATAAACGGTATGTATTTAGGTGAATTTACTTAACTCTATACGTTTGTTAATATACTTTGCTTTGTCCTAGCGTAGTATTTCACTAAACTCCCGTTCTGTTTTACAGGGCGTATAAGTTGTACTTCATTTAATTATCTCCCTACAACTAAATAATTCTTTAGTATTTTATATTTTTTGAGCTGAACTTAGATTCTGTTTTATTATAAAATGAATGGTGCGCAAAACAGTACAACTAAGCTTTCAACAGCTATAGAGATCATTTTCAAATGGCGTACCAAAAGTTACCTTGTCCTCCACATCTCTCCCAGTAAAAAAACGGGCCGGCTGACATTCTAATTTTTGTCCCCTCTTAGTATTAATATCCACTCAATACATCCTCAAAAATAAGAATGTACATAAGAAGCAAATCGTGGTTCTTTTATAATAAATAAAGTATTTATTTAAATATAAAGAAAACACCACAAAAAAAGTTTAGTCTTATTGTAAACCTCTTCGAAAATGGTCGCGAGACTGAAACATGTATCAGAGTGATCTGAATAAATTCAGTGAAATAGTTATACTTCGTTTTATTTCAAAAGTATAAACACAAATGATTAATTTATTCATCTGATGATAACTTTTAAAGTAATCTCCTTTCACTACAACACATTTATTTGCACGTTATTTTCATTCTTCAAAAACTTTTTATACTCTATACAAAACTATGTCCACGGAGTTTCAGTTATAGCTGTGAAGTGCAATTATAGCATAGTCAAAAGTTACACGGTAAATAAACCAGTGAATAGGGTAATATTAAGAAATATTGGCCGTTTCACTTTTACTTAAAAATTACTTATTGCGTTGATAGAGTGTGTTTTATGGTGTTCCAAAATCTATAAATTGTCCTGCCACAATCCAGATATTGTTTTACGAATTGACTCATGGTAATGACGCATAACTCTTAAATATTTTTCAGTTAAAAGGAACTGTTTGTGCACAACATTTTTGTAAACGACGAAAGTAGTTAAAATCACCTCGTTTTTTCGGTTTTCATTTACCTTTTGCACGATGTTCACACCATCATTAAATATATGCATTTCAAGGTCTAGTCATTCAAAGAAAGTATGTTTTTAGCCATCTCACCACAATGATGTTTTCTTACAAAAAATTAATTGTGCTAGAATAAGATTAGATAACAATCTAGATAAGCCCAAATGTTTTCTAAAAACGTTTATATTGTATTGAATTGATATTTTGATTGGACAAAATTTTTGTTACTTAAATGATGATTACTAATTACGAGATCCTAAAATTTGTTAATGTTTTTTCGTGTGGTTGTTGTGGATGGTCTTCTAGAATGTGGTTCCTCTTCAACTAATTCTATTTCCTCTTTATATTTGTACCAGTTGAGAACCTTTAATCTTTCTAAATACAGTACGAGTACAGTAACATATTCGTAATATTGTTATCGGTATGAAAATTTCATTTTCATTTGAATTAAAATTTAATGTAAATTCTTCACTGAATAAATTAATTCATTTTAAAAATCGCCAAAAACACATTTCTACAAATACAAAATACGTTTTTATTTCTAATGTAATAAAGCAATTGCCATACAAATTGTCGTCAGATAATAACAATAGTTGTGCTAACATAAAAAATAATACTTTAATAAATAGTAATTATGCCTTTTTTCGAGAAATTGATCTCTATTTGTATTTGAGGCAGTCTTAAAATGGATAAAGTAAATTATTCAGTACTTTCCAAGTTATAACCAAATTTAATCTTCTCACACTAAATAATAATAAAATATATACATATATATATATATATATATATATATATATATATATATATATATATATAAATATATATATATATATATATATATATATATATATATATATATATATATATATATATATATATATATATATATATATATATATATATATATATATATATATATATATATATATATATATAAATATATATATATATATATATATATATAAATATATATATATATATATATATATATATATATATATATATATATATATATATATATATATATATATATATATATATATATATATATATATATATATATATATATATATATATATATATATATATATATATATATATATATATATATATATATATATATATATATATATATATATATATATATATATATATATATATATATATATATATATATATATATATATATATATATATATATATATATATATATATATATATTACTATAAACAATATGCCGTAAAACTGGTCCATTGCTTTAACTAACAACCTGGATGAATCGTAATTTTATGAAACTCTTATCCTCCCTTACCCTGTTTAAATTAAAAGTAATAAAAAAAAACTATCTAATTTTTGGATTTTTTAAGGCCAAGAACCCTAAAAAGGACATATTAGACGATATATACAGAACAATCCCTCTAGCTTCCTCCCTTGCCGGTTACATGTTCTACTGTGATTAATTAACATGATATTTGTTTATTATCTCAACAAAAAATATGAATATTATAGGAAAAATTACTTTTGCTATTAACACCATAAAAGAATTTATCGACACATACCTCTTTCACTATCTTTCCCTGAAAAGATATTACTCAAAAATTATAGACTTCATCCCTTCTATAGGTTTTATATGTATACCAAATTTAAAATTCATATTTCATTTCATTTGTGCTAACCGACCGACAGACATACCGACCAAAATTGGTATTTTTCGTAATCTAACCTAAAACACAAAAAGATGCAAAAATCTCGGAGGGTAATTTTTTTTTTAGCAAGGAAAGTACAAAGGTAAATTCTATAATACGAGTGAAACAGACAGGTATAAACGTTGCTTTAGACGTCATTATGCGTTTCAGTTTGTCACATTCTTCAAAAGTTCCATAGGGAAAGTCACCCTTTTCTAATAAACTGCCCAGGAGTGTGTTTTCCACTCAATATTCTCTGAGGTAATTCAAATCATCACTGTCGCATCAGCTTCGCTTTTGTAGTTATTTAAGGATATCAATGCAACACGTACAAAAATATATTTTATGAAATAAACTATTTTAAAACCAGACTGATAAAATATAAATATTCTTAGGGCAAGTTTATTAACCCTTGAATTATCTATTCGAATATTATGATTAGGACATCATTATACACTTTTTAGCGTGTGATGTAAATTGTAAATTCACTTACTTTTACTGTAAATAGATATTATTTCCTTTGGAGGAATTTAGAAATGCATAAACACTAATTCATAATAATACAATATATAATGAACCAGAGTTGCAACTTCAGAGAATTATTTGAAAAACTTTCGCTTTGATCCTTAGTCGTCTGAAAATCCAAGTTGTTTGAACCTAGTATTATGGCACTTTGCAGTTTCTTTATACAAGCTTAACCAAGCTGTAAAAATATAGCGGTGGTTATTACAATATCTAAGAGATGTACTAATTGTTAGGAATATATTTTCTTGTCCCTAACTAATTAGGATGTTTAGAGGAAACTTTCAAGTCATACTCAAGTGATTATTATTTAACCTGACTTAAATAGGTTTTAACCTAAATTAGATCAACTATTTTGGCCTGGTATGTATCAGGTCAGTCGACAAGTTTTGACAGTAACACATATGGAGCATCACTTGAACCAAATATAGAACACGATTTGGAAGCCTCATCTGTCATAAGAGCACACCCTAAATTTCAAGCGAATCTGTCAAGTCATTCATTTTTTATCAGCTAGTTAAAGTAGACGTGTTTAGGTATTTTTTAAAAATAGAAAAAATCGAATATCGTGCAGTGATAAAATTCTTTTTTTGGAAGGTTTATCGGCAACTGAAATCCATGCAAAGTTAATAAAAGTGCTACTTCATGTCCAACTGTCCATAGAGTTTAAACCTGGTCGTACAAACGTTAATGATGATCCACGTTCAGGACGTCCAAAAACTGCAACAGTTGAAGAAACTGTTGTGCAAGTACAAGATATGTTAATGTAAGACCGTCAATTAACTGTGAATGATTTAGCTGAGGCTATAGGCATCCCATATGGATCAGTACATGAGATCTTAACTAATGTTTTAGGTATAAGAAAGCTATTCACAAGATGGATGCCGCATTCGCTAAAATCGGAACAAAAACGCACTCGAGAAAAACTTTCTAAACAACATTTGGGCTTGTTTTACAAAGAATTAAACGGATTTTGTGCGTCGATTTGCAACTATGGATGAGACTTGGGTTTGCCAGTATGATCCGGCGGCAACAACAAACCGCACAGTGGACTGGGCCCGGTTGTTCAGCTCCAAAGCAGCCAAAGTGGTCACAGTCGTCCAAAAAAATTATGGCATCAGTTTTTTTGATATGCAAAAGGAATTTTGTTAACTGATTACCTTCAAACCGGTAAAAAAATCACATGAGAGTATTATTGTAACATTTTGGACCAGACGGATAAGAAAATTCGTGAGAATAGGCCTGGTTTTCAAAATAAAAAAATCATCTTTTATCATGACAATGCATCTGCTCAAAGAGGTGCTTTGGCAACGGCAAAGCTGTTCTAATTAAACTACGAATTATTGAAACATCCACCCTATTTGCCAGATCTGGCTCCGCCTTACTTCCATCTGTTCCCAAACCTCAAAAGATTCCTACAAGGGAAGCGTTTTTCAACAAATAATGAGGTGATAGCATCCGTAGATTTGAAGGTTTTTCGGAAAACTAGTTCAGAGATGGGGTAAATAAATTGGAAAATCGCTAGAAAAAATGTAATAGAGCTTAAAAGAGATTATACTGGAAAATAATGTATTTCGACTCGGTAATTATTCTTATTTCATTTCCTCTTTCAAAACTTATTGACTGACTTTATTATAGAAAACGTAGAGTGTGATCTCCCATATCATCGCACATTCACAGTACATCATTGGAGACAAGTGAAATAAAAATACAGCAAAGAATTGTGCCTCGCATTATTAGAGAATACCATAGAGATTTTACTTAAAATAATTGCTACAAGAACCCATGAGTTACATGAGCTGTAAACAAACAGTAGTCATCAGAAAAGGGTTTTTTACGAATGATTTACCATAAAGGGATATACTCGAAATAAGCAATGCGTCTTTGTTCCCAAGTATTAATGAATTTTACTAATTATAACATATTAGTGTCCGAAAGCTTCTATATTTATTTATTATCTACTAATCATGGTTTTAAAAAAGCAATCAAGAACATTTTCAGCAAAAGGAAAAATATAACACAATTGACCACTATGAATCAGCCGAAGCTCCCTTTCGTTCTTTGTTTTATTCGTTTGCCACTATTTCCTACAATAGAACATCAATTAAAAATAAATATTGCTGTTCGGACTAGGTGGAAAGTTTCAAATGACAGTAAATAAGGATTAATGATAAACTAAAGCGTGCTGGTACTTTAAAAAGAAATATTTACCGTGATCATAAAAAGACGTGGAGTAAATATGTCTTATCATCAGTAAGTAAAAAAACATGGAACAGAAAGCTTTCACGGCCTTGATTAAATGAAAAATCGTTGATCTTGAGATTAGACCGTGGAAAATTCGAATTACTTTCCAACGTTTCTCCTGCGATTGCCCGAGCCACCCTCGTGATCTTTACTCTTCTAAATTAGAACACTAAATGAGTATTGGTATCAAACCGGGGTGCACGACACCGTGATCCAGTGTAATGATCGTTCTGCACGTGTGATGCGGACCGTAACCGATAAAACGAAATTTACAAACATCCCAATAACACTAATGGAGACGCGGATGAGGGTCTGCATTACACGTGGAAAACGATCATTACATTGGGTTCGGTGAACTCCGGTCGGGTATAAATATTTTACTAATTTTACTGGTGCTTCCTCGAGCTCATTCAGTGTTCCAATTTCGGAGAGTAAAGACCTCTAAAGGTACCTAGTTCAATCGTACATGAAACTCCTAAAAGTCGCTCCGATTTGTCATGGTCTAATTTCAAGGATCACGAGTTCTCAGTAGCATGGAATTTGATCAGTACTAGAGTTACTTAATTTCGTCGAATTAGGCTTATTTGTCGGGCGATTTTATGATAAAATAAACTGTCAATTGCAAGTTGGACTTGCACAATTAGTGTTTCGTACCGTGATTGCCTTTAAAATAAATAAAATCCTTACCTAGACAAAGTTAATTAGGTCCCTGACATGTATGTATGTAGATGTCTTAAGATCCAATATGGATTTCCACGTTTTTTCTTAGTCAATTATGTATAATAATTATAGTATTTTAGCTACCTGATGAAGCTAACATGGTTAGCGAAACGCGCGTCGAGTGCAAAAATAAAGTGTTTGGTGTAGTGGTGATATATACTGAGTAGTATCATTGTGCCAAAGATTCCACATTCCCAACTTAGCTACCTAATAGCCAACAAATCAATCTAGCTCAATCTAGAACCTAGTAATAAAATTATTAAACCAAAATTTACTACTCAAATATATGTTTAATTATAAGCAAATGGAATAAAATTCTTTTGTCTCAGTACAGGACCGACGTACGAGCATACTGAACAGTACATTAACAAAACATTCACTATTTGTCAAGGAACATACATAGCTTTTTTATACCAGATAAATTATCAAACATATTGCACCTGTGATAATTTCTACTCAATCTACACTTTATGAAGACTATTTCAGAATTTTTTCAAAATTTTTTATCAGTACTTTTCAAGATAGGACGGGGAGACAAACGTTTTTTGGCAATTTTTTAAAAATAATACAAAGAAAAGTATAACGTTATATATACATTTCAACTTGTGTTGAAAATTCGGATTACTTTCCAACGTTTCTCCTGCGATTGCACGAGCCACCCTCGGTGATCTTTACTCTTCTAAATTAGAACACTGAATGAGTATTTGTATCAAACCGGGGTGCACGACACCATGATCCAGTGTAATGACTCTTTTGCACGTGTGATGCGGACCGTAACCGGTAAAACGAAATTTACAAACATCCCAATAACATTAATAGAGACTCGGGTGAGGGTCTGCATCACACGTGGAAATCGATCATTGCATTGGGCCACCGTTCGGTGAACTCCGGTCGCATATAAATATTTTACTAATTTTACTGGTGCTTCCTTGAGCTCATTCAGTGTTCCAATTTCGGAGAGTAAAGACCTCTAAAGGTACCTAGTTTAATTGTACACGAAACTCCTGAAAGTCACTCCGATTTGTCATGGTCTAATTTCAAGGATCACGAGTTCTCAGTAGCATGGTGATCAGTACTAGAGTTACTTAATTTCGTCGAATTAGGCTTATTTGTCGGGCGATTTTATGATAAAATAAACTGTCAATTGCAAGTTGGACTTGCACAATTAGTGTTTCGTACCGTTATTGCCTTTACAATAAAATAAAATCCTTACCTAGACAAAGTTAATTAGGTCCCTGACATGTATGTACGTAGATGTCTTAAGATCCAATATGTATTTTCACGTTTTTCCTTAGTCAATTATGTATAATAATTATAATATTTTAGCTACCTAATAGCCAACGAATCAATCTAGCTCAATCTAGAACCTAGTAATAAAATTATAAAACAAAAATTTACTACTCAAATATATGCTTAATTATAAGCAAATAGAATAAAATTATTTTGTCTCAGTACAGGAGTGACGCACGAGCATACTGAACAGTACATTAACAAAACATCCAAGGAACATACTTTCCATAGCTTCTTTATACCAGATAATTTATCAAACATATTGCACTTGTGATAATTTCCGCTCAATCTACACTTTATGAAGACTATTTCAGAATTTTTTCAAAATTTTTTTTATCAGTACTTTTCGAGATAGGGCGGGAAGACAATTTTTTAAAAATAATATTAAGAAAAGTATTAAATCATATATACTTTTCAACTTGTGTTTTCACAAACTTTCATTTGACACCCCACTCGGTGACCGGGTAAAAAAATTTTCTTTTTACTCCCAATTTCACGCACTAAAACTAAACCCTTAAGTCAAAATTTAACTTTTAACACTACACGGATCTGATTGGGCCATCAATTCCTATATTTTTGCCAAATTTCAACTTCTTATATCAAATAAGTTTGGAAAAAATTGGGCGTGACGGACAGATACCGAATATACTAATGTAAATGTATATCAAAATAGAAAAATACAAATATAGGACACGTCATAAAATCTACACTATAGTCTATATAACCAATGAACTAAAGCCAATTCCTACACCTGTGGTCCAACAAATTTGACCCAAATAAAAAAGTCATTTAATGAATCGCTTTGGGTTACGGATATCGGCATAATTCGTTTTTAAATTTAATTAAACCTGATATTTTTGTGCGCCTTCTCGGCAGCATATTAAAAATTCGAATAGGCATGTATATAGGATCGTTAGTAGTAGCTGACAACCTACACTGGGGTTTGTGAAAAAAGTGGAAACGCTTATTGCCGAGTATTAAAAGAATGAATCACTACAAGTAATGAATTTTTCTACATATACTTTACAGCTAAAAACGGAAATTCCACAGCAGGTTACTATATAACATTTATTAGACAGGTTCCTATACGATGGAGTTCACGAGACTTTAGGTAGAGTTTTTTTAATATATTTTTTCAGTAACTTCTTAATCTCTGGAGCACTACCTCAACTCATTACTTAGTAGAATAAATGTATCATCATTGATTATTGGTTTCAAAAGTTTAAATAAACACGAATTTAGTATATTATAAAGGGTGGTTATATGTGGCACTCATAATAATTGGGTATCTAATTTCGCATATTAATTTTATTTTCTATTTGGTCTACGCAGATTCTATCTCAGAATCAAACTAGTACTTCCTGATATAGAATTACAGAATGAAAGAAACTTAAATAGAAATAAATTTAGAATGTTCTTATATAATATTAGATAATAAAAATGTTATATTTAACTTATATAGGTGTACTATTGATAATTTTATTGAATTTATTAATATATTGAAAGACCGGGAATCCAATCTACAGCTTTACAGACGATAGTACGCTTGTCTCTTCATTCACTTTGAACGCTTGGACATCGGCTGCTCAGACGAATATCCGTAGACAGCAGATGGTCGTTTAACTTAACAAAACCTAGAAGAAATTCTATCTTGGGGTGACAGTAACCAAGTGGAATTTAACGCTACAAAAACCCAGGCGGCAGTTTTTTCTAAAAAAGTTAACGTTGCAAAACCCGACATAGTTATGTCGGGGTACTCCATTCCCCTAGCATCGTCGCTCAATTTGTTGGGCGTTAGTTTGGGAGCAAATATGTCCTGGCATGAACATGTTGCAGGCATAGCAAGGAGAGCTTCTCAAAAGTTGGGAATATTATTTCGAACCAGAAAGCTTTACACTCCATAACAACTGTTAATTCTTTACAAAGCTCAAATTCTACCAACTATGGAATATTGCTCCCATGTTTGGGGCTCCGCTCCCAAACATACACTGCATTTGTTGGATTCTGTTCAGAGAAGAGCTGTTCGTCTGATTGGAGACCCGGAACTGACCGGCGGCCTTGATTCGCTGGAACATCGAAGAACGGTTGGCGATTTGAGTCTGTTCTACAAGTATTTTCATGGAAAGTGTTCGAAGGATGTAGCGCGCTTAATTCCTCCCAAAGCGGTGCATGTTAGAAATACACGTCGCGCAGGTGCTTCACATCCGTATGACGTTCAGCTTGTTACTCCGCGTACAACGCTTTTCAAGCAGTCTTTTATATGGAGAACATCATTCCTTTGGAATAATTTGCCCAGCGCTGTGTTTCCCACCGAGTACAATTTGCAGCGATTTAAGAACAGCGTGAATCGCTTTTTCAGCACACATGCGGCTCCTGGAGCGCTTTAGGGACTTCCCTGCAGCACGTGTACTAGACCCATAAAAAAAAATTGAATGAAATATCGACTAAGGCAACCTCTAAATATGGATTTATTGTAACGATTTAATATCAACGTTAGTGGCCCCAGCGGCAACTATAAAATACTAACTGATTTATTTGATTCTTTTCAGTAGACTTCTTTAGTGAATTCAGCGATGAAGATTTTCACAGCAGCATCTTTTCTCAATCAATTCTTAATTACATAATAACCAATAAATCTGCAACTCTTAACTTTAATCATTTCAATTCAGGTTTCTTAAGTCCTTTCGGTTATTTCGGTAATTTAATCAAGCTGATATTGATGGAAAAGATATTCGCATCGTAGCAAATCTATATTGTGGACAATCTGCTAACATAAGAATAGATAAATCCTACTCGGACAACGTTGAGACCATAAAAGGCGTATGGTAGGGTTGTGTTTTATCTCCCCTCACCTTTAACCTATACACCGAGGAAATATTTAAAAAAGCACTAGAGTTAACAAAGGCATCCAAATAAATGTCGAGATAATTAAGAACATAAGATACGCCGATGATACCGTCTTGCTGGCCAGTAACATCGATAAACTTCAAGATCTTGTTGATAGGGCGCACAGGGTTAGCGAAGGAAACGATCTCCACCTGAATATATCTAAAACGAAGTGGATGATAATAAGCAAATCTTAACAAGCAGCAAGACAGCTTCAATTAAATAACCAAATAGTCAAACCTGTGGAATCCCATATATACTTGAGACAGGGCTTAATGCCAAGTGGGACCAATCTGTCGAAATAAAGTCAAGAATCGAAAAAGCTCAAGCATCTTTTAATTGTATGATCAGACTATTTACATGCAATGATTTGTCACCTGGACTAAAAGTTAGATTAGCCAAATGCTACGTATTCCCCGTTTTTCTATACGGTGTAGAATCACTGACGATAACGGAAACAGTAATGAAAAAAGTTAAAGCTTTTTTTTTATAGGTCTAGCACACGTGCTGCAGGGAAGTCCCTAAAGCGCCTAGAGCGGCACGTGTGCGGAAAAAGCGATTCACGTTGTTCTTAAAGCGCTGTAAATTGTACTCAGTGGGAAAAACAGCGCTGAGCAAATTATTCCAAAGGGATGATGTTCTCCACATAAAAGACTGCTTGAAAAGCGTTATACGAGGAGTAACAAGCTGAACCTCATACGGATGTGAAGCACCAGCGCGACGTGTATTTCTAACATGCACCGCTTTGGGAGGAATTAAGCGGGCTACATCCTTCGAACACTTTCCATGAAAATACTTGTAGAACAGACTCAAGTCGCCAATCGTTCTTCGATGTTCCAGCGAATCAAGGCCGCCGGTCAGTTCCGGGTCTCCAATCAGAGGGACAGTTCTTCTCTAAAGCTTTGGAGATGTGGGTGTACCGACGGATTCTGAAGATTTCGTTGGCCGAACATCAACTGAGAAGTTCTGCTCCCAATAGGCAACGACAAAGAAATCGCACTCACCATTAAAGGGCGAATGCTTAAATATCTTGGCTACGTCATAAGACATAAAAAAACCGTCTCGTGCAGCTAGTAATACAGGTAAAGACAGATAGCAAACGAGGTCCAGGGAGAGGAAGTCATTCTTGGTTATAAGATGGCTTAAGACAATGGTTCGGACTTACGTCGGTTCAACTGTTTCGAAGCGCCGTCAATAAAGTCGGGATTGCCATGTTAATAGCCAACATCCGAAACGTGTAGGACACTTGAACAAGAAGAAGAATTTAATGTAAAACGTCTAAACCGATGAAGTTACTTAACCCGAATTTTTATGTCATTTTCAGTCTGTTTACACTGGTGTAAAAGGTTATGACCCGAAGAAGATTTTAACGACTATCCATTAAAATCGAGAAATAGGGTTAAAAATCGTAACAAAAAAAAAAACAGTTTTTTTCTGCTGAATTACAGGAAAAACTGTATAGTTAAAAAACCTTATAAATGGTGTTGTGTCTAGGGAAGAATATCTGTCTCTTAAGAAATTTCTCAATACAAAAACCCAACAAGAAAAGCAATCTTACTACGTCAAGTTAATTATAACTTCCACAAATAAAAATAAAACCACACGAACTACTGTTAATAAACTTCAAGGTAAGAAATCAAGACAAAAAGTAAATTGAAATATACGAAAGTGATAATAATTTGATTAAAGGCTCTATCAAAAGTGCTTCTATTTTTGGCAAAAATTTTTCTTCTGCTGTACAAAATAAACTCAATGATTATTTCCAGGCCAACTTTTCAGGTAATTGTACGAAACTGAAAAACCGTTACCTAATACTATGTTTTTTTGGGTTTGTGTGTAGGTTTCATACCTATAGTTCTATATTTTTTATTATTATATTTTTTTCAATATCAGGTAACAAATTATACCACTTATATGAACCATTTACATTTAATTGTTTCAAAATTATACTTTTAAGAGTTACTCGTTCAACAATAGAAGCCTTTTTTTCACTGTATGTACGAAGGCCGCGCTTTTAAGTTTTTACAAACGACCACTAGATGGCACTACTGAAATGTGACATTACCACTGTTGTAAAATTTGACATTTGTTACTGTTGAAACAGTAGCAGCTCAGAAATTGGCCGAGTGGTTTGTTTACAGTGAGCGTTTAAAAAAATAAAGCAGTTTTGTGAACAAATGGAAATTTCACCTGACGGTTGTCGCTGGATGATTTTTTACGACTTTAGTAAAGGTCTAACTCAACAGCATTGCCTCGAATCGCTTCGTTCTACTTTTGGTAATGAATCACCATCAGAAAAGACTGTTTGCAATTGGTTTGCAGAATTTTATCATAATCATGCTTCCGTCAGCGATGAATTTCGTGAAGGTTGAACAAAATCGGTTGTTGTTCCAAAAAAATTATGCTGTGCGCAACATGATTGAAGGGGATCGGTATGTGACTTACCATGAGATAGAGGTATCCTTAGGCATATCGAAGACTGCAGTACATTCGATTTTGGATCAACATTTAACTGTGAAAAAGATCTGTTCCCTATGGATTCCACATAATTTGGCCGAAACTCAAAAACAGGCTCGTGTCAATTGGTGTAAGGAAATGCTCAAAAAATTCGACCGATCGCTTGTTTCTTTGGTTATACTGGAGATGTTGCAACCACTCCTTTAGAGGATCGAAGGACAGTTAATGCTGAATGGTATACAGCAATTTGTTTGCCAGGAGTCACCGATGGAATCGGGAAAACCATCGAAAACGTCGCATCATTCTTCATCAATGCCAGCTCTTATACAGCACGTCAAACAATTGATTATTTGACGGAGAAAAACATCGAATTAATGTCTCATTACCAATATCCACCTGATTTGTCACCTAACGACTTCCTTTTGTTTCCGAATGTCAAAAAATGCCTAGACAGCGATTTTCGTCACCTCAAGAAGCTGTTGAATCCTTCCAAAACCATATTTTTGAGGTACCAACTTCAGAGTGGAAAAAATGTCTCGAACGCAGCAAAAGTATATAAATCTAAAAATTTTGAGAAGCAATAAAATGATTTGTACGATTTTTTTTTCCTTCCTTGTTTATTATTATGTTTAACAATATATTTTTTTAGTTGTTGACACTATTTTGAGAGAATGCTAACCCTTGATCCGATTGTATGAGCTTAGGTGGTAAACAATCCTTGAAAACGTTTTCCATCGCTTTAGTTACTTCCTTTCCCGTTTTAGTTTTTAGAGAAAATACCCAAAGATGCTTTGAAAAGCTATTAACAACTATTAAGACATACCTGTAACCATTATTTTATTTTTCATAAGGACCTAATTCACAAAGATTTACTTGATATAAATCCTTAAGACCCCGTCGTTTAAAATTAGTTCTAGTAGGTCGATGAATCTCTTTTATATGTCTTTTTATATCAGTAGTAGTGGAATTAGTCATAGTATATGATTTATTTTATATAAAAATTGCTTCACGTAATTCTTCAGTTAGTGAAATAATTTCGTTGGTATGACTAATGTTTCCAGCTCCCTGAGATGGTAATAATAATCGTAATCTATTAACAAGTTCTTTAGGATTATCCTAATTTATATATTGTGTTGGGCCGGGCTATGAGACTATAAAAATAGTAAATAAATTTCCTAACAAGTATTGTGCCCAATTCCAAGATATTTCGATAACATTTGTAAAAAAGTTTATTACCGATGTGTCTTATATACCTGTTGCGCTTGCAGACATGTTCAGTTGGGCCCCTTCCTCGACCGACTAAAATATTAATGGTTGTACCCAATTTTAAGAAGGGCAGTTTCGAAATTGTAGAAAACTCTAGGCCGATTGTTTTTTCAAAATCTTCGAACGTTTTATAAAATTTATCAATACCTTTAAATAAAAATGTCTGATCATCAACATGACTTTTGTTAAGGTTTTTCTAACAGGTGCACCTGCGCATACCTGACTCAGCTGGTAAATAATCAAATTGTTAAAACCGAAATAGTAATAATCTATTCTTATGACTTGACCCGTGCTTTAGATACTGTGGATAAAAATTTTGTTATTGAAAATTTTGGAATAAGGAAAGAGGAAGATTCTATTATTAATCACTTATCTTGGAAGACACAGGTGTTTTCGCAAAATTTAATAAAATTTATTACATCAAAAATTCTGTGAAACATAATATTTTGCGTAATATCTTTTTCTTCTTCAAGTGCCTTATCCTTCCAGAACATTGGCGATCAGTCGCATGATTCTCACTTTGTTCGCAGCGGACCTAATGGTGCTTACTCTAACTGGCGAAGATTTTTGAGCCAGGGTGTTTTTCGGCGGCTAGGACCACGCTTTCTTTCTATTTTGCCCAGCGTTGTGTTTCCACCGAGTACAATTTACACCGATTCAAAGACAACGTGAATCGCTTTTTCCGCACACATGCCGCTCTTGGAGCGCTTTAGGGACTTCCCTGCAGCACATGTGCTAAACCCATAAAAAAAAATTCTCCTGTGTAAATATATGGCCTTGCAGCACATACTTCTTATTAAGTGGGCAAAGTACTCCCTCTTTTTATGATATCAAGCAATTCTTTTTCCTTTTTATACTTTGTAAAACTGCTTCGTTGATCACTCTATCTATTCACGATAATTTCAACATTCTGCGATAAGCCCACATTTCGAAGGCCTCAATCCTTTGGCACATTATTTCAGTGACGGTCCATGCCTCCATCCCATAGAGTAGAATTCTGAAGACCTAACAACGTAATAAACGTATTCTTAAGTGGACTCTTAGAGTTCTATTGGTTAACACTTTTTGCATTTTCTTAAATATTGTTCTTGAGTGCTCTATACTGCTTTTTATTTCTTGGGATAAGTCCCATTTTTCGTTCACCCATCAGCCCAGATAGTTATATGCTTGTACTCTCCCCACTATTTGTTCATTTATCTTAATCTGTTAAGTTGTTAAGCATATTTGTGTTTTTGCTGATGACTACCTATTTGGTTTTCTTTCTATTTAAGTGTAGACCCATTACTCGGTTACGGTCTGTCATTACTGTTAAGAGTGCTTGTAGATTGTCTGTATTTGTGTGTTAAGAGGACTGTGTCATCAGGTCATCAGCATATCTTAAGTTGTTAATCACTATTCCGTTAGCAACTATATCTGATGTAATATACTATTAAATACGAGCACTGATAAAAAGTTAGCCTAGACAACTTTCCATTGTCAAAAACAAATGCGGTTTCTATATATAGAAGTTTGATATTTAGTAAATATGTGACAAAGTTTGGTGTTCCAGATTGTATTGTGTTATTTATAGTGATTTTTTGAAGAATAAGTAACCAAAAAAAATTGTAAATTTAGTAAAATCGAATATCCATCAGTAATAAAGTACCACTTTTTGAAAAGGCAATCTTTTAAAGAAATTTATGGCGACATGCTTAATACATTGAAAAAGCAATGTTCTTTCTACGAGAATTGGGCTGCGCAATTCAAAAAAGAAACAACTGACATCCGTGATGAACACTATGCTGGAAGATTCCTTTCTGTGTCTACCTGAGAGAACGTTGAGGCTGTGACTGAAATTATTTTGGAGAATCGACGAATTGGACTGAAGATTCCAGCAGAGATTACTTGGAACACAACAAAGCAGTGACTAAACAACATTATAAACTATACTTATTCAAAAAATGGTGGAAAAATATCAAGAGACTGCGTCTTCTCAAAAAATTCATATTAAATTTGCAAAAAATAAACAAATTAGGCTTTGATCTGATTGTGCATCCTTCATATCCTCCTGATTTAACTAACTTGGACTGTTACTTACCGGTAAAATTGGAAAAAACATCTGAAATAATACATATTTCAGTCAAATAAAAAAACATAAATATTATCGGATACTGATTCCAAACCAAGAGAAAGATTTTTTTAAAAGGTGTAGAGTTACTTTATAACCATTACACTAGGTACATAAAGTAAATTACGTTGAATAATAATTTTTCTTTTTGGGATTTGCTTCTTGTTTATATGTTATGCTAGAAACTTATCACTTAGCCCTCGAATACTCCGCGCTGACATAATGTTGTTGTTTGAGGTCAGGGTGATGATATCGAAAAAGTTTTGTAGCCCAGAAGTGCATTATCAGAAATATAGTTGAACTATTCCCGACTTCTTCCTGCAGAAAAACCTTTAGTAAAAATAAAACAAACTACAAACAAGTCTATGTTTCGCTAATCAAACATAATTTAGAACTCTGTGAAAGCTCGCCTGTAGACCCAGAGGGTAATATTTTTAATTTGTTGCCATTATTAACAAAAATAACTGCCTTTATGAAGACATTTAAAATAGAGCTTTAATAAGCAACTTTATGCCGTAGAGAAATTCCCTTTATATTCAAAAATTAAATTGAATTATTTTTAGAAAGTAGACAAATGTTTTTTCCGTTCCACAATTTATCAAGTAAGTATGTAATCTAAATTTTTTCTTAAGCGTTTATTATTGATTATACTATATACAGGGTGCCCCATATGTATGGAGTAATGATTCCACAGCATTTATTAATTAGTATATCAAAAAAATGCCTGAACAGAGTTTTGCAGAGAATCCGGAATGATCTGTGCTACTTCATATTGAATTCTTTGTTGTAAATCTTCTACATTTTCAGGTCGACTTCGGTAAACTTTGGTTTTCAAATGACCCCATAAAAAAAATCGAGTGGTGTAAGGTCGCGACCCCTTGCAGAGCATTCTACAGCACCTGTTCCGCCTATTCATCGATTAGGAAAAATCTCATCCAAATATCTACGAACACTGATTTCATAGTGAGGAGGTGCTCCGTCCTGTTGATACCACAGGTTCCTGATACGGGTATCCAAATTATTTTCTTCGGGAAAAAGACCTGCACAAGTTGGAATAACTTGCTCTTGGAGTAACTGTAAATACCGTTGTCCTGTAAGATTTCCATCGATCAAAAAGGGACCAATGATATGACATCCACAAATACCTGCTCACACATTTATCTTTCGTGGTCTGCGAGAATGACTGTCGATTATCTAGTGGGGATTCTCAGTACACCAGTACCGGCAGTTATGCCTGTTAACTCTTCCGTTAAGACAAAATGTGGCCTCGTCAGAAAAAACAATACTACAAATTAGGTTAGGATCATTATTGATTCGTTCCATTACGACATCGCGTCTATCGTAGTCATTTCAGATAATTCCTGCAATAGAATGGGTTTGTATGAATGCAATTTTTCTTCATTCAGTATACGACTTAAGGTACCTTTACTTATGTTGTGGTCTAGGCAAAGCTAACGAGTGGCTATATTGTGATTTTCTGTAAATTCCAATAAAACATTTAACTTTTTATCATCACTTGTTTTAACTTTTGGAGGTCCAGATTTAGAACCATCCTTAACATGAGAGAGAGCAGATTGTCAAAGTCTAAATTCGGATAGGGTAATAGGTTCTATATTCGGATATTCTGTGTTAAAAAGATCACACACCTACCTGCTGCTGTGTTCTCCTACGGTACCAACCATCATTAACAAAGTGATTCTTTCAGTTTCTGTTAAATGTACCATTATGATATTACGCTCAAATTGCAATTTCACAAAATGCAGCAATAAACGTTTTCGTCAATAAATCATTTTTTGACGAGTTAAGTCGTTACTGACAGTAAATGCTTGACACAAGCCAGCCTAAATTTTTTCTTTTTAATTTCATCTCATTAATTTCAAATATCAATAATTCCAAAACAATTTAATTTAGACATATAGTATGATGGACAAATAATATCTAGAATTTACAGTAGGACTCAAAAATAAAATAATATACAGGGCATTTAAAAAAACTTAAAATGGCATAATTTCTTCGAACTGTCAGTTCAAAACATTTTGTTGTTAACGTCAGCATATGCGCCGTATAACACACATATATTTTTATTTAAACATTTTTTTGATACACTGATTAATAAATACTGTGGAATCATTAATCCATACATACGGGGCACCCTGCATATTGAATATTGGAGAGATTCTGAATTTAACCGTCTATTTGGTATAGATTAATTTTTTTTTTTTAATTTGTATTGTATAACAGTGTTTTTTTGTTTCTATTTTATTGAAATAAACTGTGGTTTGATTAGTGAATTTTTTAACTTTGACTACTGTCTATCTACAAAAACGAAATATAGTTTTATTTATTTTCTTTTTGTCTCTTTGAAATGAACTACTCATACGGTAAGAGTACGTGACCCTTCGAAAATATCTCTAAGGCCTTTTTTTCTAAAACGATATTAAGTCATGAGTTACCTGAACTAAACTGAACTAACCAGAAATAGGTTATAGAACTTATTGATTATTCTTTAAAATATTAATCGGAAAAATGATATCTTATGTTTCTTTAATTTTTATTTTTGAATTATTGATTTATAAAAAATAAAAAAATGTATATATATATATATATATATACATATATATATATATATATATATATATATATATATATATATATATATATATACATATATATATATATATATATATATATATATATATATATATATATATATATAAGAAAGAAAAAAAATAAAAGATGCACAACAGCAAGCCAAAACATGCATGATTCGCTTGATATGAAGGCCAGCTTAGGTAAAGGGGTAAATCACATGTACCCAGTTTAAGCAGGATAGATTTAAAAGGGATACCCCCGAAAGTGTTAGTAGGCAATAAACCTCAACGCCATCCGATACCGATAATTGTAAAAATATAGTAGTAATATTGGATGTTTAGTGATAATTCTAAAAAAATATTAATAGGAAAAGGAACACTACCCCTCATCTTCGCTTTCTTCGCGATTGTTTTTGGTAAGAGTGCCCTTCCAATCTCACTAGAAGACAGTGTAAGACTTTAAAAAATGTAAAGAAAAGAATAGATGTATATTGGCTTTAGCGGACAAAAACCGTACTCTTTGCGCTTGCATCAAAAGTGCGGGCGGAAAAGTCTAGGAAAAACTGTGATGGGCTCTGATATGGAGCGAAACATGCATGTCCTAGTTTGATGTTGCATAGATGGTACGCTTGGATAGTTCATACTTTTGGACTTTTGATGTAACAGCAGAGCATGGTTAACGTCCACTAATGTATATACATATATATATATATATATATATATATATATATATATATATATATATATATATATATATATATAGTATATATATATATATATATATATATATATATATATATATATATATATATACAGTAGAATCTCGATTATCCGAAATAATATGGACTAAAGTGATTTCATATAATCGAAATTTCGGTTAATGCGAATTTTTTTATAAAATATAAGTTTAGAATGAATACAATATTGCAGATTGATTTAAAAGCATTTATACGATATGCGTACATAGGTATTTATTAAAACAAAGAATAGAACAATTAGTTTACTTATTTTATGTATATGAACGGAAAATCGAAAATAAAACAGTTTCATTCTTACTTAACTTGAATGTCTTTAAAATGAGGTAATTTTTAACTGCACTCGTTTTGCGTTAGTTCTGTTTTTGGCTGCAATGTCTCTCCAACGTTTGATAAGCAAAACGTCAACAACAAGAAAATGGTTGCATTTTCTTGTTGTTCTACATAAGTTAACGCTTTTTCTGGGGCCTTTAGTCCTTCTGAATGTAACATTTTTTCTGGAATATTGTCAGTGACTTCTACTTCGTTATCATCATCGTCATGACTGTCTATTTTATTAGCATTTTTGCATACACTTTTAATTAATTCTTGGTCAGACATTTCATCTTCCACATTATCACTGTTTAACCACCAAACTTCGGTTTCCGTAACATTTTCACATCCTAATATTCTTGTAATAATTTGATGTAAACTTTCATTGTCTTCTGTTTCTGCCTCTGAGTAATGTCTCTTCTCTTGTGGAATCAATTTTCACCAAGATTTTTCCAGAGTACTACTCTTTACTTGATTCCAGGCTGAAGCTATCCAATATATAACATTTTTCAAATTTATCTTTTTTAGACAATCAGGAAAATTGCCACCTTCATCTACTTCTTCTAAAATATGCTCCGATAACAAGCGCCTGTAACTGCGTTTTAAATTTTCCAATACACCCTCATCCATGGGCTGAATGAAAGAAGTTACAGCAAGAGGCAAAAACCTTGCTTTTATTTCTCCACTTTTAAGTTGCTCCGTACTTGGGTGAGTGGGGGCGTTATCTAGTAACAGAATACATTTTCTAGGATATCCATGTTCTTTTAAACTTTGGGAGCAAAATCTCCAAAAAAACCAGTCTTTAAATAGACTCGCGTTTATCCAGGCATCGTTTTGATTTTTATACAAAACAGGAAAAGCATTGCGACGAATATTCTTACAGGTTCGTGGATTTGCTGACTTACCAATACATAGATAATAATGGGAGTTTGTGTCTTCCAGAAGCATTACTGCATGCAAGTACAGTAATACGTTCTTTGCTACGTTTGTAACCAGGTGCTCCAGCTTCCGTTTTTGAAGCTAAGGTATTTGAGGGCCAACATTTTGTAGTTTAAGCATGTTTCATCACAATTATGGATTTAGTCTGGTTGTAAACCATGTTCTTTCATAAGCTGCTCAAGATACATCAGCCGACAATCTTTCTCCACAAACTTTCAATTGACGTACACCATGTCTTCTTTTCCACCCGTCTAGCCATCCATCACTTGCAGAAAACTTTACAGGCGCTCCAATAACCGGCAACTCTTCGCTTAAACTCACTGCCTTATGTTTTAAAATTGTTCCTGAAATTGGTATTCCACTTTGTCGATTCTATGTGTAAACCATAAAAATAAGGAATCATCCACTTTTTGGTATTCACCGTTTTTCATACTGTGCCTGTGTAGGCGATGACAAAAAACATTTTTCAAGTTTTTCGCGATTTTTTCTCCACTCTGAAACAGTACTCGCGGCTACACCTAAATTCTTCGCTATATTTTCAAGAAGTTCACCATTATCTAAACGTTGAATTGCTTCAAGTTTCTCTTGTAAGGTAATAACACCACGTTTACGCTTATTATTATGACGCTCCATTTTGTAAAATACCTATTAAAACGAAACTATTACCTAAGCGATAATAATAGACGTAATGAGCAACTTATAACACTCGTCGACTAATCGACACATAGACAGCGGTGAAATTCTAGACGTCGGGGAGTCCCCGACGCGTTAAGGAAACCACTCATTATCTGTTTCGAATAACGGGGATTTTTTCGTTTAATGGGAATACAATTTGCTTTTTAACAGTTTGTTTCGGATAAGACGGATTTCAGATAATCGGGATTGTACTGTATATATATATATATATATATATATATATATATATATATATATATATATATATATATATATATATATATATATATATATATATATATATATATATATATATATATATATATATATATATATATATATATATATATATATATATATATATATATATATATATGGTATATATATATATATATATATATATATATATATATATATATATATATATATATATATATATATATATATATATGTATATATACATAAAGTAAACCTTTTATTATCGCAGCTTCAAGAAAATTAAGTGTCAAATCAACAGTGAAAATATTATATTTTTAGAAGAGGCTTTTGAAGACATAAATAACAATTACGTAATCAAAAACAATTTTAGTACACAAACGCTACAAAGCCTTCTCAAAATAAACGAATATAAGTTTCACAATTAGATTTCTAAGGGCCAACGGTAGAGTTCCAGGAAAATATATTGTTCCTTAGATCCTTCGCATAAAGGTAGATATTTGAAATTATTACATAATTTACACCGTGCATAGCTTGAATCATCAATCATATAATTAGTCCATTATTTGTTTCAGAATAATTTATTTATATATATATATATATATATATATATATATATATATATATATATATATATATATATATATATATATATATATATATATATATATATATATATATATATATATATATATATATATATATATATATATATATATATATATATATATATATATATATATATATATATATATATATATATATATATATATATATAAATAGATAGATAAATATTAAAACTTTGTATATTTTTAACTAAAAGAAATTTAAAATATTAGTACAATTTCCCATAGAATACAACCTACAGCGGTTCATGATCAACATGAAATAATACTTTTGATTTGTGGACTTTACTACTGAGCATTGAGTAAGACTTTCTAAGATAAGAGCCAAATATAAAATTAAAGTAATAAGAAGTCAACATACTAAAACAAATTATAGTAGACAACGGTAACAGTCATACTATTCTAAACAAAATAACTAAAAATAACCGATTAAGTGCAAGTTGAACTTGCGCAATTGGTGTTCCGTACGTTGATTGCTTCTGAAATAGAAATTTTTGTTACGGAGGTCTAAAATGATCAGTGACTCCACAAAAACACACCCCAAATGAGTTCTCAACAAAGTTTGTTTCCGATCTTTACTGAAAACTGATGACTTTGAAATTTTTGATTTTTTTATATACCAGATAAATTATTAAAGGTTGTGATAATATTCGTTCAATCTATACCCCGTGGAGAATATTTCAGAATTTTTTCAAAATTTTTGGATAAGTACTTTTCGAGATAGAGGGGGGGGGGCAGCGATTTTTCGCGATTTTTTCAAAATAATACAAAGAACAGTGTACGCGTGTAAGACATTATATATATTTTTGAAATCGTGTTTTTACAAGCTTCAGTTACTCGATGACCTAGTAAAAAAAATTTTTTTTCACTTCCCTTAAGTTAAAATTTAACATTCAAAACTACACGGGCCACCAACTTCTATATTAGTACCAAATTTCAACTTTCTACATCAAATAGTTTCGGGGAAAATCGGTTGTGACAGACGGACAGACAGACACCGAAGTGATCTTATAAGTGTTCCATACGGAACACTAAAAGCAACCTTAGAAATCTGTGGGCCTTCACCATACAATGAACAACTGAGTAAACTGAGTAAAATTTATTCACAGTCATTTTTGCCCAATTCTCAAAGAGGATAGCGTTAAACATTGTTCAGAATATTATAATGTTTTTAAAAGTATCAATCGGCCATGTTCACCAAAGTGGCGTGAATAAACGTACCTCACTAAAGCGCATAACTCTGTCTTTTAGACATCACATTAATTGTACAAAACACTATTTTTCTACATAAAACAATTGTCAGATTTGATAACATTTAAAAGTTTTCAGGTTCCAAATTTTCAAACTATAGGGAAGATCTGGAAATATACAAGGATGAAAAAAGAATATGTGTGTTTAAACATTAGAATATATGCTATTAGTAGTCGAAATATTACCCATAAATTACTTGTACAACAAAATTGCGATTATATACATGCATACAATGCCTCTTTGCAGAGCTTGTGTTGTTGAGTTTCAGCTTAAAAATCATTTAATGTTGTATTATTTATCCAAATGGATTCAGATGGCAATTAGCTAATTGGATTGAATTAAATTTTACCATCAAAAAAAGTACTATACTACTGTTAATAATTCCATTTATTCTGATATTTGACTTATTGCACGACGTTGAATACATCAAATTTTACAGTCGGTCGTGTTCAAATACAAGTATATCATTCGTGAAATCGCTTTTTGTCAAATCAACTAAGTTTTTAGAATTTAAATGGGCATGGTAGAGAGAAGTAAAAACAGTGGAGAAAACTGCAACTGCCAAGAGTTATCTTAGTCCATTTACGTGTAACAACGCTAAAAACCTGAATAGTCTTATACTATACTACTTATAGTTATTAATTATAATACTTTATTATATGTGTATAAAGTATAAATTTGGGAAATCTTGAGTTACTACTTATAAATATGATGTTATTTACTTTCCTTTCTATTACATAAAATAATATTGGGAAAGTCGGCGATTTAAGGAGCTTTCTAAATTCCAGAAATCTAGCAACTATATACATTTGTCCGATTAGTTAGCAGTCGATTCAAGCAGCCAGTTTTCAGGACAGGTTGTATACGCGATCGCCTTTTAATTTAAGTGAGCAGAGCCTTAGTTTTGCTACACAGTATACAGGTTTACGTATGTTTTTTGGAAGCAGTTTACTTAACAATATTTTGGGAAGAAAAAACTTTAAATATATACTTATACTGTAGAAGATCGAATTGATTTTATAACCAATTGTCTAGAGTTTCAAAAAGTCATCACTACATTAAAGGGAAGTAATTTAAAGAAACGAAAATTCTAATTTATTTAGATTCGTTTTCTACGCAGTGTACTATCGGTCTTCTTTTTGTTTAAATATTTGTCTAACTATAGATTGTCTAATTTTGTTTGTCAGTGTCAATTAAAAATCATAAATTGGAGCATGATTCTGAATTTGCATTTCTTCGAAAAACAATTCTGTAAACTATTCGAATTCAATTCAATAAGCAAGGCAATTTTAAGCTGTTCTAAATTAGCAAACTAACTTTGCCGCAAGTTAAAGGAGAATGCAATTAGATAATAAAATTACTTGCATAAATAAATGACCGCTGCCGCTGTTCACTAAAACAAATTGCCATACTGATTTAAACCTTAATTAAAGCCATTGTATAAACTTATGTTTTGAATGTGGGTTTATAAATAGGATGCGTTAATTATATTTTCCAAGACTTGCTTTTTATTTACTTATATATCTTTGGCTTGGCTTGCATGAAAATAATGACTTGTTACTTTCTTTATATTTGTATTATTTTAATATCTACGAGGATTGTATGATAAGTACCTGACGTCAGTCAAAGATGGTGCTACTATTATTTAAAAAATTATATTTCTCGTAAACATAACCTCTCAAAAGAATCCTGTCAAATTTTCAAGTCGCTGCGTGATTCAGTTTATGAATGGCAGTCATTTAAATAGAACAACTTTTGTGATTTTACAACTATGGAAAAAATTGAATATTGAGCAGTGATATAATATTTGTTTCTGAAAAAGAAAACGAATGATGAGATAAAAGCGGAATTCAGCGAAGTTTATGGGAACTCTGCACCTTCATTATCGACCATAAGATATTGGACAGCTGAGTTCAAATGCGGCCGTATCAGCAAGTGAATGTCCGTAAGATTGCTGAGACTATGGACATCTCAACTGAACGGGTGCAGAACATTATACCAATTGGATATGAGTAAACTTTCCGCAAGACGGTTACCGCGATTGTTCATAGTTGACAATAAACACGCACGTGTGTCAACTTCAAGAAAATGTTTGGCGATGTTTAAGCGCAATCGGAATTATTTTTGGTGTCGATTTATAACTGTTGACGACACATTAATTCATCATAGCGCACCAGAGATCAAAGAACATTCCAAACAGTGGGTTTTCTGTGGCCAACCAGCGCCAAAGAAGGCCAGGGCGACTTTATCGGCCAACAAAGTCATAGCTACAGTGTTTTTAGATACACCCGGCATAATCAACGTCGATTACCTTGAAAAGGGCAACATAATTAATGGAGAGTATTATGTCAACTTATTGGATCGTTTTAACCATGCTGTGAAAGAAAAATGTCCGCATTTCACGAAGAAAAAAATTCTCTTTCATCAAGACAATGCACGCATGTACACTTGTATCATCGCCATGGAAAATTCCATGAGTCAGGATACGAATTGCTTCCGCATCCACCACATTCGCCAGATTTAACTCCCAGCGATTATTTCTTATTTCCGAATATGAAAAAATGGCTCGGTGTAAAAAAATTTGGCTCAAACGATGGGGTAATCGTTGAAAGAAATGCCTATTTTAAAGGGTTGGAGAAATCGTATTTTTTAGATGGGATACAAAAGGTAGAAAAACGCTGGGCTAAGTGTATCGAGCTAAAGGAAAACTATGTTGAAAAATAAAATATATTTTATACATAAAAATCTTTTTTTCTTGTCAAGGCCAGGTACTTACTAAACAACCCTCGTATAACGGGTATCTCATAAATTTGTTTAATTTATTGCGCAAACGAACGGGCGAGAGCATTATGATGGAGACTCAAACCATAACGCGACATGATGGTGACACCAAATATAACGCAAGTATATGATTTTTTTTATGCTGTAGAGCAGCATTTCTCAACCTTTCAGTATTTGTGACCCAATTTTTCAAACATAATTTTCATCGCGTCTCATACAATAACAATGCATGCAATAATAATGAATAATAATGTATTTTTAGTATTTTGATTCCAAAGTTACACTATGACCTTAATTACAAACCTTACAAACTACCAAGAATAAGTAAATTTATTCATATTTGGCAACACATATCTGCTTTGCTGTCTGTCACGTCAACCATATCGGTAGCGGCTTCGCGAGTTATCTGGAACATTCGGAAAGTGTGCCTAAAAGTGTATAAATGCTGCACCTCGTTCAATTACAGCTCGTCTCAGTCGAGTTGATCCTTCTACTGCTATCGGATTTATCGTGAATGTGTATGTTGTGATTTACGTGTTAATTGAAATTCAAGGTATTAAGTATTCACGGCAGTAAATTTATTCTGAATCATGGATAAATTTTTAAGTGAGCGTTAGCGAGCATTAGACGATAGTGAAGCATCAACAAGTGCACAGACGAGCGTAGTTCTAAAAATAAAATCAAGAAAATATTCTCAAGAATTACCTAAATTTAGGATTTACCAGTACTGAAGTAAATGAAGAAGAAAGGCCCCTATGTGTTATTTGCTCAAAAAGCATGAAACTAAATAAACTTAAACGACATTTGGAAACGCTTCGTAGTGAGTACCTTAACAAACCCCGAGAATTCTTCGAATTAAAATTAAAATCATATGTAAAGCAGAAATCATTTTTTAAAAAAACTTTGTCTGTACATGAAAAAGCTTTAGTTGCCTCTTACAAAGTTTCATATAAAATAGCCAGATGTAAAAAGCCTCACACCATTGGTGAAGAGCTTGCTTTGCCAGCAGCAATTGAGATTGTAGAAACTATGTTTGGAGATAATTTTGCTAAAAATTGCTATCCATACCTATATACTAATGATACTGTTGCCCGTCGAATTGGTGAAATAGCTGAAAATGTACAGCATCAGCTTTTTGGGAAGTTGCGTGACAAATTGTTTTCAATTCAGCCTGATGAGGCAACAGATAACAATAAAGATGCCCATTTCATTGCCTATGTTCGATTTTGTGATGGTATGTCAGTAGTAGAAGAACTATTTTTCTGCAAACCAATAGAACTCAAAGCAACATCACTCGCATTATTTGCTATATTAAATGATTTTATAAACGAGGCAAATATGGAGTGGAAAAATTGAGTCGGAATATGTACCGATGGTGCTCATTCAATGTCTGGAAGATTTCAAAGTGTACAAGCACTTGTGAAACAAAAATCTCCACTGTGTGTGTGGACACATTGTATGATCCACAGAGAAGCTTTGGCTTCCAAAGAAATGAGTCCTGCTCTGAATATTGTGCTTACTACAGTTGTAACCGTAGTAAATTATATTAAAATGACCCCGTAAAATTTAGAATTTTTTCTGCATTTTGTAAAGACATGGGTGCCGAACATTCAGCGTTACTATTTTATTGCGAGGCAAGATGGTTATCACGTGGGAAATGTTTGCAACGTGTTTATGAATTAAGAAATGAAATGGCCATTTTTCTAAAAGAGAGAAGCCGAGAAGTTTCGAGATAGTTTATTTGTGATGAAATTGAGCTACTTGGTCGATATATTCGAGAAACTAAATACCCTAAATCTTCAACTCCAAGGAACAAATACACATATATTCGATACAAGTGATAAAATTAATGCTTTTTGTAGAAAATTGGAATTGTGGAGCAGAAATGTAAAGAAAAAAAACTAGAAATGTTTGCAAATGTGGGTCATCATCTAGCCATGTTGACAAAGAATTTTAAAAAGTATTTTCTTACTGACGACAATTTGGTAGCAAGTTACGAGTGGGTTAGGGATCCATTTCAAAATACTCCCGAAGGGCTCTCAACTTCCGAAGAAGAAATCTTCATAGACTTCACGGCAAGTGGCGAAATCAAAAGACAATTTAATAATAAATCACTCTTTGAATTTTGGGCAGGGGTGAATGATGAGTTTTCTGCACTGAAAACAAGAGCATTTCGTGTACTATTACCATTTTCAACATCCTACCTTTGCGAAACTGGATTTTCTGCGGTGTTTACTTTAAAAAAAAAAAACAACTAAATATAGAAAAAGAACTCAGAGTGTCTATTTCTAATATTAAACCATCCTTCGAAAATCTTTGCTCTGCAAAACAGGTCCAAGGGAGTCACTAATAATTATTAAACTTGTTTTAATTTAGTGTTGATATGTTAATTATTAGGTAAATACTAATAATTATTAAACTTGTTTTAATTTAGTGTTGATATGTTAATTATTAGGTAAATACATTGTGCAGTACTAATACAATCCTATTTATAGGTGTATTATATCAGTGTAAATGTGTATTTTATTTTTTATTATGTCAAAACGTATTTTGTTTTGCTTTCCTTTCAATAAATTATATTAAATATTTTTAATGAATGTTTTTAATAATAATTTCTTTTCGATACGCCTGCGCCCCCCAATAGTGTAATTACGCCCCCCTAGTGGGGCGCGTCCCACAGATTGAGAAACGCTGCTGTAGAGTATTGTAAAAAAGTGGTGCCTTTTATGGTCAACCTTTCACAAAAACAATTTGGAAAAACTGGTTTGACTTTAGGTGAACCTCCAGTACAACAAGAAGCGACACGTCATAGAAACGGATCTTTCTTTATTAATAATTCCTTTTTATAACAAATTTTTACCCCGTGGTCAGCAATTTTTAAACTAAGTGATTTTGGAGTTCTACTATAGGAAAAAGTCCATCAATTTTGTAAGGGGGTGTAATTTTTTTGAACTTCACTGCAGAAAAAGTTTCTTTTAGTTAATAATGGTTACCCTGTGGTAATCGATTTTTAAATTAACTATATGAAAGGGTTCTTTTTAGTGTTCCGTACGGAACTTCGGTGTCTGTCTGTCTGTCTGTCTGTCACACCCGATTTTCTCCGAAACTATTTGAAATAGAAAGGTGAAATTTGGTAATAATATAGGAATTGATGGCCTCATCAGAGCCATGTAGTTTTGAGAATTAAATTTTGACTTAAGGGGTTAGTTTTGGGGAGTAAAGTCGGAAGTGAAAAAAAAATTTTTTTACTAGGTCATCGAGTGTGGTGTCAAATGAAAGCTTGTGAAAACGCAAGTAAAAAATATATATATAATATTATACTTGTGCGCACTTTTCTTTGTATTATTTTTAAAAATTCGCGAAAAATCGCTGTCGAAAAAATTCTGGAATATTCTCCACGGAGTGTAGATTGAACGAAAATTATCACGAGTGCATTACCTTTAATAATTTATATGGTATATAAAAAAAAACAAAAATGTCAAGGTCATCAGATTTCAGTAAAGATTGGAAACAAACTTTGGGGTGTGTGTTGTGAAGTCACTGATCATTTTATACCACCGTAACATAAATTTTGACTTAAGGGGTTCGTTTTGAGGGGTGAAATCGGAAGTGAAAAAAAAAATTTTTTTACTAGGTCATCGAGTGTGGTGTCAGATGAAAGCTTGTGAAAACACGAGTAAAAAATGTATATATATATATATATATATATATATATATATATATATATATATATATATATATATATATATAATGTAATACTTGCGCACACTTTTCTTCGTATTACTTTTAAATAATAGCGAAAAATCGCTGTCCCCTAACTTATCTCGAAAAGTACTGATCAAAAAATTTTGAAAGAATTCTGGAATATTCTCCACGGGGTATAGACTGAACGAAAATTATCACGAGTGCATTACCTTTAATAATTTATTTGGTATATAAAAAAAAAAAATTAAGGTCACCAGTTTTCAGTAAAGATTGGAAACAAACTTTGTTAAAAACTCATTTGGGGTGTGTTTTGTGAAGTCACTGATCATTTTATACCATCCTAACAAAAATTTTTATTTTAAAAACAATCAACGTACGGAGCACTACTTGTGCAAGTTCAACTTGCACTTGACCGGTTTTTTGTAAATAATCTTTAGAGTTTATAGTTCCAGTCTAAGAGGGTATTTAGTTGCAGCAGCATTTTGCAAGGTCTGTTTATTGATTGGCCCTCCCACGATGTAAGTCCTTTTGTATCCATATGCTTCTCTCCTCACTCGACCCAGGTATCTCGTTACGCCACTGCCTATAAGATACAGCTGGTGCAACAATTGAAACCTAGTAAATAAAATCCAAAACTGTAGCATAAAAAGGGTTTCCCTAAAGTAAGATCGTAGCTTCAGCATAGACCTGAGGAATAGTCAACCCGTATTGCTTGAAAATGATAAGAGTCGCACAACAAATTTTAATTCACAGCGATATTTGAAGATAATTAAGATCTTCTTCACATCTGCTATATAAAATGTTAATGGCATTAGTACAATTGTAGCAACCTGGGGAGACAGCACACACTTCTATTATATATTTGTCAGTCATTCCTGAATTTTTTTTTGATTAAAATAATATAGAAAAGAGGTTCTTCTTAGTGTAACAATCATCACTGTTGGGAATCACTGAAAGAAAGTATCCGATTAGAAATGACCGCAATCACAGAAACCACGTGTCCAGCACTAGTCAATAATTTTGTCGCTATTGTCGAAAAGAGTTGTAAGCGTAATCATGTTAAGAAATAACATAAAATTATAGTTCTTTATGTGACACCTTCAATTTCAGAATTTAAAAGCTGAATTAGATGTCTCCAGTTTTCAATTATCAGAAGTGAACTATAACTTTAAATTCTTCTTAAATCATATGACTCTGTTAAACTTGGGTTGGGTCAGATCAAATAGCAGATTAGGAACGGTGCGACACAACATTTATCTTATAGCTAATCTGCAACAGAGCGTATTCTGATAAGCAAACAACTAAGAAACTAGAACTAGGAAGATATTTCTTTTATCAATATCACTTACTGCTGTTAACGAATTTAACTAAATTTTATACAGTGATTATCTCGCCTAATTCATCAGGAGTCATTTTGCCCAGATATTCCTGAATTCTTGCGTGGCCAGTGTATTCAAACATAAAATTATTGTTTTCTTCATTTTGTCGAGGTTTCCAGAAATTGTTATCTAATAGCTGCATTACTGTTAAGTAAGCAATATCTAGTCCTTATTGAGGTTATATTTCGAAGTCCTTTTGCGTATATTTTAACACGATCAGAGTTTCTTAGCTTCTAGTAATAATAATATAATATTAAATATCTCAAAAATAATAATCTCGCCACAAAATGACGTTTTTGTGTGTATCGTCCACATTGGAATTTTATTCCTTAATGTATGTACGTATTAAGTTGTTCTTTAGTATGAGATGGTCAAATTTCGTGTTTATTCTAGAACTACATGTTTACAAGGAAGGTATTGAGTAAATAATTTTACCAAATTTTTCATATACTTTGTCTATAGAATTTAAAAAATATGTTAATCATTTTATAAAGTACGAAGATTTATTTAATCAAAAACCAATATAGACACCTTGGTATTAGAACACGATTTTCTGTAACATGACAAAATTGGTCGAGACTTAATGATTTCACACATTTATTTATACATACAGCACACGCACTAAAGACAAATCCATAAAACTTATAGAGGATTGGCAAATATGCAGACGTAAAGATTTACCTTGGCCTTAAATCTTTGCAGATTGTAGTCGGTGGACAATATAGTCTCGATCAAACAATTCCTGAAGAGGGACAAGTGAGAGTAAAAATAAACTTCCTTTAGATTGGTTGTATTAGAGCGACATGTATTGCTAGCAAATGCCGTTCTAGAAGGAATTAATGAGTTTACATAAATCAAACATCTATAATATATATAAAATGCAACGTCTCTCTGTCTGTCTGTCTGTCTGTCTGTCTGTCTGTCCGTTAGTGCGCTTATCACTGGAAAACCGCTTATCCGATTTACGTACTTTTTTTTTAAAACATACATATGTTCTCTGGCCAGGTTATAGGCTATATTTTATTACCATAGGTAGCATAAGGAATGAGCAGTGACGATAATAGTGAATGAAGTCGGAAAAAAGTAGTTTGCCGCTAGCGCATTCGTTTGCAATACACAGCCTAAACCATTAAATATGGAACAATATTATGTAGTAGAGAATAACTATAATCTATAATATATAAAATGCAATATCTCTCCGTCTGTCTGTCTGTCCATTAGTGCGTTTATCACGCGTGAACCACTTATCCAATTTACGTGTCTTTTTTAAATTCATACATATGTTTTTTGGCCAGGTTATATAATAATAATAATAATAATAATAATCTACATCTATAATATATATAAAATGCAACGTCTCTCTGTCTGTCTGTCTGTCCGTTAGTGCGCTTATCCCTCGAGAACCACTTATCCGATTTACGTGATTTTCTAAATTCATACATATATTTTCTGACCAGGTTATAGATATATATTTTATTACATCTATAATATATATAAAATGCAACGTATCTCTGTGTGTCCTCTGTCTGTCTATCTGTCAGTTAATACGCTTATCACTGGAGAACCACTTATCCGATTTACGTACTTTTTTTTAAAACATACATGTGTTCTCTGGCCTGGTTATAGGATATATTTTATTGCGTTAGGTAACATAAAGAATAAACAGTGACGATAATAGTGAATCAAGTCGGAAAAAAGGTTACCGGCGCGTTCTCTTGCAGTACACTGCCTAAACCATTAAATATGGAACAATATCATGTTGCAAAGAATATAATATATATAAAATACAACGTCTCTCTGTCTGTCTGTCTGTCCGTTAGTGCGCTTATCACTTGAGAACCACTTTATCCGATTTACGTGTTTTTATAAATGTATACATATGATATGTTCTATATAATTCGAAATAAGCCTAGATAATAGGAGATAAGGTGAGATAATGGGAGATAAGTATAAATAATGGGAGATAAGGAGAAATAATGGGAGATAAGCAGAGATAAGCCTAGATAATGGGAGATAAGGTAAGATAATGGGAGATAAGTATAAATAATGGGAGATAAGGAGAAATAATGGGAGATAAGCAGAGATAAGTCTAGGTAATGGGAGTTATGGTGAGACAATGGGAGATAAGGAGAAATAATGGAAGATAGGGAGAAATAATGGGAAATGAGCAGAGATAAGTCTAGATAATGGAAATTATGTAGAGATAATGGGAGATAAGGAGAAATAATGGGAGATGAGCAGAGATAAGCCTAGATAATAGAAATTATGTAGAGATAATGGGAGATAAGGAGAAATAATGGGAGATAAGGGGAAATAATGGCAGATATTTTATTACGTTAGGTAACATAAGGAATAAGCAGTGACGATAGTAGTGAATCAAGTCCATGCGAGCGGAGCCGCGGGCACGGCTAGTTTCTTATAAAATTATTTATAGAATTGTCTCAAACCACCAACTTGTCACAGATAATCCAAAGAACAAAATAGTTTGGTGGGTTCCTAATCTCCAGTCGGACAAATAAGGCTCTTCTGTGTAGAATCTAACAGAGGCAGGATATGTTTGTAAGCAGAACTATAAATATGGCAGAAGTGTTTCATTGATGATCAACTTTTATCTTGGTAAATGAGTCAGACATATAAGGATCCCATATTTTTTTTTTGTTTTTTCAATTTTGTGAAATTGAACAAGAACGGTAATCCCTTTAATAATATTTTTGCGGTAATCGCTTAGCTTTTTCTTTTATGGGAACGTAAACTAAAGAAAAATAAATTAATAAAAAAATAAACATAACAAAAAATATTTACAAAAAATAAGTATTTCACTGTTTTACAAATTATGAGGTGTTGGTCCTCTCAGATACTTTTTTTCGTTTTTATAAGCATTAATTGTCTAAAAAGGTTGAGTAATTTTATCACAAATTCCTCTTTAAAAGTATATAATGTAATAAAAAATAATTTTAAATGCAGTGGCAGTATTTTTGAAAGAATCCGCCAGAAATATAGACTATGCAGCTCAACACATTAACAAAATAATTTAAATGCGAAGAAAAGCTGTCCCAATACAGCAAAAAACTGAGGAAATTTCTAGTTGCTCATTTATGTTTAAGACCCTAAATATTTTATCAAAAAGTTCTTCAGTTCATTAGTTTTCCTGTATTGTTAAATTTAATATCAACAATATGATGTTAACATAGACTGACTGTCAAGATAAACACAATTTGATGGAATTCATTTTTTGTCTTCTTTTTTGTAGATAAATAACAAAATTATTATACAATCTCTTTCGATGACCTTGTTTCGTTACAGTTTCTTTAACTTGATTTGAAGTATTTCTTGTTTTCAAAATATAGAGGCTAAACTTTTTTGACTCTATTTTTGACGTATTTCACAACATTTACAGTCTAACAAAATTGACTGCAAGTGATACTTTACAAAACTAAAAATTTTGGTCAGGATTTTGGAGATTTAAAAGTATTTTTTTATTTAAAATGGCATACATTTAAAGAAATATGATTTTATTTTACTATAGAGTTACTAGAAATATGTATATAATTTGGTTAGGCAGTAATGTGACATTCACTTAAAAAAAACTTCAGCGGTATTATTCAGTGGCTTACCTTTGAAAAAAGAAAATATTTTTCTACACATAAAAAGATGTAAAATCAAGTACCGTGTCACTCTTGAATAATCAAATTTGATTGTTCAAACTAATAGTTTTCCAGGCAAAGTTACATGATATAGTAAAGCAATAGTTTAAGTTACGAGTATGTGACATCGTTTAAAAAATAAAAAAAAAATTATCACCTTCAGAATATTAAGTCTTCCAGGTCAAGTGACGAAATTAATTATCAATTTCTATTCATCCGTTCAGCGCATTTCATTTACATGAGAAGCTACATAAGGTCGCAAAAGATGAATTATTTATTCATTCGTCGGAAGGTTATTAAATCCCTAAAGACAAAATTGTTTATTTTTAAAATTTCTCTACTACTAGAGTTTAATAAGTTTCAGAATTTGCAGTATAACAAAACTGACTGCAAATGATAATTTACAAAATTAAAAAGGTTTGGATTCTAGAAAATAAAAAATATTTCTTTTTTATAAAATAGCATACACTGTATTTTTTTTTTTGTAAAAAATATCATATAGAGTTATCAAAGATATGTATATAATTTGGTTAGGCCATAATGTGACACTAACTTAAAAACAACTTCAGTTGTTCGATTCAGTGGCACAATTTTGGAACACGAAAATATTTTTCCATACATAAAAAGATGTAAAATTAAGTACCGTGTCACTCTTGAATAATCAAGTTTCGTTGTTCAAACTAATAACTATCCAGGCGAAGTCAAATGACCTAGTAAAGCAATAGTTCAATCTGCGAGTACGTGACATCGTTTAAAAAATAAAAAAAAGTTTATCACCTTGATAATATTAACTCTTCCAGGTCAAGTGACGAAATTAATTTAATTTCTGCTCATAAATCCAGCGCATTTAATTTACATTAGAGGCTATATAAGTTCGTAAAAGATAAATTATTTATTCACTCGTAGGAAAGTTATTAAATATTTAAAGACAAGGTTGTTTACTTTTAAACTTCCTCTATTATGCTACAGTTTAATAAGTTTCAAGAAATGTATTATAATGAAATTCTAATTATCAAGCTTTCTTGACATAAATTTTGATTAGGATAGCACACACTACAGTAACAATAGTAGTAGTAGAGAAAATTGGGTAAAACTTCAGTATACAAATTTTCCTATTTTTCGTAGATTCACGTAGCTTTTGACGTATTTTAGTGTCAGGAAAGAGAAACACCGTTTCAACTGTTGGGGTTTACCGGAACCCACTCCTCAAGAACAGACTACAGATTTGTTCCTAACTCTTTTTTAATAATTTTTATTTTACTTTTTTTTATATTGCTTTTACAGTTACAATAAAATATGCCCAATTGCTTACCCATTTGTATTTAAAACTTCAAATAATACAGAATATAGGACTACGGTGGGACTTTGAAATCTTTGTCACAATGACACTACACAAAAGTTGTTACCTCTACCATATACCGAACACTATATTTTTGCACTAGGTACTCGTTTCGATAACCATGTTAGGAGCGATGATTGACTCAATCAACGCTCCTGATGATGCTAACATGGTTAGAGAAACGCGCGTGAAGTGTAAAAATAAAGTGTTTGGTGTAGTGGTGATAAATGGTAGATGTCCAGATCCCACCAGCATCGCCCGGTGTGATACCATCGTATCGACTTAAGCTGCGTGAAGTTGCTTAACGTTTCGTGGCTGTGCCGATGTGGGACTAAATAGCATGATGAGGCACCTGGGTACGAAAAATCCGTAGATAAATAGCCCCCGTTCGGATCTCCGGGTGGGGGCTGGTTTAGGGGCGTCGACATGCAGAGATCATACTTTTAAAGTAGATTTGTGCAACATACGAGGTTTAAACTCGAACATAAGTTCAGTGCAGAAACACCTGCAATCAAATAAACCTCATGTACTCGTTCTCTGTGAAACCAAGGTCAGTTCATCGACCAGCACAGTCCACTATCTTTATCCTGGGTACGACTTCTATTCCCCGATTTAGGAGTAACTTTGGAATCTGTCTTTTTGTCAGAAGCGACCTCTCTTGCCAAGGAGAGGACGCTCTGGAGCCTCGAAACTTTGATGTTATGTGGTTAAAAATTACGACTCAACAAACCACAAGGATCATCTGTATCCTCTATCGACCACCAAGTGATACTAACTTTAGAACACTTTTCGCTTCTCTTGCAGACGACATCGATCATTTACAAACTAACTATCCAAATGCCGAAATTGCCATCCTGGGCGACTTTAATGTCCACAACATCAACTAGCTTAAATATTCAAATACTACCGACGAACAAGGTCGTAAAGCTGAATCATTCTCAATCAGTTATGGCTTAACTCAACTAATTGACGAACCAACACGGATCCCTGATCGAGATGGTGAGTTTGCCAGTCTTCTTGATCTGTTAGGTTCTTCCGACCATAAACTGCTTTCGACATCGAGTATCTGACAAATCAGTGACAGAGAGGCGCCTAAACCGCGCAAGATTTGGCGCTACAGATCTGCTAAATGGGAAGATCTCATGGAATATTTTCAAACTTTCCCTTGGTTAGACGTTTGTTTTAGATCCGACGACCCATCTGACTACGCCAGGGAGATTTCCGATGTTATTTTGGCTGGTATGGAAGCTTATATCCCTCTTTCGAAGAAATGCCCTTCTAACGGCAAGCCTTGGTTTGACCGAAAATGCAAAGAAGCTGTTACTTCTAAACATCTTTCCTACCGACAATGGCGTGAAAATCCTAACACCATAAATCGTAACACCTTTGTTCGTTGCCGGAACAGATGCAAAGAAATTATCGACGAAACCAAGGAGGCACAGAATCAACGAATTAGAAGCAGACTTCTCACTTGTTCCAACAATTCCAGTTCCTTTTGGTCAATCGCTAAGGCATTTAATCAAAATTTCACCAAATCCACAATACCACCACTTACACGGCCAGATAATTCTATTGCAACGACACATGTTGAGAAAGCGAACTTGTTGGCTGAACTCTTTGCTTCACATTCTACTGTCTATTTCCAAGGAAAAACACCACCTACTATCCCCATGGTGCAGTCAAGGATGCCCGATATTGTCTTCAGACAGCGTATCATAAAACGTATTTTAATGAAGCTAGAGACCAAAAAAGCTTCTGGCGGTGACGGAATATCTGCCATAGTTCGAGGGAGCTAACACCAGTTTCCTGTAGATTTTTCAACCTATCTTAAAGAAAGGGAATATTTCCTTCCTGCTGGAAATGTGCCACAGTTCAGTCGATACCTAAAAAAGGCAAGAAGACATTGCCAAATAACTACCGACCAATCGCACTGCTTCCAATAATATCGAAAGTCATGGAAAAGGCTATCAGTCAGCATTTTCTGAAATATTTTGAAGGATTTAACATTATTAGTGATCACCAATATGGCTTTCGTAAACATAGATCTACAGGAGATCTTCTGACTTATGTAACACATGTTTGGAACAACGCAATTGAACACTTTGGAGAATCTCGAGCGGTTGCTCTTGACATATCCAAGGCTTTCGACCGTGTTTGGCACGATGGACTGTTGGCTAAGCTACGCTCTTATGGTATGTCTGAGAAGTTCTGTTTGTGGCTCTCATGTTTCCTCAGAGAGCGTTCTTTACGAGTGGCAGTCGACAGATTTCTTTCTGACACCTTCACTATCAACGCCGGTGTGCCCCAAGGCTCCATACTGTCTCCTACTATCTTCCTCATTTACATTAACGATCTTCTGAAAAAGTCCGGGAATCCATTCTACAGTTTTGTAGATGACAGTACGCTTATCTCTTCATTCACTTTGAACGCTCGGACATCGGCTACTCATACAAATATCCGCAGAAAACAACAAAGACCTGGAAGAAATTCCATCTTGAGGTGACATTAATCAAGTGGAATTTAACGCTACAAAAATCCAGGCGGCATTTTTTTCTAAAAAAGTTAACGTTGCTGAACCCGACATAGTTATGTCAGGGCACTCAATTCCTCTCGCATCGTCACTTAATTTGTTGGGCGTTCGGGAGTAAATATGTCTTGGCATGAACACGTTGCGAGCATAGCAAAGAGAGCTTCTCAAAAGCTGGGAGTGTTATTTCGAACTAGAAAGCTATACAATCCAGAGTAACTGTTAATTCTTTACAAACCTCAAATTCGACCAACTATGGAATATTGCTCCCAGGATGTAGCCCGCTTAATTCCTCCCAGAGCGGTGCATGTTAGAAATACACGTCGCGCTAATACTTCACATCCGTATGAAGTTCAGCTTGTTACTCCTCGTATAACGCTTTTCAAGCAGTCTTTTATATGGAGAACATCATCCCTTTGGAAAAATTTCCCACACCGTAAAATTTACAGCGATTCAAGAACAACGTGAGTCGCTTTTTCCACACACGTGTCGCTCCTGTACCGCTTTAGGGACTTCCCTGCAACACGTGTGCTAGACCCATAAAAAAAAAAAATTGTATAGTACAGAGTATGTAAGATAGATCAGTTTTTGTAAAAATTGTTCTGAGACTATTATAACGGAACCCATAACATCTACATGTAATTTATTTTAATTTTTAGTATAAACCTTAATATGACTCTATTAAGAATTTTTCCGTTTTGGTTGAAGTTGAGCTTGCTTAGCAACAACGATCAACTGTTTGGTTTTGTTTGGTGGGTGGTAAAATTTAATACACAAGAAACATTTTGTACGGGGGAAGAAAATTGGTTGCCTTAACGCATTAAACAATAAATAATGGATGTTATTTTTATTCAGATGAGAAATTTCACCTATGTTTTAAATTTTATTTTACCTCTACCGGTACTTAGATTAGAAAATTATTTTAGGCTTACGATATTGCTGTCGTTTAAAATTTCTACTGACGCATTCGCCAAAACTCGCGCACGTTGCTTGATTCCTTATTGCTTTTAAAAGCTGTTATAAATTATACAGATTCCTAGTATCAAAGATTACTTCGACCTTTTGAGAAGCTTTCTTCGCTTTGCAATATGATCATCCCAAGATATATTATGGTATGTTATTTTCTTTATATTTTAATAAATAATTTATTTATTACATAAGAACCACGTTTTGCCCCTTGAGTATCTTCTTACTTTCGAGAATATATTAAGTGGATATTAATACTTAGTTCGGAGAACAAAAGCAAGAGACATCACAGCTAGCTCGTTTTTTTTAGAGATGAAGGTACGAGGTAATCTTTGTACGCCTTTTAAAATAGTCTCTACAGTTGTTTGAAGCCTAGTTGTGCTGTTTTGGGCATCATTCATTTTGTAATATAAGGAATCAAAATTCAGCTAAAAAAAATGAAAAAATATTGAAGAGTTATTTAGTTGTTGGTATAAAATTGAATAAGGTACAACTTATATGTACGTCCTGTAAGATAGAAAGGGAGTTCAGTAACACACTGCGCTAACGCTAAGTAAAGTATATTAACAAATAAAAAAACATTCTTACATTTATTCTACCCTTAGAATTAAATAGACTAGATTAATAACCCTTTATGCGATGAGAGTGCACATGTTCACAGACAGTCTTTAAATTAGAATTATGAAGGTAGTATAGTTTCTCGTATCATTTATTATTGAGAATAAAAAAAATAGCTTTAAAAAGGCACGATACAGAAAGATTGTTCTACGTTCACTTCCGGTGAAACCGACTCCGGAATCACCCGTGTTACGTAGCTGTCAGGAACACACGTTGTGGGAAGGAACTCAGATATTTAAACTGGTATAGTTTTCGAGTTACTGCTTGGCTTCTCCTCGTGGGTTTTCTATCGACTGTTTGACCTCTCCTGGTGAGTTTTCCATAAAAAATATTGCCTCACATACTACCTCCTCATTTTGATTTGGGTAACTGATCAACACTTGACCCTAAATGTTTTAGAATGAGTAGAATATTTCTGGAGCGGAAACAGGCCTCAGACTTTAGGTCTGAACAAGGCACTCACACGGAAAAAGTCTTCACTACATGAAGGACGGAAAAGCCCTCACTGCATGACGAACGGAAAAAGCCCTTAAAAATTGCAAATGGCTGGTTAAATACCATGCGCCCTTTTTCGTTCTCCTTTCTTCAAAGTAAAGTCTTCAAGATGTATTAGTTCACTTCAGGAATGCAAAATGAGACGGGAGTGTTAGACTCGCAACTTGATAGACAAGGACCGATGATGCTCGTCCTACTCATAATCCAGACATATTCAAAGCAAATGAAATAAGTTAAACAGGTTCAGTTACACTGCTTAACCAAATATAAAAAACTGTAATAAGATTTAAATTCACTGCTCAACTTAAATTAATAATTATTGTTTGAGTTAAAGAAAGAAAAGCGGTTTTATAACATGAAGTGAAAACCTAGCAAAAAATTAATGCTACATTATTTGCTCCCATTGCCATACTAGTTGAGCGATGATGTAGGCAGTGTGCCGGATCTAACTATCTGGGTGGAATGAAAAGTCAAAATAGCTTTTTTTTGTAAAAACAAAAACTTATTTTTTAACATAATCTCCATTGGGCTGACTACAATTGGTCCAACAAGATTTCAATTTTTTTAAACCTTAAGAAAAAAAATTGTTTCGAGCTGTGCATAATACTCGTTTGCAGCATTTGACGAGAGTTTATTGGTTTTTGAGATTAGGACACAAATAAAAGGTCACTTAGGACCAAATCTGGGAAATAAGGTGGGTGGCGAACTATTTTGAAGCTCAGCTCGTGCACTTTTTCCATTGCAACGTTGCGTAATAAGAGCCAATTTGTGAGTTTCAAAAAACAATTGCCATCACTTTTTCCGCCGATAAAACCATTTTCGTCTTTTTCGGTGCACTTTAATCTTCACTGACCCATTGTTTTGACTGCCGTTTTGTCTCCGGGATGAGGTAGTGGCTCCACGCTTCGTTCACACGTCGTTAGAGAACAACGCCAAAAGTCTTTCGGATTTCGCTGCAACTTTTCCAAACAACATTTTGAAATGTCCTTCCTCGCGCGGTTTTGGTCTGGAATCAACAAACGTAGTACCCAGCCTACTATTTTTAATTGTAGAATTTCATTCAAAATATTATGTTTATATTTTTTTTTTTTATTTTTTTTTTTTTTATTGGTCTAGCACACGTGCTGCAGGGAAGTCCCTAAAGCGCTCCAGGAGCGGCACGAGTGCGGAAAAAGCGATTCACGTTGTTCTTGAATCGCTGTAAATTGTACTCGGTGGGAAACACAGCGCTGGGCAAATTATTCCAAAGGGATGACGTTCTCCATATAAAAGATTGCTTGAAAAGCGTCGTACGCGGAGTAACAAGCTGAACCTCATACGGATGCGAAGCACCAGCGCGACGTGTATTTCTAACATGCACCGCTTTGGGAGGAATTAAGCGGGCTACATCCTTCGAACACTTTCCATGAAAATACTTGTAGAACAGACTCAAGTCGCCAACCGTTCTTCGATGTTCCAGCGAATCAAGGCCGCCCGTCAATTCCGGGTCCCCAATCAGACGGACCGCTCTTCTCTGAACAGAATCCAACAAATGCAGTGTATGTTTGGGAGCGGAGCCCCAAACGTGGGAGCAGTATTCCATAGTTGGTCGAATTTGGGCTTTGTAAAGAATTAACAGTTGCTGTGGGGTGTAAAGCTTTCTGGTTCTAAATAATATTCCCAACTTTTGAGAAGCTCTCCTTGCTATGCCTGCAACATGTTCATGCCAAGACATATTTGCTCCCAAACTAACGCCCAACAAATTGAGCGACGATGCTAGGGGAATGGAGTGCCCCGACATAACTATGTCGGGTTCAGCAACGTTAACTTTTTTAGAAAAAACTGCCGCTTGGGTTTTTGTAGCGTTAAATTCCACTTGGTTACTGTCACCCCAAGATAGAATTTCTTCCAGGTCTTTGTTAAGCTGAACGACCTCCTGCTGTCTGCGGATATTCGCCTGAGCAGCCGATGTCCGAGCGTTCAAGGTGAATGAAGAGACAAGCGTACTGTCATCTGCAAAGCTATAGATTGGATTACCGGTCTTTTCCAGCAGATCGTTAATGTAAATGAGAAAGAGAGTAGGAGACAGTATGGAGCCTGGGGCACACCGGCGTTGATAGTGAGGGTGTTAGAAAGAAATCCGTCGACCGCCACTCGTAAAGAACGCTCTCTGAGGAAACATGAGAGCCACAAACAGAACCTTTCAGACATACCATAAGAGCGCAACTTAGCCAACAGTCCATCGTGCCAAACACGGTCGAATGCCTTGGATATGTCAAGAGCAACCGCTCGAGATTCTCCAAAGTGTTCAATTGCGTTGTTCCAAACATGTGTTACATAAGTCAGAAGATCTCCTGTTGATCTATGTTTACGAAAACCATATTGGTGATCGCTAATAATATTGAATCGTTCAAGATATTTTAGAAGATGCTCATTGATAACCTTTTCCATGACTTTCGATATTATTGAAAGCAGTGCAACTGGTCGGTAGTTATTTGGCAAGGTCTTCTTACCTTTTTTAGGTATCGGCTGAACCGTGGCACATTTCCAGCAGGACGGAAATATTCCCTTTCTGTAGGATAGGTTAAAAAGTCCACAGAAAACTGGTGTTGGTTCCCTTGCACAGTTTTTGAGAACTATGGCAGGTATTTCCGTCAGCGCCAGAAGCCTTCTTGGTGTCTAGCTTCATTAAAATACGCTTTATGATGCGCTGTCTGAAGACAACATCGGCATCCTTGACTGCAATATGGGGAATAGTAGGTGGTGTTTTTCCTTGGAAATCGACAGTAGAATGTGAAGCAAAGAGTTCAGCCAACAAGTTAGCTCTCTCAACAGGTGTGGTTGCAATGGAATTATCTGGCCGTGTGAGTGGTGGTATGGTGGATTTGGTAAAATTTTGACTAACTGCCTTAGCGACTGCCCAAAAGGACCTGGAATTGTTGGGACAAGCGAGAAGTTTGTTTTCTAATTCGTTGATTGTGTGCCTCCTTGGTTTCGTCGATAATTCCCTTGCATCTGTTCCGGGCACGAACAAAGATGTTTCGATTTAAGGTGTTAGGATTTTCACGCCATTGTCGGTAGGCAATATGTTTAGAAGCAACAGCTTCTTTGCATTTTCGGTCGAACCAAGGCTTGCCGTTGGAGGAGCATTTCTTCGAAAAAGGGATGTAAGCTTCCATACCAGCCAAAATAACATCGGAGACCTCCCTGGCGCAGTCAGATGGGTTATCGGATCGAAAACAAACGTCCATCCAAGGGAAAGTTCGAAAGTATTCCATGAGATCTTCCCATTTAGCAGATTTGTAGTGCCAAATCTTGCGCGGCCTAGACGCCTCTCTGTCACTCATTGGCAGAATACTCGATGTCGAAAGCAGTTTATGGTCGGAAGAACCTAACGGCGGATTTACGGTGACCGTGTAAATCTCCGGATTGGTGGTTAAAAACAGATCAAGAAGACTGGCGAACTCCCCGTCTCGATCAGGGATCCGTGTTGGTTCGTCAATAAGCTGAGTTAAGCCATAACTGATTGAGAATGATTCAGCTTCACGACCTTGTTCGTCGGTAGTATTTGAATATTTGAGCCAGTTGATATTGTGGACATTAAAGTCGCCCAGGATGGCAATTTCGGCACTTGGATAGTTACTTTGTAAATGATCGATGATGTCTGCAAGAGAAGCGAAAAGTGTTCGAAAATTGGTATCACTTGGTGGTCGATACAGGATACAGATGAACCTTGTGGTTTGTTGAGTCGTTATTTTTAACCACATAACATCAAAGTTTGGGGGCTCCAGAGCTTCTTCTCGTTGACAAGAGAGGTCGCTTCTGACAAAAAGACAGATTCCAAAGTTACGCCTAAATCGGGAATAGAAGTCGTACCCAGGATAAAGATAGTTGACCGTGCTGGTCGATGGACTGACCTTGGTTTCACTCATATCAGATAGCTACCATCTCAGCAAGCTTAATGCGACGATCTTCCATCACGATACCAAACCATTCGATCATTTTTTCAAAAGCAACCTCAATTCGCAGTCCTTAACGTGCAGCATCTACAATACTCACACGGCCACGTTTAAATTCATTTATCCAGTAATAAATTGTCTTGAGTGCTAGGGCATAGTTCCCATGAACTTCCTTTAATTCAATTTCTATCTTGGCCTCAGTCCACCTTTTTAAACAAAAGTGTTTTCTAGGAAATCTATAACATCTTAACAAAATTTCCCACCATTTCAAATAAATTTACCAGACTTCTTAATCCCCCTTTGTATATTGGATTATGTAAAGTTAATGTTCTCAGTAGGTTCTCCACATATATATATATATATATATATATATATATATATATATATATATATATATATATATATATATATATATATATAGTATATATATATATATATATATATATATATATATATATATATATATATATATATATAGAGTCATATTCAATATAAAACAAGAAGAGGAGTTTAAAGTAAATGGTAAAGTATGTCTTGATTAATCTGTTTAGAACGTTCTTATATACCATATAAAGGGTGAGTCAACTACAAAATAAAGTTCATTATCTCATTTGTTTCTGGAATGGCGAATAATTGTTAAATACAATAGTTTTAGGGAATGTTAAGGTGCACAGTTTTAAAATTATTTTTGAGTATACAGGGTACTTAAAAAAAGTGTAGCCGATATAACATATGTTATTTTAAATGGAACATCCTATTTTCTAATTTATTATTAAACTCTTCGTAAAATTTTATAACTTTTTTATTAATAATGTTATATACCTAACCTAGTAGTTTTTCTAATATTTCAATTTTTAAAAAAAATACTAGTTTTCAGTTTTGTAAAAAATTGCCAGTAGCGCCATTGTTTCTAAAAGTGGAATACTCATAATTGGTACGAGAGTTCTATAGAGATGAAAATAAGGATATATGTAAAGAAATTTGAGTTAGATGCTACAGGGTGTTCAAAATAAATTTATACAGTTCGACTATTTTAAATTGAAAAATCTCAAATGACACATATTATTATTTCTTCTGATTGATTTTACAAAACCCTCCAACTTTTATTAAGTCTGTCATATACTTATTTCTAATAGTTTTCGATTTATTTTGAATTATTCAATTTTTACCCTTTTTTTTAATACACTTGCGCTATTGTGAAAACATAAACAATATAGTTTAACTTATCTAATGATTAATTATTATGATGTAATAAATGTTCAAAAATATGCCCGTCTGCTTGAATACACATGTTTAGTCGTTTTACTATATTTTCCTTCACTTTCCTTAGCATAAAGGGCGTTATTGTACTGCACGCATTCCGTATCTTATTTTCCATATCTACTGGTGTTATAGGGGGATTCACATAAACACGATCTTTAATGTAGTCCCACAAAAAGAAGGTTAAAGGTGTTAAGTCACATGATCGAGGGGGCCACTGACTGAATCCATCCCTACCGATCCATTTTTGTGGGTAACGATCGTTTAAAAATTCACGAATTTCCCGATGGTAATGAGCAGGAGCTCCGTCTTATTGAATTCACATTTGTTCCCTTTCAAAGTTATCAACTTCTTCAAGAAGCTGGGGTAATTCGTTTTGCAAAAAATTTAGATATCTAGGCCCGTTAAGCGATTCGCGGAAAAAATATAAACCAATAATCCGAAAATTTAATATTCCACACCATACATTAAGCGACCAGTGGTTTTAGTTTTGAACTTCTCGGACTCAAAATGAATTAACTGTTGAATAATAATGCATGTTATGGCTGTTAACTGCTCCATTACTGCAAAAAGTAGCTAAATTGGGATGGGTGTCAGATAAGTCAGCTAGTTGACGGCAGGTCAGCACCTGGGGATTATTTTCAACATGAAGTAACATCTCCATTTCTTTTTCTTCACTGGTAGCATTCTGGTTTACTACTTTCCGTTTCGTATACTTAACGCTACCACTATCATCAAACCGTTCCATAAAGCACTGAAAAGATTTTCTAGATGGTATACGTCTATTAGGGTACTTCTCTCCGTAAAGCTTTACTGCCAAAAGATTTTTTTCCCGCCCCGCTCAGTATATAAACCATATCAATTAATGCATTTTTTAGGAAAATCCATAACTATTACCTTTATACGTCACTTACTACCACAAATTAAACTATTTTTACTTGCTAAATAGACATGTCAAAATTCGATAATGCCTCCATTTTTGTTTTGAGTTGGCAACTATGATGTTATAGCATATTGTGTATTAAAAACAATGGTAAAAATTGAAAAATTCCAAATAAATCGAAAACTATTAGAAATAGGTATATGATATACAAGTTGGAGGGTTTTATAAAATCAATCAGAAAAAATAATAATATACAGGGTGTGCCATTTAAAAAATTTGAGCTTTTTCAATTTAAAATACTCGAAATGCATAAATTTATTTTGAACTTCCTGTATCATCTGACTCAAATTTCTTTACATGTATCTTTTTTTTCATTCCTATACAATGCTCATACCAACTATGAGTATTCCACCTTCAGTAATGGCGCTACTGGCAATTTTTTTACAAAACTGAAAACTAGTATTTTTTTAAAAAAAATTGAAATATTAGAAAAACTACTAGGTTTAGATATGCATCATTACGTATAATTTAAAAATAAATTAGAAAATAGGATGTTCCATTAAAAAAAAAAACATTTATTATATCGGCCACACTTTTTTGAAGTACCCTGTATACTTAAAAATAATTTTAAACTGTGCACCTTAACATTCCCTAAAACTATTGTATTTAACATAATTTCGTTATTCCCGAAACAAAAGTGCTAGGTATTAAGCAAGAAAAGAAAAGTTTAATACATTAGAAAGACGTATTTATGTGGATTAAACGCAGTAATAATAAAAAAAAATTAAAAATAATTTCTCCTTAAAATGCACTACCATTTCGTCTTTATTAGTAAAAATTCCTTCCTTCCTGATTGTCTACGTGGGTAAATATTTTATGTAACACTGTTTCCTAGAGCCAGTAGTTTATGTTTGGTGATAACAAGTCAGTTAGTTAGTAAGAAAACGTCGTTGCATCATCAGAGCTTAAATTGAACAAATTTTTCAGACTTGGAAGGAAAAAATACAAAACCGATAAACGAGATGAAGACTTTTTGCACCTATTTTATAACTTTTACTGACAGTAGACATAATTTTGCAGCTTTGTCTGGATCATTTGTTATTTATGTGTTTATTACTTGTGAAATGTTTTTTAGCTAAACACAACTGTAAGGAAAAAGGTTTTTATTTTATAAAATTATAAAATGGCTTAATAAAAAAAAAGCAAAAGCTCAAAAAATTAAATTATTGAATTCATAATAATAACTTCAAAAAAAGAGATATCAGCATTACGTAGAATGCTACAAATGCGCTTTATCGCTACACTTCGTTTGTTACATTTTATTTTTTCAGTCCCCTAAAATCATAAATTTAAAAACATATTGAGCACCAGATATGAAACCGATGTAAAAACACCACAATTGGATGAAAATATTACTTTTTGATTTGGGGTGAATATTTTAGTATAAACCAATTAAATTACAAACGAAAAGCTAACAAAAGTTTATAATAATGGTTACGTTTGGGGTTGTTAAAAAAGCTTCCGGTAAAAAAAGAAAGAAGATTGTCCATTTCGCTCGTTGTTATGTGTGAAATGGAGTAAAAGTGCCTTATGATTTCTCAAATTCCTGATTTAATTGTGTAGCTATCTGTTTCGTCGTAGATATCAGGCTCTTAGAAGTATTAGGTAAAGAAAATATCACGACCGTTAAGTAGAATAGCCAAGTCAGACCTCGCCACCATTTCGATATATTTTTTTTTCTGTATGTTTATATTTTACATAACATAAAGGCCTATTTATTTATTTATTTGTTTTATTTAAACTATGATTAAAGTTACTTACGCTTATCTTGTAGTTTGACAACGATTTTGTTAACAAACATATTTTTAAAAAATATTTATTAACTAGGAAAAACATTACATTTTCAAAGATTCAGAATTGTTATTGTAAAAAATAGAAAAAAATTCGGTAGTTATAAAATTAATAAAATAGTAGTAAATCTGTAAAGTGAATTTTTTAAATAATTAAAATTTTAATATTCGAATTTAAAAAAAAGATTTTTATACCAGTATACGTGTGTAAAAATGTGACTAATATATTTAAATATACAGGACGAAGCACGAATCTAAAAATCTCTTCACAATCCTTTTACATTAATTCATCTAATTTAATCTATTTGTTCGTAAAGAAGTTTATTCTTCTGCAGATCTATTTATCTATGTCTATATATATATATATATATATATATATATATATATATATATGTATATATATATATATATATATATATATATATATATATATATATATATATATATATATATATATATATATAAGTACTTACGGATACAAACCACAGTTCAAATCAGAAAATATAAAAACATGTACAAAAAAAAATGTTAAGATTATATAGTACAGGGTGAAACGACAAATAAAAATAACTTTTTAAAGAAACAATAACTCTAGTGTTTTACTCAAAAGAACCTTATGCCCGAGCTTAAAATAAAAGATTTATTTATATATATATATATATATATATATATATATATATATATATATATATATATAGATTTATGTGCAAGAGAAACGCGACACATTTAACCTACATAAGAAGAAGAAGGAAAATGCTGGAAAAAACCAGAAACAATTCTGAGAAATGGAAGTAATGAAATTATACTGGATATTAAATACAAAATAAAGACATGAAAGGAATACATAGAACAACTTGGATGGATGCTGCTTCACATGAAACCCAATAAATGATTTTTCAGTGCAAATTGTCATTTGTATATATATATATATATATATATATATATATATATATATATATATATACAATATATATATATATATATATATATATATATATATATATATATATATATATATATATATATATATATATATGTTTATATATATATATATATATATGTATATATATATATATATATATATATATATATATATATATATATATATATATATATATATATATATATATATGTACGAGACTGGTTTGAAAAGTCCGTGCAAAAATAAAAACTACTTATGTGTTTGGGGTAAACCTTTTTTATTTTTCGACATAGTCTCCTTTTAGGCTTATACACTTCGTCCAACGATGTTCTAGTTTGTTGATCCCTTCCGAATAATAGGAGTTGTCCAAGTCTGCAAAATATCCATTAGTGTCTGCAATCACCTCCTCGTTTGAATAAAATCTTTGTCCCGTCAGCCATTTCTTCAAATTGGGGAACAAATAGTAGTCCGAGGGAGCCAAGGCTGGAGAATAGGGGGGATGTGAAACGAGTTGGAATTCTATTTCCATTAATTTTGCGACCACAACTGCTGAGGTGTGTGCTGGTGCGTTGTCGTGATGGAAAAGGACTTTCTTGTGGGCCAATCGCGGGCGTTTTTCTTGCAGCTCGGTTTTCAAACGGTCCAATAACGATGAATAATATTCACCTGTAATAGTTTTACCCTTTTCCAGATAGTCGATGAGGATTATCCCTTGCGAATCCCAAAGGACAGTCGCCATAACCTTTCCGGCCGAAGGAACGGTCTTCGCCTTTTTGGTGCAGATTCCCCCTTGGTAACCCATTGTTTAGATTGTTGTTTGGTCTCGGGAGTATATTAATGTATCCATGTTTCATCCACAGTGACGAAACGACGCTTAAAGTCCTCCGGATTCTTCTGGAACAGCTGCAAACCATCCTTGCAACACTTCACACGATTCCGTTTTTGGTCAAGCGTGAGCAATCGCGGCACCCATCTTGCGGATAGCTTTCTCATGTCCAAATGTTTATGCAAAATATTATGTACCCGTTCAGTCGAGATGCCCACAGCACTAACAATCTCACGCACCTTAACTCTTCTGTCATCCATGACCATATTATGGATTTGATCAATGATTTCTGGAGTCGTAACCTCCACAGGCCGTCCAGAACGTTCAGCGTCACTTGTGCCCATATGGCCAGTCCGAAAATTTTGAAACCACTTATAAACTGTTCTAATCGAAGGTGCAGAGTCACCATAATGTTTATCAAGCTTCTCTTTAGTCTCCTGAGGCGTTTTGCCTTTCATAAAGTAATGTTTAATCACCACACGAAATTCTTTTTCGTCCATTTCTTCAAAATCACTCGACTTCCTTGATTCACACGAATGCCAAACACAAAGAAATAGACCAATATGGCTGAAACTTGGTGTGCGTTCATTCAAGAGATGCTACTAACTAAACATGACCTCGATACGCGCCGGTGGTGCCATCTCTCGGACTTTGCACAGACTTTTCAAACCAGCCTCGTAGCCTATTTTATATACATATTTACATTTATAATTGATATACATATAAATATATATATATATATATATATATATATATATATATATATATATATATGTATATATATATATATATATATATATATATATATATATATATCTATATATATATATATATATATATATATATATATATATATATATATATATATATATATATATATATATACAGATTTACTACTATTTTATTAATTTTATAACTACCGAATTTTTTTCTATTTTTTACAATAACAATTCTGAATCATTGAAAATGTAATGTTTTTCTTAGTTAATAAATATATATATATATATATATATATATATATATATATATATATATATATATATATATATATACATATATATATATATATATATATATATATATATATATATATATATATATATATATATATATATATATATATATATATATATATATATATATATATATATATATATATATATATATATATATATATATATATATATATATATATATATATAGGAGATATATTGAAAGTAGTAAATCTTTATAGAAAAAGGGATTTCAGAAAAATACTAATAAATAGCGCACATTCGACTTTAAAGACATGATAAAATGAAAATATCGTTTTCACTCTGCCACTGATAAACAAAACAAATGGGATTTACAACGTAACCGTGGTTCAACTAGAAGTTTTGTAAAAGAAAATTATAATAACTATTTGCTACCTTCGTAATATAAAAAATAATTGTCGAATTTCCAGGAATCAATTATATATATATATATATATATATATATATATATATATATATATATATATATACATATATATATAGATATATATATATATATATATATATATATATATATATATATATATATATATATATATATATTTATATATATATATATATATATATATATATATATATATATATATATATATATAGATTTATATACAAGTGGAAGAGAAACACGACACATTTAACCTACATAAGAAGGTGAAGGAATTTGCTGGAAAAAACAAGAAACAATTCTGAGAAATGGAAGTAATGAAATTATACTGCATATTAAGGACACAATAAAGACATGAAAGGGATACATAGAACAACTTGGATAGATGCTGCTTCACATGAAACCCAATAAATGATTTATGTATATATATATATATATATTATATATATATATATATATATATATATATATATATATATATACATATATATACATATATATATATATATATATATATATATATATATATATATATATATATATATATATATAAAGGGCATATATTGAAAGTAGTAAATCTTTATAGAAAAAAGGATTTCAGAAAAATAATAATAAATAGCGGTTCTGCTTTAAAACGCAAACATTCGACTTTAAAACATGATAAAATGAAAATATCGCTTTCACTCTGCCACTGATAAACAAAACAAATGGGGTTTACAACGTAACCGTGGTTCAGCTAGAAGTTTTGTAAAAGGAAATTATAAAAACTATTTGGTACCTTCCTAATATAAAAAATAATTGCCGAATTTCCAGGAATCAATTAGCCTCAAAATTTTGAATTTCAAAGCCGTAATGACTCTAAAATTTTATCTAAAGATGCACTGCTGACATAAAATTTACTAGGTACATTAAACCAACAATTTCGCATTTTAGAGTAACTATATAACACATGAATCAGGAAAAAATGCATTGCCTAAACGAATAGCGTAAAAAATATATATGCAAATATCGGTCACAACATACAAACCATTGATGTTATTTATTTATTGTAAATGTAATTAGAGTTGTATTCTGAAATTAACAGCGACTTTTCAAAAACTAGGTCTGATGTCGTACTTTTCCCGTAATTATTTAATATTGGTGTTTTAATAAAACACCTTTTAATTATAAATACTGTAAACTTTTAAAAATAAAAGCATAATGTGACTAGTTTCCATTTTATAGAGGCTACACATAATAAGTTCACAGGTTACCGCTTAATCACTATTTGATTCACTTTTTACACCCAGAAGAGTACTGGTTTGAGAAATTTAGTTAAGAATTTTGTTCACCCTTGATAGCGCGGTAAGACATTCAGGAAGCAAAGTTTAAACATAGAATAAAAAATTAAAAATTATACACAGAAAATTCCTCTTACCTTGAACTTGATGCACATTATACCTCTTGACATACATTAGCTACTACTTACAAAACTTTGCCTCTTAAACCTTTGTTAACCAACCCTGTTCTAGAATTATTAATTAATATATATATATATATATATATATATATATATATATATATATATATATATATATATATATATATATATGTATATGTATATATATATATATATATATATATATATATATATATATATATATATATATATATATATATATATATGTATATATATATATATATATATATATATATATATATATATGTATATATATAGAAAATTAGTTCCATCCTGAGTTTGATATAAGCTATACACCTTGAGACCTTTTAACTAGTGGCTATGTAGTTTCGCGTCTTGAACCCTTTTTAGGCGTGTGTGAACCCTTATTAGAAAATCAATATTAAAATTATAAAAACGTACTCAGAGAATTTGTAAAACCTTGAGTTTGACAAAAGTGATACCTCTAGAGATAGTTCTTCGTGTATGTTTCTACGTAAGTTTAATTTTTTTAAATAAGAGTAGTTTAAAATACTATAAAAAATTTCAAACGCAGAGCTGTATAATCACCAGTTAAAGTGTCTCGATGATTATAGCTTATATCTACAACTTAAGATTGAACAAATCGTTTGTGTATATTTTTTGGATTTTTTAAATGATGTTAGAATAAAAGTGCCTGATATTCTTATCAAGGGTTTAAGACGCTAAGTCATAGAACTACTAGCTAACGTATCTTTAGAAGTATACAATGTATCAAGTTAAAAGCGGGAGAAATTCTCTATGTATATTTTAGAACTTTTTATTTAATATTTCTCCTTTTGCTCTCCGGGATGCCTTACACCCCTATCAAGGGTCAACGAACATTCTAACAAAATTTTCCAAATCAAAACCCTCTGGATATAAAATTCTAATCAAATAGTGATTAAATATCAATAGTATCAACCATTAAACTTATATATAGCCTCTATAAACTCGTTGATATTGATGTCGTCTGTCACATATTCGCATAGATCGGGAATTCCCAATTAGTCTTAGAAAACAAACATAAAATTAATTGCATTTGCATTTAGTGACAGTATACAAATAACAAAATGTTTCTAAAAATAATTAAAATAAAAAAAGTCAATCGTTCTGGTATGCCACCAAATAATAATTCGTTTGTTTTGTTTTTAGTAAATTTTGTGTTATTTTATATAAAATAATAATTTTAAAAAACTAAAAAAATTAAATAAAAGTTTTAAACAGTGTGTCGTTGATACCTCTTCATTTAATTATTAGTACGAGGACACAACAAAGTAAGTAATTAGTAATAAATTATCTCTGACTCGTGAGTTAATGTTATCGGAGAGAACTCTCACTTTTCTATGTCTTTAAGAAACCTTGGATTTGTCACAAGAAAATTGTTTACTATTTCTTCATTACTTTTGGAATTGTTATTAGATAACAATTATCCAATTCTGGTTTTATTTTGTCAAATATGTAAGGTGAACTATAACGTCTATGTCAGCTGTAAACACACCCACACATTCACACACACACACACACACATACACATATTATTTTTTCTAGGTAAATTTATTATTAGATGAATTGTTCCTCAAATGCAAAAATTTACAATTATTGAATACAAGCATGTATTTTGCAACACTGAGGGATTTTCATATCTTGTTAAGCATTTTTGTCTTGTTCGTTACAATGGCAGCCATCGATTTGATGTCGGGTGCGTGTTGATTTGGTGGTCAAAATAAGTTTTGCCCTCTTTTTAATTTATCAAAAATTCGAATTATTGAAATTAAAGGATATAGGATAACACCCTATATATATATATATATATATATATATATATATATATATATATATATATATATATATATATATATATATATATATACATATCTATAAGAGGAAAGTTCGTAAAAGGGCCTACTGGTAACAACCAAGAGGGGGTTTAACTTAGGGATAACCCTAAGGATTTCAAAGTGAACAAAAAGTTTTAAAGTTCTTAGTAACTGTAGTGTTATTTTAATATTGAGCTTTCGATACCAAATCGTACATTATCTTCACGACCTGGAAGATACAGAAAGAAACTCTCATCAGTCAGAGCACCTCCTGAGGGATTATGCCTTAGTTTTAAAAAGAAAAAAGAAGGAGACCCTACCATATTTTTTTAATCTTTTTAAAAAACAGAGTTATTAGATTAAAAGAGTACTTACTGAATATTTACAATTGGTTCTCCGTCGAATGAGAATTCGATCTACATCAGTTGAGGGAAAGGAATTATTGACACATTTTAAACAATAATTATTACTGAACTTATCCTTATATATATATAAATTCACACAATCAGTCACAAGTTTGTTTTTTAATTGTTAAAATAAAAGAAACCGTACTTAGTAATTAAAGTTACAACAAAAGATATTTTAAAACGGATAACCCTTTTCAGCTACTTTGAAGTATATCTAGTAATTTTTCTTCTTCTTCTTCTTGTTCTTCTTTATATTAGGCATTTCCGTCTGTTTTTCTTTAATGTATCGTCGTTCCATCTTTTTCGTCGTCGTCCTATATTCCTTCGGCCCACCGGTGATTTATCTCGAGCTATTTTCACTAATCGTCGTTCGGCCATTCTATTTATGTGTTGGGTCCATTCTTGTTTTCTGTTATTCACGTGTTAATATCCTCTCTGTTCTCAAGTATATATTTTTCCAAATAGTGTCATTCAAGCATCCTGCTATTCTATTGGCTTTTACTATTTGTTCTTTTATTCCTTCTTCTATGTTGTTGTTATATGATAATTTTATTCCCAAATATTTAATTGTCATCACCTGCTCTATAATCTGATAATCAGCTTGCACCTAATTGGTTCCGTGGAGATAACTACTGATTTGGTTTTTTTTCAGCCGATAATTTCGTATTAAATTCTGTGCTGTTGTATTAAACTGATGTAATAATCTCTGCAAGTCATCTTCATTCTCAGCGTCTAGGACAGCATCGTAGACGTAACACAATATAATAATTATATAATAGTAATTTTTAATTTATACAAATGTCACTCCTATCGAAAACTGAACCTGCGTGTTGAGAAAGGTTATTAACAAAAGGTCAAATTAAAATCGTTAAAACGGATGAAAAATAAAATAAAATAAGCCAGTGAAAAATTTATGTAATATCAAAATACAAAGAAACTGTAAGCAATATTGGTTCTTAATTTTTAGTGTATTTTTGAGCCAATAGATATGTGTGAATGCAACTTACACCTTCGACGTCTTCTTTGTGGTTAAGACTATTCTGGCCCTTCTTTATATAGCACATTTCCAGAACATTTCGTTTGAGCATGTTCCTTTCAGTGTCCAAAATGAAAGTTTCATTATAGTGGACTTTATTTGTTCACATATTGACAGACTGGTCGAATCTGGTTCGTGCTTACAATAGCTTTTATGTAGAGCAATTCTTTTAGACCAAACATCACAAAAATTATCTAAAAAAATTGTTGTAACTTTAAAATTTTAATAATTACTAAGTATGATTCTCTTTTATTGTAACAAAACAATGTATATACATATATATATATATATATATATATATATATATATATATATATATATATATATATATATATACATATATATATATATATATATATATATATATATATATATATATATATATATATATACATATATCATTGAACTTGGTGTAAATAAGTTATTTTTATCACTACCCCATACTTCATCGATTTTTAAATTAATGACAATATTTGGAATCTGCAAGAAAATTACTACATTTATTTGGAAAACAAGTCTGAAACTTGTGTTTCAGACTTAACATAATTTAATTGCTTTCTTAAGAATCTAAGAAGAACAAATTCTGTTAAATTTGCCAGCCAAAGTTAAAAGACCTGTCTAAAATTTATAACAAAACGTTCAAAAAATTGGCCCAAAAAATTTGAACATTAAAAAAATTTTCCAACCAATAAACGAAAAGTTCTTAACATCAGTTCCAAAGCAATTAAAATATTAGCAATTCAAATTTCTGTTTTGTCACCTCAAGGGTTTATTGCTTTATTCTATTCCTTTTACAGGTCGATTGAATTTTTCTATTTTTTTCTCACATTATATCAATCACCATTAAATATTTCTGCACGATTTGCAGGACCCACGAAAACAATAACCGAGAACGAATGGCTCTTTATTGTTTCCAATATAACACTGGCAAAAAGAAATATTATATTTTATACCAATCATCAGTTCCAGCTTTTTTGTGTAGTGTATGAAATCGATAGTCTACACGTACCGGAACAGAACATTCGTTATTAAAGTTAGAACAAATGCTGGAAATAAATTTAACTCTGATTGTGTTAATACATAAATCTTTTAAGTATTTTCTAAAGAAATTTTCGGTCAAAATTCTTATCATTATAATCGGCCGACCGGAGCAGATATATTCTACCCGTAGCAGATATATTAAATAGGTAGAAGATTTAGGGGACCACGCCCGGAAGCCCGAGGAATTCTATAGCTTTCTGCGCACTTCGGCGGTTAGTTAGGTTATTTACACAGTAATGGTATTCACAGCAGATATTTTCGAGGCAACATACATCCCGCACGATTTATCGTTTTTAGGGTGTTGATAAAAGCTGAGGTTTAAGTTTGAAGTATCTAAAATACTTCAGTACCATTTTTGCGTTAATAATTGTTGATTTACTTACGAACAAAATACAACTCGATCAAATGAAATATTTTCTATTATTCTTCCCGCATTTTGCTGACTTTTCACATAGCTGGAGGATTCTTTCTGGAAAAAAAGTGATGATTTCAGGTCGATGAGTTCTGTTATGCTTTTTTTATGACCTCCAATGAAGTGAGGTGAGAACATTTCCACTACGGAAATACATAGTAACTAGTCTAGCTCATGTCACTTTGCGGATAAGAGAATTTCTTACTCTATCCGAAAGTTCAAAGTCACGACTGCAAAATCACCAATACAATATTTTGAATGTCTTAGGTGTCACAGCATCGTTTCTCACAGACTAGCACATGTGCAGCCTGACATGCTTTTTTTTGCATTTGAAATGCAGTATATCAAATGAAAGTCAAAGAACTCTTATTGTAAAATTATTACAATATATATTGAGTTACACTTTCTTTCAAGTCTTACAGATACAATATGCAGAAAGACACATTCATCTATATAGAAATTTTACGCGTGGCCGATGGTCTGTCCTGTGGTAAATCGTTCTACTGTTTGTAGTTTTACAAGCGTCATTTCCAAATAAGTTTTTCAATGATGAAACAAAAATTTGTTTTAATTTGAAGATATTTTGTTGATTTAGTTTTTTTTTTATTTGTTCATAGTTAACTTTTTTTTTTGCAGAGAAAAATTATTCCAAAAAACTCTGCTTGAATTAGTCAGATACAGCCTAGTGCATGCAGTTGGGCTTATCATGTTATCCAATCTATGGTATTTTTCTCTATCTCTCCCTCCCCTTTCTCTCTCTCTCTCTCTCTCCCTCTCTATTTCGTCCTTCGTTCATCCATCTCATTCATTCTTATGTTGTACAGTTACAGTTTTTTTACTAATTCCTAGTAACATGTACATATTTACAATTTAACAATTTAGGATTGCGTTTATATTACCTACTGTTTATTTATTTAAACTAATTTAGTTGTTATTTATCTGCGTCACTCACTTGTACTGTGTGGGTTTTTATTTTAATTTATTTATTTATGCTGTAAACTATAAAACTTCACTATAATATCAAACTATAAACTATAAATGTGAGACTATAAAGATATAAAGCTAATTCTATTTACATTTATTTATTCAGTTAAATGAATTGTTTAAAATTACCTTCGTTGCTACTCCATGCACCTTTAGTTTACCCAGCTGGATCTTCAGAATAAATTGGGAGTTGTGCATATAGAGGCTTATGTTTCGAATTGTGTGCCTCACGCGTTGTTGTTAGGTCGTGGTTTATTGTCGATGTTAGTGTCTTATATATGTAAAATATGTCAGATATGTCAATGATGTGTTGTTTTATTTTTCGTATGTTAGTTATATCACGTAAGTCATCTATTCCAGTCTGTCCTCCCGCGGTGACTACACATCTAAGAATCTTATTTTGCATTCGTTGTATTCGTGCGACCTGTGTATCTGATATGCTGCACCATACTGGAACAGCATACATTGACATAGGTTTTATAATTTGTTTGTATAGCATCAATTTATTCTAGAAACGCTGCTGAGAATTTGGTGCTAACAGTGTATATAGGTTCTGCATGGCAATGAAGGCTTTTTTCAGAATATCATTGACGTGTGACGGTGAAATCTCAATCGGGTGTCTATTATGACGCCCAGATATTTCAGACTATCTCTGAAGGGTACCTGGATGCCATTAATTTTAAAGGGTTCGTTTATGTGAATGTTGGTAAATTTTTTAGTTAAGACTTTGTTTTCACATTTATTTTCGTTCAAATTGACCTTCCATTATCCAAGCTATGGGATTACTTTTTTGAGGTGGTTGTAGATGTGCGCCCTTGCTACGTTTGTATCATAGAATTGCGCGTAGATGAGCGTATCATCTGCAAAAAGACCTATTTTGGTTGAACGATAGGTTGGAAAATCGATCATATATAAGTTATATAATTTGACGCCAAACACTGCGGTACCCCGCATTTCGTTTTTCTCGTGATGGATAGAGAATTTCCCACTCTTACTCGGAATTCACGTCTAGCTATATAGGAATACAGTAGTGTCACTACATAAGGTGCAGATTATGCAAAAGCAAGAGTTTATATAAAAGGCCGTTGAGTCAAACGGTAACGAAGGCTTTGCGGATATCAAAGGCAAGTGTAATAGTGCTCTGCTACACGTTTATTTTATTTAATGTATCCGAATTACTCTTTTTGATACTTATCGTCGATTAAGAAAATTGTATTTAGTTTGTAATATGTTATTATTTTCTATATCATCTTAGCGAGTGTGCTGAGCAGTGAAATTGGCCTGTACGAGTCCACTCTCTCAAGGCGTTTACCTGGTTTAAGGAGAGGAACCACCACTGACGTCTTCCACTGCTCAGGGAAGTGTTGTAATAACACCACTGTATTCGTTATATACAGTTTGTCCCAAAAAAGTTTTATACAAATAGAGAAAAAGTTTATCTTACATATTACAAAAAAATTTATTCTTAATAAAAAGTTCTGCATCACATGAAAATCCATAATCAAGCACTAAAAGTTTAAAATATTTGATGGTATACAGGGAAAATAAAAAATAATGATTTTAATGAAGAGTAAAGCGTGTTTAAATTTAAATACAGAGCAAAATATTAAATGAAAATGTAAATAGGAACTAAAAAATTAAGCTTACGTTTAAATTTGTACCTTTCCATGTTAAAAATTCAAAGTAGTGATTTCGTTTTCTTTTATTCAATAAATAATCGAACCATTACTGACGTATTTACTGGAGTTTTTTTTGAATTTTTAACTAGGATGGCAACAAATCTAAACGTGAGCATAATTTTTTAGTTCCTGTTAACATTTTCAATTAATATTTTGCTCTGTATTTAAATTTAAAGATACTTAACTCTTTGTTATAAATCATTATTTTTTATTTTCCCTGTATACCCCCAAATATTTTAAGTTTTCGATGCTTGATTATGGATTTTCATGTGATGCAGAACTTTGTATCAAGAAATTTTTTTTTTGTAATATGTAAGAAATCTTTTCTCCATTTGTATAAAACTTTTTGGGACACACTGTATGTGAAATTTAATAATGGTTTTTTCGGCATCGGAGAGGGGGAATCTCGTCCATCCCAGGAGCTTTATTATTAAGAAGCCGCATAATTAGGCTTTTTAATTCTGCTCAGCGCTTATCACACATTAATGGGGGAATGGGATATTTTTTATCAACCTATTTTCCAACCGGATTGGTGAATTGGCAGAAAACAATCTGAATTTGGAACTGAATTTTGAGATATACATTTCAAAGTTATTGAATTTGTATACCTAAAATATGTAATTTATTGGTAACAAGAATAAAACTAATATGGTATTTTTTTTTTTCAGGTATGAAACCGAGAATGAAGAATCATTTTCGGGCACACCAATTAAGTGTATGGCTACGTCTCATTCCCGAACTCCACCGAGCTGGAATGGAAGACGTCGTAGCTCGACACAATTTATTTAGAAATCATAACAACGCAGACCTGTACGACGGAGCCGTTCGTCCTGATCCACTTTCGAGGGTTAGCTATTATGATCCTACCATGGAACTAGTAAGAAGACGTCCGAATGCAACTATAAGTGCCCTTGACGTTCCTACAACGATGGACACTGCAGTAACTACGTGTGTGAACGTGATTCCTTCTGGAAACTATAATCCTCAAATTTACCAAAGTCAAAATAATCAAAGTGACACTCTAGCAACTTTAGAAGCTGCCGGCTATGCAGCGTATAGTACCGCGTTAAGTGTAACCATCGCTATCGGATGCTCGCTTCTAATTTTGAACGTCCTAATATTCGCGGGAGTGTATTATCAACGCGACAAAACGAGAATGGAGGTAAAAAACTTACAGCAACAACAAACCCGCAACCAACAAACTTTCGAAACCATATCTAAACATCAACACTATCACTTAGGACATTCACAGAGCTCTAACATAATTGTAGATGTTGAACAAGATACATCGGCTATGATTATGGCTGCGAATGCTCAGCAAGATTATCACGCTATGAATAAAGTTCAGCAACATCTTTGCCCTTCGAATATTTCCAATACTCTTAAGGCGCCTCCTCCTAGTCCAAATGTCATGCAGCAAAATTGTTTGACTCTTCCAAAAAACTCCTCAATGCAAAATTACAATTATAATCAACAAGGATGTATGACTCTTCCTAAAAATTCAACTTTGATGAACAATACGGCTTGTGTTATAGCAGAAATGAAGCAACAACACGGAATGTCGCAGCCTCCAAATGGCAATGCTCCTATGCCTCTAAATGTTCCAAAACCTCCTCCTCCTCCCAGGGCAAAAAGCCCTGAGAGTCAACCTCTATTAAGTTCAGGGTATAACACTGGTAACAAGGGGAATATGAGACTGCCCACAGCTGCAATGAGTGAAATGAGAGTGTGATAGTGCTTAGAAATATCTAGAAATGACTATGGATTTGATACTTCTAGGTTTTAACCGATATAAAAACTAAACTATAATTTTTTTTTTCTTATGTAATTGTTATTTCTTACTATGATTAAATCAAAATTTTTCAACATGGGTAATAGGTATTTGACACCTGAAATAAAAACTTAAAATTATTTGCCAAAATTTTGACTACTACTACATTGTGTATTAGACAAGACCAAAATCAACGAACAAATATAATATTCAGGTACTATTTAGCTAATTTATAATACAATAAGAAATCTTCAATTTCTCATATAGTTCAGTCACCAGGGGTTTTGAGCTCTCATTCAATGTTAACAGGCTGTATTTTGGCACACAGGTAGTTTCTTGGACATAGAATACGACAAAAAAAAGTTCGCTAAAGTTTTAAGTACACTAAGCCCACAAAATTCAAAATAAAATCAAGAATTCAATTTTTCTGTAATATCTCGAAAAATAAAAAAGATATGAAAAAAACTAATAGCACCACGCGAAAGTGCGGGAAATTTTACAAAAAAATAGTATATAGATTTTGTTACCAGATTTTTCTTTTATTAGCGTGAGAATTTATTAAAAATTCGAATAGGTGATTCAAAAAGTGTAGCGCGCCTAACAGGTTAGTTTGAAAGTCTACGCGCGCCACTCGCTGGTTTATCGATATTACTTGTTTTCAGAGTATAAAAAGAAATTTAAAAGATAGCATTTTGAAAAGGAGGCTTTCAGCTTTCTGATGATACTAATAGTTCTTATTTTTGTTGCTTTGTAATTTGTAAAACTTAAAACGAAGCTCTTGTTTGCATGATTTTAACGGGCATACAGTAAATTACAAATTTTTAATAAAATATAGTATTGAAAAAAAATCCTTGTACATGTATTATTATAATACCTTAACTTTCAATATAAGAATAATTAAAAATACCCACATTGCCTGTGTTATTTAAAAATTGAGTTTTTAAAATATCAAAATTTGCCTGCTCTAGTGCGACGTCGGCAATTTTACGTTCAAGGCAGTACGAAATGGTCAAAAAAAGTAGGACAATTTTTTTTTAGTTACAGTTAAAAATATACTTGATACTAGAAAATCATTAAAAACTTAAAAAAACTTTTTCTTTGTTTGTAATTTTGCTCTTAAAAAAGTGTTCATGATAAACGTATTTTCTGCTTATTATTAATTATACAACCTAATCTTAAAATAAAAAAAATATTTAAAGGTGGAGAATGAAAGATAAAAAGTCTAAGCTTTAAGCATAAAGTATTTATATTTCATTTAGACATCCAAGTACAAAGAAAACAGTTATTGACAAATATAAAAATTCTAAATTACTTGAAGAAATTAAATGAATTACGTACTCTCTGGCCGTCATATTGGATCTGCCATTTTGAATTTTTCAAATCTGTCATCGGTTTCTTAATCAGCACCCCGAGAAACCCCTTAATAGCCAATTTCAAAATATTTAATGGTATAGAGGGACGTTAATTTAATCATAAATGAGGTTGGAAGCATGATTCCCACTACAAGTGAAGGAGTTAAACCAGCCATTTTTTTTAAATATTTTTTTAAAATTACGGTAAAATTAGAAAAAAATAATCTTTTTAATATTTGATTGTAAAATTTCCCGTTCTTTCACATGGTGCTATTTGTTTTCCAATATCTTTTTTATTTTTTGAGATATTTGCGAAAAAAACTAGTTTTTCACATTGTTTTCGATTTTGTAGGCTTAGCGTACACTTTAGAGCATCAAACTTTTTTTTATCGTATTCTACGTCCAAAAAATTATCTGTATGTCAAAACGCAGCCTATTAACATTTATGAGAGCTTTTCGTCAAAATTTGCCTCTAACGACTGAGCTAATATTCAAATTTTTAACTGAAAAAATGATCAAATATTTATATTCACTGTTTATTTTATCACGAATATTAATTTCTTTCTAACCAGGATTTTCCGATTTTTTGTAAAAAATTTATCAATACTCGCATGACTTTTATTTTTTACATAATTTTTTTATTTGTTCGTTCATTTTTCCATCTGTTTTACATATTAGATAGGTACTGTGTTCGTATCCTATAGTGTTCTAGCTTTTGAAAATATTTTGGGAGATGTAGACTGTGCAAAATCCATAGCAACTTTAAAATTTCTAGTTAAACATTGATTACATACTTGAATCTTTTCAAAATTCTAGATTTTTTTGTGTAGCATACTTTACAGTTGTTTCTCAGAAAACCACAAGTACTAATTATATTTTTTAATATTTGATAGACTACGGCTTCTAGACAGTACATCATAGAACAGAATGGTTGTACATTCTCCTTCTTCTTCTAGTTTAACCGAAATTCTAGGTTCAGGTCAGTACCGGTTAAATAGCAAGCTACTATTTCTTAATATGTAGGATTTTTTTTATGGGTCTAGCACACGTACTGCAGGGAAGTCCCTAAAGCGCTACAGGAGCGACTCGTGTATGGAAAAAGCGATTCACATTGTTCTTGTGTAAATGTACTCGGTGTAAATTGTACTCGGTGGGAAATACAGTCCTGAGCAAATTGTTCCAAAGGGGTGATGTTCTCCATATAAAAGACTGCTTGAAAAGCGTTAATTATGATGGTGTAGAACTATGATAGAAATATGTCATTGGTTTTAAAAATGTAACTTCAGAAATTGTATCCTGTTAGCATCTAAAAGATGCCAAATTTTACATATTTATCTCGCGAATAATTTAATATAGTAATAGGCTATGGAAACAATGTCCAGAAATTTTCTGGCGACACAGTATTTGCCAAAATATTTCCAGAAGCTAGAAAACCACCTACTGCAGCATAAGCCAATATTCAAGCTTACCCAGCATTGCCATTTTTTCTTCGATTCGATAACTGTTGCCTCCCACGGAATAGCATTATTTTCGAAAATTACGTTTACCAAAAGGAAACGTTATATAACATATTTCTATTATTTTGCTTAAATTTATAAGTAACTTTAAGTTCCAATTTCAAATTTCTTTTGTCAAGAAGTTTGGCCATATCATAACAACAGATATGTATAAAAAGTAACTATGTGACATACTAAATTTTCTATTTTTAGGCCTTCTTCTGATTTATATCACTTAATAAAAACAAACTGAAAAATAATTAATAATTATTAAAAACTATTAAAATTGAATAAAGTCGAGTTACCTCGAGCTAGAATCAACAGAGAGAAGAATAAAAGTCAGTATTCTTAATGCCTTAACATAATGTAGCAGTAGGATACAATAAATTGTATCCTCGGCTAATTTAAACCCAATATAAAAAGAACATCTGTCCAGCTCCAAAGGCCCTGCAATTACTTACATTCGATCGATAGCAGAATATTTGGCAGTGACTCATATGGCAGTCATAATTTCCTAAAATAACTGCTTGGCAACAGAACGTATATGCTGTCTGTTGCCTGACAACCCTTTCAAATATGAAAATATTATTTAATTTCTCAAGCTAAATTTTATCCTCAAGGAAATGGTAAGAGTGTATCCGATTAACCTCGTCTGCATAGAATAGGTTTAAAATTAAAATAATAATACTAGGTGGAGCCACAAGTTTCATGCAACCATCTGGTACAGTTTCATTTTTATGAGCTTTTGAAGATCCAAAGCAGAATACTCTCAATAAACATTCCTCTTTCCTTCAGAAAACCCGTTATGTTAAAAATAACTTTATTGAAACTCCAATATTCATATCATAATTGCCTACTATTTCTAAATTACACGTCAATAAAAGACTTTAGCAATAGTGGTTCATTTTTTCCTGTTCCTAACGTAACTTCATCCAAGCGACTCCAGTAACACTAAAAACAAAACTAATTAAATAGAAATTATTCTCCATACGAGTTAATCACCCCATAGTTCTAGAATTCATTGAGCCTCCGCCCTCGAGTTAAATATGTACAAGAGTATAATGCCCAACCCATACTTTGTGTAGTACTCAAGCTTCAATATGAAACTATGCACCATTACCAGATTAAGCCCTCATGTACCCAAAATTCATCCAGATAAACAAAATTAACTACAGCTCGACAACGCTGACGAAAGCCCCTAATATACAACTCAGTTTTGAATTGCATTCCCACATGCACTGAGTTCCATCGTATTATTACTCGAAGGTAGCAATAATCAGTCCTCTGAACGCTGTACTCATATAGCAGTAAGATACAAGTTGTATATCGGGCTAACGTCAATCTAATATTAAATAGCACATATGACAACGACTTTTAAGCGAAAGTTACCATTTAGTTTAAAAATTTTGATTCAGTAAATTTAGAAGAACCATCTTGTTTTGCAGGAGACTAAAGGTGGGTTGGAACCAAATTAACCCATAAACTTAAGTTGTCCATTTGTTAGCGTTAGAGAAGCCATAATCGAGTTGGTGGAACTGGGCATTAATGGGTAAAGTTAAGAAATTACGTTTAAATAGTTATCGATAGAGATAGGGTCGTGATTTCAATGGCATATATAATCTTGAATTTCCATACAGGCATTGAGGTATTATGACGTTTTATGTATGTATGATTTAAATTTCGTTTAAGGCTCTGAGAATTGTAACAATCTTTGTAACATTTAGTGGACAGGATTGTTAAAAACATAATCCCGCTACTCGCATATATATATATATATATATATATATATATATATATATATATATATATATATATATATAGCTTTATGTCTTTATCATTTTGTCTAAAATCAATTTCACTTTCTCAGCATTAACGAAAAACCTACAAAGTTTAATTTTAGAAAGCGGGAAGGTGCAGTTTCTCATATAGATTCAATCAATCACCTATTACTGAGTTTAAAAAATTTGTACTATGAATAAGTCTTTATACCTTGTTTATTGTTACCATATCAGATTTTAAATACATATTTGTCCTTAAATAAATTATTGGGTTATGGAAGGCTATATTGTTGATTTTTCTAAAAGAAAATTTTAGGTAATAAAACACATTTAATTAAAATACTGGTGTTAAGTTGTAAAGTGAGAAGTGTACTTATTATTTATATTGGTTGTTACTTAAAGTTCAGAATATTTCCATTATTTTGTTTACAAGCAAATTATTCCTGAAGACACAACAAGAGATAGATATAAAATCTAAAAATAGATTGAGTTTCGAATCACTTTGTGTTTTTTAGTATTGTTTTTTGTGAGGTTATTTATTTATTGTATCTTAAAATAAGTACAGTAATACCCCGCTTTACGCGAGGGATACGTTCCGAAAAAAATCGCGTTAACTGAAATTCGCGTATATCGAGGTTTATGATTAAACATAGTCAAAAATTTAATACAAAAAAAAATACAAATCATTTTAATCAATCACTTTAATTCTAAGAACACTTTATGCAATACATACTCTTATTTTTTACGGAAAAATACATCTATTGTCTTTTGGGTAACGTTTTGTTTACGTTCTTGTAAAATACGTTCATAACACCCAACACTGTTTTTAATTGTTTGACACACGGTCAAGACACGGTCATCATTATTGTCTATACTCTGCAATATGTCCAAACCTGAATAAATTTTTGAAAGTGCATTTTGTATTTCCCCTGAAGATAAAACTTTCTCTTCTACTTGTTCTTCCTCATCGTAGATAGGATTATTCTGTAACTCGATCAGATCTTCATTGCTAATAGGATCGTCGTGCGTTGCTACAAGTTCTACGAGATCTTCTACCGTGACATCTTCAAGTTCAGACCCCTCAATCATTGCAGCAATGTCTTCAAGCACTTGTCTCTGCATCTGGACAATTCTTCTAGGTGCTTCCACTACATCTGGCCAAAGATTACGCCACACCCCATTCATACAACTCATTTTAACTTCCTTCCAAGCCTCTTCTATGTTGTGAATAGACTTCATAATGTTGTATGACTTCCACCACTCTCGCATAGACTGTCTTCCTTCCCCGTCAGTTTCATGAATTAGTTGGCTAAAAGTGCGGCGATGGTAATAAGCTTTGAAGTTTGCTATTGCTCCCTGGTCCATAGGTTGTAATATTGACGTAGTGTTTGGTGGAAGGAACTTTACGTACACTTTTAAGTCTCTGGGCGTATCAAGTGAGGTTGGATGTCCTGGGGCATTGTCTAAGAGTAATATAACTTTAGGTTCAAGCCCATTTCTGTCACAGTATGATTTGACTGATGGGCAAAAACTATTAGAATACCATTCTTGAAAAATTTCCCGTGTAACCCACGCCTTTCTGTTTGATCGCCACACAACTGGTAGACTTGTCTTGTCTGTGCCTCGCATTGCACGGGGTGTTTCTGAATGGTACACTAGTAAAGGTTTCAGTTTGAAATCACCAGTGGCATTACCACCCAGCAGAAGTGTTAGTCGATCTTTCGCAGCTTTGAAACCACTGGCTTGACGTTCTTCCTTAGAAATGAATGTTCGAGATGGCATTTTTTTCCAGTAAAGTGCGGTCTCATCAACATTGAAGATGAGACAAGCAGGAATTTTCTCTCGTCTAACGAAGTCTTGAAACTTGTCTGGAAACTCAGCTGCAGCTTGAATGTCCGCGCTGGCCGCCTCGCCTGTTATGTGGATATTGTGAAGATTAGAACGCTGCTTGAACCGATGGAACCAGCCTCTGCTGGCAGCAAAAGTCGGAGTGGCACTCCCTTCTCCTTCTTTTGTTTTCAGCATCTCATACAAAGATTTTGCTTTTGTGCATATGAGATCTTGACTTAGTGGTGTGTTCTTCTTATTCAAATCTTCGATCCAGACTGACAGTAATTTCTCCATTCTTTCTAAGATAGATGATCTCGAACGAGAAAGTTTTGTTGCACTTATAGGTGTTGAACCTTCGCTGGAGATTTAATTTTTTTCCCGATTTTTATAAATCGTTCTCACAGTCGATTCTGAGAGTCCAAAATCTCTCCCAACAATTGTTGCTTTGCCTCCATTTTCCATTCTTCTTAACACTTTCATCTTCAATTCCAAAGTGACGCTTTTACGCTCTTTTTTTCTTTACAGGCGGCATTTTTAACGTAGGGTTAAATTATGTATGTATGTATCTCCAATAAATATTAAAACAAAACTGCCAGCCGACCGAACTAACATTACGGAACAAATGAACACACGAAACGAACGAGGAAATCCCCATAGAACAAAGTCGAAGGACAGGGAATTCCCAATTCTTCAAAGAGAATATTCAGAGAAAGCGGGGATCCCCCCGCGACCATAGAGAAGTTAATGACTACATGAGCGCGAAATTTGAAATTCGCGTTATAGTGAAACCGCGCGTAACGGGGGTCGCGCTAAGCGGGGTATTACTGTATAGGGGGTGTTTTTCAGGTAGAGCCATTATTTTTCCCTGGTTATAGTACTCAGTTAGTAAACTAATTTAGCTAAATATATCTTAAAGAAGCTATTTTAAGAAACTTCATCGTAAATTGAATAAAATCATATTTATTTCCTTTCACTACAATAGACGTTGTCGTTTGATGGTATATAGAGCGGGCTGGACTGAGATTCTGTAAAAAATCAGGAAAAGAACTATCAAAAATAAAAATCTCTCGTCTCTGTTGCTTCTTTTAAAGGTCATAAATTTGTCACTCTCTTGAAGGAGCGCTTAAAAAATGATATCTCTGTGCGTTTAAAAATGAATTACGCTATTAAAACAGATAGTTTACGAAGAATTTACAATAATGTTAAAGTTATAGATATTTGATTTGGTTTACTGACGGCTATAACCTGTTAAATTCCCCAACTTAGAAGACACCATATATATGATACTGTAATGTTCGATTCAATACATTAAAATTTCTTTTTTTCATTTGGATTGATTCAGCCGATATTTGGTGAAAATCCATAACTAAATGATTTGTAAAAAGTAAAACACTACTTAAATTTCCACTGAATTCTTATTCTTAATACCGTGATATAAATTTAATAATGGTGAGTTATTCGTAATCTTTCAATTAAGAAGAAGTCGGAATTTTTCAATTTGTTTATTTCTGAAGATTAGGAAAGGAATTAAGTTTTAAGATTTTTGTGTAAACATTTGAAGGTTTGGGTTAAACTGGTGGTTAGTTTGTATAAATTGAGTCGTTTTTTGTATTGATGTACGGTAATGTATTCTCTTTTACACTTTTTGAAAAAAGTTCTTCCTGTTTGACCTACAATATGTTTTTAAAAATCTTCACAATTTAATTTGAATACTCCGGATCTGTTGTTTTTATCTGTTTTGATTTTGTTATTTTTTATAAATTTTCCAAATGTGTTAGATGCTTTAAATGCTGTTAATATTTAATTTTCTCAAGAAATTATTTATTTTATTGCTGCATTTTTCACAGTAAGTTATCGACTTTGCGTTTTTATAAGGTTCTTTATTATTCGGGAAAAACCATGTTAATGGCTTTTTATAAAGTTTTTTCTTTAGGATATTACCTAATATGGATGGTGAATAGTCGTTATTTACTGCTTTTTGTTTTATAATACTATGTTCTTTTTGAAAGTTACCTTGGTTGAGAGGGATATTTGTTAATCTGTGTATCATACTATGGATAACTGAAAATTTGTGACTGGGAGGATGACATGAGGTATTATTCATAATTATGTCGGTATATGACGGTTTATGATAAAGAGAAAAAACTATGTTTACTATTATGTCTTTTTATTCTTAGATCTAGAAAGTTTAAGCTTTTGTTGGTTTCAACCTCGCTAGTGAATTTTTATATTTTTGTGTATATTATTCAAAAAAATTTTGAAATATGTCGAGTTGCCTATCCCTGTAAAATAACATAAGATATCATCAATATATTTATGCCTGTATACAAACTTAAACAGTGGGTTTTTACTAAGTTGGGAATGTGGAATCTTTGACAGAATGTCACTACTCAATACATATCACCACTATACCAAACACTTTATTTTTGCTGTCGACGCGCGTTTCGCTAACCACGTTAGCTTCATCAGGAGCGATGATTGACTGTCAATCATCGCTCCTGATGAAGCTAACATGGTTAGCGAAACGCACGTCGAGTGCAAAAATAAAGTGTTTGGTGTAGTGGTGATATATATTGAGTAGTGGGTTTTTGCTTGTTGTAAATTAATATTTCCGCCAAGAGAGGGCCTAAGTGGATTACCCATTATAAGATCGTCCATGCTGGTTTATAAATTATTATTAAATTCAAAATAATTTTGTTCTAAGCAAACATTTAAGCAATTTAAGATATCTTGTTTTATTATTGGGTTGATGTTGGTATATAAGAAGATTTTCAATCTATTCTAATTAAATCATTTTAGTACCTGCAATAAGTTCTTAACCAACCTTTTATTATAATAATTTTATTCTCATTTTGCATCCAATGACTAGAAGAAACTGTCGTACAGCGAAATATGTCATGGTATTAAAAACAAAAAATTCAGTGGAAATTTAAGTAGTGTTTTATTTTTCACAATTTTTTTTTCCTTTTCCATAGCATTGGCCTAATTGTATTTTTCCCACTCCAACCACTCCAGCAATCTTGTTTCTTGTCCAGGGTCGGTTAATTGATGTACTCTTCTGGATTCATATCTGGTAATGTAAGAAGACAAAGACTTAGAGTGGAATAGGATATGATGTGTTCCTTTTGTCTCCTCTTTGCACAATCTGCGGTTCAGGTCTCCATTGTACAGTACCATTTTATGTAGGCGGACCTTCAGCTCATAATACTCTATCAGTAGACCTGCAGTTATTGATGGTTGGTTCACCAACTTTCTTCGAAAATGGTCTTTTATTTAAGATTTCCACCTATCTGTTTTTGAATATTTGGCTCCAATAGTCATTATATTCCTTTTTTACTTAGCCTTCTAGCTTTCTCCATATTGTATTTTTTGGTACTCTCAGGGTCAAATATATGTGGATAACTAGCCTTCTTCCCATTTTATTTACATATTTATTATTATTTACTGAATCAACTGTTTTAAACTATCGCCAAAATTATTCATTTTTTTTTTTCACTTTTGACATATATACCATAATGGTAAAAGTAAAGTAAAAAAGTACACTTTTTCACTGTTCTGTTCAATTTAAGTGGACCTTCTTGGAATCTTACATTTGAAAAACTAATTTTCATTTTTTTTTTGCTTGTTTAATAAAAACATATTTAGAGGTTGTAAAGTAATTTGCATTCAATGAATTTAACGGAAACCTTCATAAACATTAAGTGTATCCCTTACTGATGCACTAATCTATAGTTTCCTGCTAATTTATTTCCTGCGCCTGTTGGGGAGCTATTCTATAACAGCATTGGAATTGCTCTTTTAACGATTGCTTTAATGGCTCAAAAATATAAAAATCGCACGGGGATAGTCGAAAGTCGATGTTCTAAGACTTCTCATATTAACAAGCAGATCTTATACCGTTCGGGCTTTATGGGGGGGTGAGCATTGTCATGCAAAATGACATATTTTGTGAGGATCTCGGGATATTTATTTGTTCATATGTTGGTTAACGTTAATACTGACACCAGGTTCCTAAAATCTAAGAGCACTTTGGTAATAAAATATGGCCATCATTACTTTTTCTGTATACTTCTACTGTATACTTTATCAGCTACAGCCACGGCGTGCATTTGCCCATTTCCGTGTGCTACAGATATATCGGCGAGGATGTCCTAATGTCCGACAACTTTGTTCATCTGCGAAAATATATATTTTCTATTTCACGGTACTTTTTAGACAATGCGGTAGTCCTGCCACGGGCGGTACTGCAGCTTTTCAACCTGAGATTCTGTGTACCGTAAGCTGAAACTATACTGCGGAGCGACCGTCTCTTGTTGTTACTAGCATATCAAATAATGTAGTGATGAGATCGAACATAAATTCTTCTTCCATTAGCAATCGTGGAATCGACTAGATAGGAAATTTGTGATAGCCAAGACTATGAAAATTGGAAAATTTTCAAACTTCAATATACCTATTTGTAACTAAAGCATGTGTCACATTTTTATTTAATACTGCAACAGAAGCATGCCCTGAATGGCCCAAGTCTTTAGTAGATTCTCTTGCTTGTCGAAATTTATTGCACCATCGCTTTCGTTCTAATGTAAATTTACAACCCTCTTCAGCTGCGAAAATTGAATAATAGCATGTAAATTATTTTTGGATTTTCTATCATAAAGTTTTTTTTTTCTACCTAAACACAATGCTTAGGAAGAAGCAAAGAGCCAATACTATTGACAGATGTATCACTAGTGTTTAAATTGTCAATATTAATAACAGAATTCCATTGTCATGATGATCAAGTCGCAACTCCAGTCCAAACTTGCTTCTTTTAAACAATCACACATAGCCAGGGATCTTTCCACTGAGAATATCAATACGATTTAATTATCGCAGATACATTAAAGTGAAAAATATCTCAAAGATATTAGGTAACAAAAATTAATTCCACAGCCTTATATTTTATCATCTAATCTTGGAAATATACTTACTAATCATAAATAATGCGACATCATTCTAAGGTTTTTTTGTCTTATTTTCATCCTTATTAAATTTGGTACAGTATCATTACTTTTAATATATCGAAGTATATATTTCTCATTTTTAGAACATCTACAATTAAAAAAAAAGTCGGTGTCGAACTTGTGGAATTAGTGTTCTAAGCGATGATTGCTTTTAAAATTTAAAAAAAAAAAAAATATTACTGAGGTTTAAAACGATCAGTGATTTCACAAAAACACAGTTTCCAACAAAGTTTGTTTCCGATTTTTCTTCTTACATACAAGGTAAATTATCAAAAGTAATGCACTCCTGATAATTTTCATTCAATCTACATCTTATAGAGAATATTTCAAAATTTTTTCGAAATTTTCCCATTAATACTCTTGGTGGTAGGATGGGGTTCTGCGAATTTTGGCGGCTTTTTAAAAATAGTATAAAGAAAATTTGAGCGAGTATTATATTATATATATTTTTGAACTCAAGTTTTCACATGCTATGATTTGACACCCCTCTCTATGATATTGAAATTTTTTTTTTTTCACTTTCGCTTTCACCTCCAAAACTAATCCCTTAAATCCCTTAAATGTAATTTCAAATTTCTATGTCAAATAGTAAAAATCGGGGTGTGACAAAACAAACAGGCGGATGGACGGCAAAGTGATCCCATAAGTGTTTAGCACGGTACACTAAAAGTATTATTCAGATAGATATTTTGAAGTTTTATATATTCAAAGAAATAAGGCAATATGCTGAATTGCAAATAATTTCATTGGCTAATGAATCAATAGTACTAAGAGAAAAAGTTAATCACTAGGTTCTTCAGGGCAATAATCAAAAGCGTGACAAGAAAAAACATTTAAGCAGTCTAAGTATTATGAAAATAAACAAAATGTTCCATTCTGTGGAATTTAACTTTATTAAAAATGGAAGTTCGAGCTATTTTCTGGCTCCCTGGTAGTAGAATTTTTTATTTATTTATGCACTTAAGAAGCTAATAGAACATTAGCAGTTCTAAAAGCTGCATCCTCTATTTACAATCCAATATTTACAAGGAATAACTTATCTAAAAGTAAAAACTAATTACAGTCAGTAATAGTAGTACTAAAATAAATAACCGGTCAAGTGCAAGTTGAACTTGCACAATTAGTGTTCCGTACGTTGATTGTTTTTAAAATAAAAAATTTTGTTAGGGTGGTATAAAATGATCAGTGACTTCACAAAACACACCCCAAATGAGTTTTCAACAAAGTTTGTTTTCAATCTTTACTGAAAACTGGTGACTTTGAAATTTTGTTCTTTTTCTATACCAGATAAATTATTAAAAGTAATGATAATTTTCGTTCAATCTATACCCCGTGGAGAATATTCCAGAATTTTTTCAAAATTTTTTGATCAGTACTTTTCGAGATAAGGTAGGGGACAGCGATTTTTTTCTCGATTTTTAAAAGTAATACGAAGAAAAGTGTGCGCAAGTATTATATTATATATATATTTTTTTACTCGTGTTTTCACAAGCTTTCATTTGACACCACACTCGATGACCTAGTTAAAAATTTTTTTTTCACTACCGATTTCACCCCTCAAAACGAATCCCTTAAGTCAAAATTTATGTTACGATGATATAAAATGATCAGTGACTTCACAAAACACACCCCAAATAAGTTTTCAAGAAAGTTTATTTCCAATCTTTACTGAAAATTGATGACCTTGAAATTTCTGTTTTTTTTTTATATACCAGATAAATTATTACAGGTAATGCACTCGTGATAATTTTCGTTCAATCTACACCCCGTGGAGAATATTCCAGAATTTTTTCAAAATTTTTTGATAAGTACTTTCCGAGATAAGGCGGGTGGACAGCGATTTTTCGCGATTTTTTAAAAATAATACAAAGAAAAGTGCGCGCAAGTATTACATTATATATATATTTTTACTCATGTTTTCACAAGCTTTCATTTGACACCACACTCGATTACCTAGTAAAAAAATTTTTTTTTTCACTTCCGATTTCACCCCCCAAAACTAACCCCTTAAGTCAAAATTTACCTTTCAAAACTACATGGCTCTGATGAGGCCATCAATTCCTATATTACTACCAAATTTCAACTTTCTATGACAAATAGTTTCGGAGAAAATCGGGGTGTGACAGACGGACAGACAGACAGACGGACAGACGGACAGACAGACGGACAGACACCGAAGTGATCTTATAAGTGTTCCGTACGGAACACTAAAAACAGAAGACGGCGATCTGCCTCCATCTGACAGAGGTAATAGGTTATAAAAGGTTGAGCTATTCTACAGAACAGCTAAGCTAAAAAGTCAATTAGTTGACTTGCATGTTTTTTTCTAAGTGGGCTCAAGTTATCTTGTACGCATCAAGGGCCCAAGGTTCCAAATTACAGATGGAAAGGACAATTTACTATGAACGAATGTAGAGTAAGAACTAATAAATGTATGTTTCGGCAATTAGACAACGTTGACGGGTATTACGACATCCTCGCTGATATCCTATAAGTTATCAAAAGGGTAAAATCCCTACTCAGGAGAGAAGGTGAACAATAAAAAAATAGTTATTGGATTATAAAACTCTTTGCTGCTCGTCTTTGCTTTGATTAGTTTTAATTTTATAAATTAGTAGAGTATGAATATTTAATGACATTAATATTTAGGGTGCGGCGCCAAAATCCGGACAAATTAAACATTTTTTTGAAACATAATTTTTTTTTGCAAAAATGGAGAAGTTTATAATTACTTTTTTTTATTAAATTGTTTGTTAGGTCATAAAGAACACATTTACTCAATATAACCCCTTTTGCTTGAATGATCGCCTCCATTCTCGGTCAGAAGCGGTCGCAGGCCCGTTTTTAATGAGTCACGTTTGGATATCTGAATTTGTTGGTGACCCTTTCAACCACACTTTTCGGATCGACTGCCCTGGATCCTCAAAAATGAGCTCCTGAGCCCGTTGAATGATTTCGGGCGTCCTGACAACGCGCTCCTTCGAGTGAGTTTTTCTTGCCAGTGTCGCAAAACCTTCGTTGGACTTCTCCGACTCGTTATACTTCATGACATCATACACAGTCGATCTTGGGTATCCGAAGAATCGAATGATTTCTGTCGCTGAGCGCCCAGCGCGAACACTTTCGATAATCGCGGCTCTTCGATTATACTCCGCACTTGGTTTCAACATTGCCACTGTTTCGAGGTTATGAATATTTAGTACATGCGTCAAGGTATTTGGATGACAATTGCGACTTCTCGAAGTGGTATAGAACCGCGAGAAATTTAAATTGAATTTTGTCCGGATTTTGGCGCCGCATCCTGTATATATATATATATATATATATATATATATATATATATATATATATATATATATATATGAATATATAAATATATATATAATATATAAATATATATATATATATATATATATATATATATATATATATATATATATATATATATATGTATGTATATATATATATATATATATATATATATATATATATATATATATATATATATGTATATATATATATATATATATATATATATATATACATATATATTTCATTATTTCATTAGTCTACCCACTGTTCTCTTATTGGTCAAATCCATCCCGAGCGGCGCCTCACCGTATCACGGCTCATCAGTCGGGCTACGATCGACAAACAAGAGAACAGACTTTTCTGGTACTTAAGCCAGTATTGATGGTCAATTATAGTAAGATATAACGCGTACCTCATACTTGGTACTCCATCAGAGGCTGACTGTATGTATATACAGTGTGTCCCAAAAAGTTTTATACAAATGGAGAAAAAGTTTATCGTACTTATTACAAAAAATTTATTCTTGATAAAAAGTTCTGCATCATATGGAAATCCGTGATCAAGCATATATATATAAAGAAGAGTAATTTGTGTTTAAATTTAAATACAGAACAAAATATTAATTGAAAATATTAATAGGAACTAAAAAATTATGCTCACCTTTAGATTTGTGGCCTGCCTGACTACAACTTTTAGGCTGAAAATAAATAAACATATCTTTAAAATATTTTTTAATTAATATTTTGCTCTGTATTTAAATTTAAACACACTTTACTCTTTATTATAAATTGTTATTTTTATTTTCCCTGTATACCATCAAGTATTTTAAACTTTTGATGGTTGATTATCGATTTCCATGTGATGCAGAACTTTTTATCAAGAATAAATTTTTTTGTAATAAGTAAGATAAACTTGTTCTCCATTTGTATAAAACTTTTTGGGGCACACTGTATATATATATATATATATATATATATATATATATATATATATACACATATATATATATATATATATATATATATATATATATATATATATATTTATATATATATATATATATATATATATATATATATATATATATATATATATATATATATATATATATATATATATATATATATATATATATATATATATATATATATATATATATATATGTATATATATTTATTATGATTGTTTTGCGTTGTGTCCTATGTAATGACATTTTATATTTATCCTTGTTATGTGTTTGCTAAAAAAAATATCAGACCTAGCTGTTATTAACATTAAAAACTCCTAATAATGATTACAATTTTTTATAAAAATATTAAGTTAAAGTGGTTTTGGGGAAATACGGTAAGCTATCTATCCAAGTTTAAGTTATATATTAAATTACTTTTTTATAGATTCATTTGGAGAATTCTCACTTTTTCATCAATTATTAAGCTGAAAATAATCTTTACCAAGGCGTCAAAATATTTCGTTAATATTTTATGTATGATGTGCAAATTTTGACATAGAAGTGATTATTTATTTATATAGTAATCTAAGCTTGTACACCAAGGTGTAACGGAGAGGGAAGGAATATGTATTGTTGGCTTTAGAAAAATGCTATCTTCAGGGCTTGTACAGGATAAACGAGGGAATAAGGTTATCAAATAACGAAACGGTACAAATCAAACTTATTCGTCAAGGGGATCATAATATATATGGTATATATAAAAATTTCTAAAAATTTGATGCAGAGTAACATAATTAGAAAATAGATACTTTAATAAGTTTTTGGAAAAGTAACAATAATATAATATATATTAAATGAACATAACTAAACCAAAACATAATTTGAAAATATATACCAAATTTTAATAAACCAAGGTATTGCCAGCTCACTTAATAGAATGGGATAAATCTGAATTTATAAAGCTGACAGACAGTTAGTTATTAAATCAATTAGATTTTCATTATTATGGGTATATCTTTAAATTACATATAAACTTTTTAAATTGTTAAGTGAATTGCTATATATAAGCTATATATAAGCATGTATGTTTTGCAGCAGAGCAAACTGCAAAATGTGATCTATCCAGTGGTGTAGAATATAATACCTTAATAATATATTATAACACCTAATACCTTAAAATAGTAGCACGGTACAATTTTTTTTTTCGATAGTTTCGATAGGCCATTGAAGAAGCCAACTTTCCTCTAAATCCATAATAAAACATAATACACTAAAAACGACGGGAAAAAAAAGTGGTGTGGGTAGTAGCAACGTGCCTCTTTGACAGGTCGATCTGGCACAGAAACTGTTCACCAGATATTTTGGGCTGTCACTACTGGCCCATTTTCCAATAAGGCCCAATTCGAATATGCCATTTTTAGCGTGAACGATAGCACCATAGGCGTGGTGCAGTATCATTAGCCAGTTCAGTAGGAGTTGCCCTCAATGATTGGCAGAAGTCGATGTTGGCCAGGAGGCCCGAGGTGCCCTTTTACCTTGAATCAAGAAAAAGGGCCCTTCGGGCCACCGGGCCAACATTGACTTCTGCAAATCATTGAGCATGTACCACGCCTACGGTGCTACCGTTCATGCCAAAAATGGTAGATTCGAATTGGGCCTTATTGGATAATGGGTCAGTAGCGACTACTCAAAATATCTGAAAAGTTTCTGTACCAGATGAACCTATCAAGTTGCTACTGCCCACGCCACTTTTTTTCCCGTAGTTCTTGGTCCACAACATTCTACAGATTTTTAAACTAAATTTTAGTTGTACAGGCTGTGCAAATTATTTGATTGATAAATCGGTTTCAAAACATCTTTCGTCTTTATCCGATGCCTAAGTTCCATTCTTTTCTGTTCTTTCATTGGTGGTCGTTTAAATCTCTAGAACTCATTGCCTTTGCTATCTCCTCCTTTCATGTTTTCTTGGGCCTCTCTTTTTGCGCTGTGGTGGTACGCATTGCATAGTAACTTTAGGTAGTTTGGGGTCTGCCGTCCTCTGCACGTGTCTATACCATATTAATTGTATTTAAGTATATTTGGCCTGCCCACGTACAGAGATAGTAGTTGTTTGCACAAATGCAAATAACGTCCGTGGCAGCACTACCGCGTTGTTTAAAAAGTGCTGTGAAATACAAAAATGTATGTTTCGTTACTTGAACAACGTTGACGGGTATTACGACATCCTCACCGATATCCTTGGGATATGAAAATAGGGTAAAATCCCTACTGAGGAGGGGAGATGAGCGATAAAAAAAGTATGATCAGTAAGGAAACCCAAATATGCAAGTGAAAAACTTTAAAATATGCGCATAAATATGCAAAATAATTTTCTCAAAATATGCACATACATATTGTAAATATGCAGTAAAAAAAATCGAAATAGACTTGAAAAATATAAATTTATTGTGTCACATTACATGATACGAGTACTATACAAATGTAGCAATAAAAAACCCATTTTAAATTTTCAACATACAGGGCGAATGAACTAAATCTAAATATAATATTATACAAAGTAAAAAATAAATATAAATAATAATGTATTTTATTACTCTACTTAAAGATGAACATATAATAATAATAATGTAGGTACATATTATAAAAATTTATGTACGTAGTAAACAGCATAATAAAACAAACATTTTAAATTTGATACATACAGGGCGATGCAACTAAGTAAGCGGAAATATGCAAATATTGCAAAAGACAGGGTCGCCGTTAGTTATAAAAACAATAAACTACTAATTGTTTCTCAAAATTCTCTATTAAAAAGTTTTGTCTTCTATCGTTGTATAAAAATTTATAAATTGAGAAACTCCTTTCCACATCGACTGATGTAATAGGGGCGTTTTTAAAATTATTTAATAATAGCATAGGATCTAAATCAATAGAATCAGTAAAATCCCCCTTTAAAACATTAGCTACTTGGCTGACAAATTGAAACCCACTATTTTTTTCCATAACATTCCAAAATTTTTGAAAAAATTTTGCTCCCAATTTTACCTGCGATTGTTTATTAGTTGAACACTTCGGGTTAATGGCAAATGTGATTCCTCCATTTGAGTTATGGTTTTAGAAACAAATCTATAATTTGTTTTAAGAAAGGAAAGTTGTTTTGTCTCCTTGTTTTTGAATAATCGTTTAAGTTCTGTAAGGGATTGGAATATTCGTCTGATAATTCTGCAATTAGACCATCTAGTTGACAGAAGTTGTCGCAATAAAAAAATGTTGCTTCCAACCAAGTGCCCCATTTTGTAATAACAGGCTGAGGTGGAAGAGGAGTGTTTGGTAGTTTTTCTTTGTAGAACTGAATCCTTAAAGGAGCTTTAAGGAAGATTTTCTTCATGTTAGAAATTAAGCTATTCACAAGCGGAAAATGATTCCTAATTTCCTCAACAACCCTATTTAAAGTATGAGCGGACATGTTACATGTATTAAGTTTGGATAAAAAATTTTCAAATTTTGCCCGGCCTTTATCATGTACGGTGCTGCATCTGACAAAATAAGCAAAAAATTATCTCCTGGAACAAGAGTAGGAAGAAAAAACTTCGATAGTTCCTCTCGAACAAATCTGGCCACTGTCAATGCATTTGTTTTTTTCTAACTGTTTGAAAGCATTCAGATAAGATTTTGGCAAAATATCGTCGCTAAGAACTCCAATCAATAAATGCGCAATATACCATCCTCTTGAATCGGTGGTTTCATCAATACATATGTAAAAATGTTCGTTGCGAATTTTACCTTTAATTTCCTCAATTACCTGTGAATACAAGGAGCTTACGTAGTTTCTCCGTATTGTTGTTTCACCTGGGATATTAAATTTGTAATACTTCTGGAGGAAGAAAGTAAAGTTTTGATTACGTAGCTTCGATAACGGAATGTTTGATGTCATCATTCGCACGGCATAGATCTCGGTTAAAGATGTCTTGTTCATTTAGCTCTTTATTTGTGTACGTTGGTTGGAAACATTGCATTAATGTGTGTTGTGGCCTATCTCCAGGTTTCGTCTTACTCAATTCGGCAATATGGCAAGCAGTTTTCACGTGTTGCTCTATTTGAAATTTTTTATCGCATGGTATCTGAAATAAAAAAAGAAAATTTAATTAAAAACCCAAGGAAAAAATTCGTTAAATAGAAATTTCGTTAAATAGAAAACTAGGTGCTTAGGGCAGGCAAAAATTAAAATTCTGTTTTGTACATTTTTTATTAGATTACCTAGAAATACATACGTTTACGTATGTGGTTTCGTTAAATAGAAATTTTGTTCGTTAAATGGAATAAAAAATAACTTAAATAACATTGAAAATAGCATCAACGGCAAAATCCTGACAAAAATTTCGTTATGTTTAAATATTAAACGAAAATGAAATACCATGTATATTCAATAGGTATTCAAAAATTATACTTACAATTTTAACACATGCGGAACAGTAGATTTTTCCCATATCTATTCTTAGTTCTTTGTATGGTTTAATCCACACTGACACTCTACTGGCTTTGGGCATTTCACTGTAGTAAAATACGACTCACAAGATAAAAAGCACAAATCGACGTAACCACTTTAAAAGCACAACCAAAAATGAAATATAATAAATTAATAATACAAGTATACTCTGATGGCCGTCTGGGGTTTACTGACTGGTTTTTACTGACCATAAAATAATAAAATTTATTTGGAGAAAACCAACGGCGCGGCGGCGGCGGCCTAAACATTGACTCTTATTCCGAAAAATGAATGAAAACGCCTGCCAAAGACCTACATTATTATAAATTCCTTCAAATATGCACATATATAAAGCATTTATGCAAATATTTAGAAAAATGCATATAATATGCAAAATATGCAATATATGCGCTTTGCATATTTGGGTGTCCGTAATGATCAGTGTTTGAATATTATAGTAAACACTACCAAGAAGCCAAATTCGATCCCATCAATGAATTTTTAAAAGAAAAAAAAAACTACTACGTGCTATTGTTTAAAATTTAATTCTATTAAGATATTAGAAGTATTCCATGCAATCCCATACATGGAATTTTGCGGTTTGTTCTGCTACATAAAATACACGGTTATGTATGTCTAATGGTAGCAATTCACTTAACCTTTTTGTAAAGAGAAATTTATTTTAAACATATACTTTTTGCGTAAAAACTGACATTTTCATTTGTAACTATTTGTGAGCTTCAAAAAATTAATAAAATATCGTTCACCACATTTAAAGTTGTGTTTATTAGAATTTTTAATATATTCCTATGTCATGTTTTAATTTATTCAAGTCCGTCTAATTTATAGTATACTGCCGCTTTTTGTTTAAATATTTGTTGAAGTGTCTGTTTTTTAATTGCGTTAGTAAGCGTTTTTACTTTTAAGCTTTCACTATGCCAGATTTTTCTCTGTCTGGGTCGATACAGTCTTTATTTATGACATTTATCCAAATTTTCTTACTTATTGGTTCAGCAATGTACTACTAGTCTCTGATTTTATGACAAAAATAACTATTTTAGAAAAGTAAGAATGCTGAAAACTTCCATTTTCGTCGTATTTATTGCCCAATATATTCTATAATTCAATTCCTTTAAAAACTGATGTACAATTGAATAAAACTGTCTATAGATTATAATTTTCTTTTCACGTATAACAGAATTTAGATAATTTCGAAATCTGAATAAATATGTGGGTTAAATCATAATATTAATAATAATTTTGTCAATTTAAACGACTCTGTATCTTTATCACTGCAGATTTACCAATTGTGTACACTTAATAAAGATGACTTCCTATGTGTTATGACTGCTAATATATTTTAGTCTTATTAATAACCACTGTAAAATACTAAACTGCCGAAATTACTTTTAGCATAACATTTTGTACTTTACCCTACAACTTTTAGAGCAGCGTGCCAAAAATCTGCATTGACGTTTCGTTTTCAATAACTCATCAGGTGTGTAAGTGGACAATCTAATAGAGACATAATAAACAGTGAAAACCTTTTCTTAAAATAAACTGTTTCAAATTTCAACGAAAAACTAGAAAATTTTTTATGATAAATATAAGTAAATAATATAATCGATGTAACTGATTTAGGTAATGTAAATAACACAAAATGATTATTTTCGCTGAATTTTGGAACATATGTTTGTGTATTGGATCTACAAGAATTTACTCATTTTTGTGGGATATTTTTGTGTGTTCAGTACTATAAGTTATATCTAAATTATTATGTGACACACTAATTAATGATTAATAAAAATTACCTAAAAAAAGTTTTTTTTTTAAGTATATAGATAGTTAATTACAATTTAGAGTTATTAATGCTAACATTGTTAAGGAATCTTACATATATGAATTTCCGCAATTCAGTCTACAAAAAGTTGCGTAAAATGCCTTCTGTTATTTAAATCGACAATCTTACTTTCCTGTTCTCATATTTTTATGGTGCAGAGTCTGGATATTAGGATATGTAGTACGGAGCAGACAAGAGAGGATAATGGGTAAGTATGACTTATCAAAACCGAATTGAGATGAGGTAAATAATTATATAAAAGATTCAGATTGGTGGGATATCATTGACAAACAAAAAAAAATGGAAAAACCAGAGTGGTATAGAAAAGGTACTAACTTTGGGAAATGAGGTAGAGGCAATATAGGACGATGATGGCTTAAAGAGATATCTCCATAGACACTTTAAGGTAGATGCAAAAGGCTAAGAGTACACAATTCCTGAAATGAGGGGTTTTCGAAATGTAATGATGAGAAGAACCCTGAAAGAAAAAAATGCTTATGAGAGAGTCTTAAAGAAGGTAGGAGAAACTAGATAATATTTTCTTGTTAGTAAGGTAGCTAAGGGGGTTAACTTGAAAATTGAAAAGGGAACTCTTTGTCTGTTAGTATATATATTAGTATATATATATATATATATATATATATATATATATATATATATATATATATATATATATATATATATATATATACATATATATATACATATTTATATATATATATAATATATATATATATATATATATATATATATATATATATATATATATATATATATATATATATATATATATATATATATATATATATATTACTACTTATAAATTATATAAATCAAAAGATGATGATCTAAAAATTTATAAAATGATGAACAAGATCTATTGGTAATTGGGTATTGGGATGATAGAAACAATCTACGCTTAAATATTAGTAATGTTCCTTAATGACTTACTCAGATGACGTGAACAGTATAGACTGACCATACTCAAGAAATTTCTGTGTTTGAAATATGTCAAAGACATTCAGGATTTTTCTGTTACGTACTGTTCAAAATATTCTCTCTCCTTTGTGCTCAAGCTATAAAAGTACTTTTTTTATATTGTGTAATGCGAAACAATTCTCTAAACAAATTCTCTAATTTACATGAAAATGTATATACATATACAGAGCCATTCATAAAGTTTGCACCATATGGGAAAAATTTTTATTATAAGAGTATTTGAAAATTTAACTTCGAAAGGTATTAGAGCATGTTTTATATTTAGGACTACACCCAAATAAGGTCATGACGTCACAAGTCTTGCCTGTCAAATTTGACATTTAGAATTTAAAACTGGGAAAAACGGATTTTTTAAAAAAATATCGAAAAAAGTTATAAAGAAAAAGAGATTATATTTTAGTTTTACGTCTATATGCCAATTTTCAAAAAAATTTGACAAAATTTACTTTTTTCAATTAGGTCTACCGAAAATGATAATCCAAAGTTTTTTCTTATAAATTTTATTATATAATTTTTTGGTGGTTAATGTTTTTCTAAATGTTACGAAAAAAAATTAATTAGGCCGTAAAATTAGGCTGAAAATTTTATTTTTTTCCATAAGTTGTAATTTAAAAATGCAATATTGGTGCAAAGCTGCACGTCAATTTTTAAGGATTACTATTATAAAAAATTAATGTTATTTACTAAATAAAAAAAACGTTCTTAGGTTTCTACGCTTCTTCCTTCATTTTCAATGCACATAATAGTTCTGTTATAAATTTCATGACGAACATTCGCCTAGAACTCCGGCTTGATTTCATTTACAGACTTGCAGACTGGCGGAAAGTTTTTTCTAAGTGTGCGATATTTTCAAAAGGACTCTGAGCATAAACTATATTTTTTAAATACCCCCCCCCCCACAAAAAAAGTCACAGGGCGTAAAATCGGGTGACCATGGCGGCTAAGGTACTTCGTAGGAAAACCTACCAATCCACTTCCCAGAAAAGTCTTCGTCCAGCCATTTTCTAATTTCCAAGGTGCTGTGACTAGGTGCTCCATCTTGTTGGAAGTACATTTTCATTCTTTCCTCTAAACTAAAATCTTCCAGTTCATTGGAAAGTTCGTTGTTTAGAAACTGTAAGTACCTCGCAGCTGTAAGATTTTCTCTAAAAAAAAACGGGCCAATAATTCTGTTATTAAAAATACCGCACCAAACGTTAGTTTAGAGGAATATTGATCTCTTGTATCTTGGATTGCTATCCGCTCATCATCCACAATTTTGCGACGAGACAACACCATTAGAATTAATAGTACATTCACCACTGAACAAAATATACTTTGTAAATGACGTGTTTTCTTCAGTTTTACTTTGCAGCCAGAAAGAAAAATACATGCGCCTATCATAATCTTGTTCTTTAAGAGTGTGAACAAACTTTGGTTTATAAGGTTTAAACCTATTTTTCTTAAGCACTCTTTGAACTGAATTATAAGATAAACCTACATTGTGCGATATTTTGGCAACTGAAGTTCTAGGCGTTTCAATCACACTCTACATAACTAGAAACTCAGTATCCTCATTAGTAACCCAATGTTCATGTTGACTTTTAAAATTATTCTCCACACATTCAGTATTTTTAAAGTTGGTAAGAATTCTTCCTACTGTTGTATGCGTTATAACTTTTTCCGGATGTCGTTGGTTAAAAATGACGGCAGCTGTTCTTTGAGTTTTGTAGTTATCACCTACGATCAAAACTATTTCTATTTTATCTTCCTTAGTCAATTTAATTGGCATTTTTAGAAAATTTATAAAACCGTTATTATTGCATTAATAATAGTGAACAAACTTATGTCAGTTTAATGTTTTATGTGACAAAGGAACAAAACACCAAATCCATGGCAACTGCGACAAAGATACGTGAAAGCTTATCATATTATAATTTTGTTTGACTTAATAACAAAACATGAATGCTTATTCTTTCCACCAAAAAACCTTTGCAAAACGTTGTAACAACTTTTAAAAATCTTGTTTGTGACCGTTTGCAAATATGTTAAAAAACATTTAGAATAAACTATCCCCAAAGCCTGTATATGAAATTAAGAAAGAGCTTCTCGCCAATGCTTGCCATATAATTTATAAAAGAACGATTTTTTGCATTGAAGAAGGAATTAAAAAACTTAAAATTGAAAAAAAAAAAAAACTACAAATTTGCTCAAATTTATTATTACATAACATTAATATTTATTATATTAGCCCTTAGAAGTTGAGCTGTCATAAAAATTATGCAACTTTGCACCAAGATTACATTGTTAAACTACGACTTTTTGACAGAACTCGTTTTTCAGCTTAATTTTAAGGCCTAATTATTTTTTTTCTGAACATTTAGTGAAACATCAACTAATGAAAGTACATAAGATAATTTATGTGGAAAAAACAATTGTCTTTTTAGGGGAAAATAATTGAAAAAAGTCAATTTCATCAAATCTTGTCGAACATTAATACATAAATATAAAACTAAATACAATCATCATTTTTTTTAATAACTTTTTTTCGATATTTTCAATAAAAATACGATTTTTTTACATATTAAAATTTAAATGTTGCATTTGACAGGCAAAGCAGGTGACGTCATGACCTAATTTGTTTGTAATCTTAAACATAAAATATGCATAACATATTTGAAAGTTAGATTTTCAAAAACTCTTATAATAAAAATTTTTCCCATATGGTGCAAACTTTATGAATGGTAATGTATATATATATATATATATATATATATATATATATATATATATATATATATATATATATATATATATATATATATATTTATATATATATATATATATATATATATATATATATATATATATATATATATATATATATATATATGTACGTATATATTTATATATATATATATATATATATATATATATATATATATATATATATATATATTGTGACGTCTTTTTATGACACGCTAAACTGTCCTCAGTTTGAGGCATCTTTTTCCGTACCCTGTGAGAAGTTGTTTGTCCCACGCTTGAGCGCAATTTTGTAAGGTGTGCTAATTTTGCTTTATTTTTCGCCCCATGTAGACTGCGTCATTTTGTAACATTTTTAAATACTGGACGCCCAAGCTTGAGCACAATTTTCTTGCAGCCCCGCTTTAATTTCTGATAATGAATTGAGTGAGACCTGATTTTAAAAGAACTAAAGAAATTAAAGAAATACTAGCTCAGTTTTCCTTGGTAGAGAGATATGGGTAAGAGATAATTTTTGTACGTCTTTTTGGAATTTAATTCTATTTTTAAAGAAAACCTCAGTTGTACGACTTTTTTTTGGGCACCACTCATTTTAAAATAGAAAACGGTTTAACTTCAGCTAAGAAAAATGAGAAAAAACTGAAGTGTTTTATGGATATTACTAAAAAGAAATTAGTCTAGCACAACTGATCCTGAAAAGAAAAATAAATATTCAGTGAGACACTAGCTTTAATCAACAAAAAAAGAATTTATTCATGTTTTTAAAATGAAAATAAAAAGTTCTAACCTTTACAGTTATACCAAAAAATTCTAGCCTAAATAGTAGTTGTTACATTTAAACTTTAAACTTTACAACCCCCGAAGGCGAGACATCGTGTTTTACACTTCACTTTTTTGTCTGTTATACGTTGCTGTTAATGCACTACTCTCAAATAAGTCTATTGGAGGGAGTTTTGTTGACTTACTGTTTTTCAGTCCTGCTGTGATGGACTTCGCCCGATTTCACACTTTTTCTTAACACTTAGAAAGCTCACTACAGCTTTTATTGTCGAAACTGGTACTTTTACTTAGCGGCTTCTGAAGAATATTAGCCTACTTCGGCTAGATGGAAAATAGCCTCTCGGCTAGACGGTACTGCCTGGTCTGCGGCTCGATCGAAAAAAGCCTCTTCTGGTAGTTTCTCAGGCCCTTAAATAATCGTGCGATTTTTGCCGGTAATATCCGGACGCTCCAATCAAAACTCCGGGTCAAACATTTCGCCAATCGCGGCCTGGCGGTAGGTTCGATCAGCAACCCGCACCACACAGTATATACTGAATGTCCTGAAACTTTTGTTTAATATACCGGTCGATATTTTAAAATAAAAATAAATACAATTTGAAGTGAAAAATCAGTAACATTGCATGGTCTTAAAATCCAGGAAAAAATGAATGTTACATTTACCCCCTTCCAAAAAGAAATAGACTACACACTAGTCTATTAAACTAAGGCTACTGATGAAAAGGTACAAAGTGGTACACTATCACTTAATACTAAGGTCAGAACTTAAAACAAAATTACAAACTTCGGTCCTTACTACTAGACTTAATTCTATTAAGCACTAATATTAAGTACAATGAAAACCAAATGAAAATTTTTGCATGTACACAAGAATCTTATAACTAGACTTAACTTAATTAAGCACTAAGGTTAAGTACATCAAAAAGCAAATAAAAATCCTTGCATGAACATAAGAAATACCTGTTCAAAGTAACAATCGCGGTCTTCTTATATAAAAGAATCAGCTCTGTTATTGTTACCAAAAAAAAAAAAAATAACTGTCTAGACTCTTGTCTAAATCAAAAAAAAAAGTGAACTGAAATAAAATATGAACACCCCCCTTAAAATCTTTTAAGGATTGTCTGAAAATTTTTTTATTTCCGCAAAAGAAATTTATAAAAATTCTTAAATAAAGAAAAAAAATAAAAAAAATGATTCTAGTGCAAACACTTACACTAAAAAGAAAAAGTCTTGTCAGACCATTTAGCACAAGGCCAAAAAAAAATATCTGGATAAATATCCAGACAAACGCTCGGGAAAAATCGCCATCCATGCTCTAGCTCATCGCTAAGAGAACATTCTAAATCTAGTATCACTACTAGTCGCACTCGGAAAATAATCGCACTCTATAACGCAATGTCGACGTCCTAAGACATCCAGACATGCTAGAATCGCCAGGGAAAACGCTCTGGTTGATCGCCAGAAAATCGCACTCTATAACGCAATGTCGACATCCTAAGACATCCAGACATGCTAAAATCGCTAGGGAAAACGCTCTGGTTGATCGCCAGAAAACACGTCAGCTTATCGCCAACAAAAACACTCTGGTATATCGCCAGAAAAAAACTCGGCTCGTCGCCAAGAGAACACTCTGGTATATCGCCAGAAAAAAGCCTCGGCTCCTCGCCAAGAAAACACTCTGGTAAATCGCCAGAAAAAACCTCGGCTCCTCGCCAAGAAAACACTCTGGTATATCGCCAGAAAAAACTCGCCATTATCATAGTGAGCAGCTATAAAAGCTAACTAAATCACTATAAGCGCAGTGAATAGCTACAAAAGCTAAAATTCACTAAACTGAATGATCCTGCTTCAAAAAGCAATGTTCACAAAGAACAGAATGATTAGTCTGCGCGCAACTAACATTCAAGGAAACATTCCCAAATATGAGACAGCAAGTCTCGAAATAGGACCTCCCTAAAGTCATAATCCTATATATGGGAGTCCATAAACAAAACGACTCAAAATCTCGCATTTTGAGCACATGCCCTCAGGCAACCAACATACACTGAAATATATACAGAAATATATACAGAAATATATACAGACATATATACAGGAGTTCAAATCCCAAACTCTTGGTTATGATAACTCCATACTGAGCTTGGTGAAAGCTCTTAGCAAAAGCTAATCAAATCTTCGGCACATCGCACCAAAGTGACAAATCTGCCTAGAAACATGAGCCAAAAAAAAAAACGCCCTCCGTCATTCTTCAGGGTGGCTACTCTGAGATATAAAACTTAACCAGCATTGCGCCTCTTCAAGTTGCATGAAGAACCCTCGTGTACTGGTCTCGCCCTAGAACAACAACGAAAAACATTCAATCCATCCCACATAACAGGAGACAAACACCTCACCACGATATACTGAATGGTGGAGACAATAAAATACTGAAATGGTGACCCTGGTGTCCACCAACAAAAGGGAGTAGATTATAGCATCCACTAAACTGAAACGGTGTCTACCACACCACCATAAGTCAAAAAAAAAATTTTAATCAATAGGGTGTTCCGAAACACACTACTGCCAACAGCCTGTCACCACTAATAGGCTAATTGGAGCTGAGGTCGACTACAGTAGCTAGGCTCTCCTTTGGTTCAAATAGAAATAACCATTGGGTAACAAAACCCCTAAAGGTCCCAAAGGTCAAACGTTCACCCCCCCCCATAGACTACCCTTCCAATTAGTCTGTTCCTCAGGAAGACTAACTCCCTGCCAAACGTCGTAACGGCATCTGTTAGCACCCGGTGCATCACAGCCTGTAAAAACAGATAACTCATGGGATACAACCTAAAAGGTTTATAAGGTTAACTTAACCAAGCTTCTAACGAAATTTTTAAAAAAACGAAAATGAGCTTAAAAAGGCTACATGAAACAAAAATTGCTCAATTTTCCGGTGGCAACGCAACAAAACTTTTGAAGACGACAAGAGCTTTCCCAGCTTAATCAGAAACAAGAAGAAAACATCGTTGACAGCTAAAATATTCGATCATGGTGTTAATCGTCTCCCTAAACAATAGCCTCTAGAAGAAACTGCTACAGGTATCAGGCATAACCATTTTCTGTCAGCCCAAACTTCTAGATTACCTCTTGGAAATCTAAAAATTCGGTTAGGAATCTTCCTTCACTGCGCTTAGCCTCTCTTGACAAGGTTCTCATCTCGGTATCAGATTTTGATCATTTCTTTGTGAAACGACTGTCTTACTCTGCTCTCATCTCCTGTAAATGATCAGCCTTTAGTTCTCCTGCAGAACTTCAATTTTCTATCAATCTGATAGTAAACCGAAAAAACTCATCAGACGCCTATGAGCCTATGCAAAAAAAATTTTTAAAAAAATTTGTGACTCAAAGGTAACGTTTAAACGGCTCTGAAAAAAAAGGAAAATACCCTTAGTTTGTCAATTCAGAAGAAGATCTAAATCAAAATAATCCAAGTCTTAGACTTACTGGATAAACCAAAATCAATTTACTCTTAATTGCACCCAAAATATACCATTAAGGTAATAAAAATACACCCCCTCGGGTAACAAACTTTGAAATTGCTCTTATACATTTTGACTCTACATCATACAACACGAGCTTCATCCTGCGCTTGTCCTAACTCAAGATCACCTTGGATTGCCTCTAATCAAAATTTCGCTTCCAAGCGTCAAGAACTGGATATTATTTGGGGTCATAAGCAAATCAAATCCCGCGACCACCAACATACCAGTCTTATGATATATCCTGAGTGTGACTCTTTCGCAAGCTCGCAACAGCTGAGTCGATGCTAAACATCACCCACAATCAACCTAAGTTTGGGATATGGCCAATACCCAAAACCTTAGCAAAAACTATAAAAGTAAGCTATCCTCAGCTCAACTTTTATAACAGTCAAAAAAGACGAGGTCGTCACCTCTACAGAGCAACATCAAAAAAAAATAAACTAAAGCAATTAAGATAGTGTAAATATAAATTATTCCTCTTCTGACAAACTTTCATTAGGGTTCGGTTCATTGAATGGTTTTAAGTCTTTAATATGCCATCGTCCTACTTTAGTCCCATCTAAATTAACTAAACCATAAACTAAATCCGAAATCTTTTCTCTAATCACGCAATGCACATACTTAGGTACCAACTTAGATGTGAATTTATCAGCTGCACTGGAAAGAATTTTATTTTTTCGCCAAACGTGATCACCTATCTTAAAGGAAAAATCCCTTTTTCTAAGGTTGTAAGACTTACTGTTCCGCTCATAAGCCTTATGTATCCTACTACGTACGTCGGTGAAAATATCTTTTAAACCCTTTAAATTTTCGGCGTACGCGCCCCTGTTACCCGGAATTATTTCGCTGTCAGCATTGACATCCAAATCTAAATTTTTATAATACGATCCAGATAGAGGTATCTGTCTGCCGTAAACTAAGAAAGACGGTGTAAACCCGGTTACTTCGTGTTTGAATCTTTGAAATTCCTTTATCCCGAATTATCACGTGAATCAACGAATATTACTTTGAACGAAATTATATTGTAGAGGGCACACGGGATTGAAACGTATGTTAAAACTATATGTCTCACTTAAGCTCTTAAGACACCCAGAAGTAAACTGAGTACCGTTATCGCATATCGAAAGCGATGAAACTCCGTGGATTAGAAAAATATCGTTTTCTAAAATTTTCAAAAAGCATTCGGCTTTAGAGCTTTTCAAAGGAAATAACACGGTATACTTTGTTAACCAGCAAGAAATTGCGAAAAGTCATTTATTTCCCTTTTTTGAACGTGGAAATGGGCTACTAGATCAGCTGCTATGACTTGAAAAGGGTAATTAACCGTTTTCTCTTTTCCCATCAGTCCCATAGGTAGTGCATTTGGAGGTTTCTGCGCTCCACATACTTCACAAGTCCTCACAAACTTTACGATGTCAAAACGCATTTTTGGCCAAATTAAATTAAATGTATGTTGTCTCAGCCTAATCACCCAACGCGCTAGTTTGCCACTAGGGTTTTTAATAGAATTAAGCCACAATAAACTATAATGATCTGTTATGACCGTGAAAGGAACACCTTCGATGTAAGGTCGAAATTTTTCGACGTTAAAGAGTACTGCTAAACATTCTTTTTCAACAACCGAGTAGTTACGTTCAGCCTTTGACAAAGTTCTACTGGCATACGCTATCACTCTTTCCTCACCATTGATTTTCTGTGTTAGGACGCCCCCTAAACCGGTATTAGAAGCATCACTAGAAATATAAAACTGTTGTGAAAAATCTGGTTGGGATAAAATGGGAGCTGAAACCAATAGCTCTTTAATCTTTATAAAAGATTCTTCGGCTGCCTTTGTCCAATCTATCGATTGTCCTTTTTTCGTCCTTTCAAAAGATCATTAATAGGCGACAACAAGGTAGAAAAATTCTCGATAAAACGTCTGTACCATGAACACATTCCTACGAAGCGCTTAACTTCCGTAGTATTTGTAGGTCTCGCATAATTAACCATGCTTGCTACTTTATCCGGATCGGTACGCAAGGAATTTGAGCCTACAATATAGCCTAAAAACTTTAGAGAAGTTTTGAAAAAATCACATTTGCTCAAATTTATCGTCAGTCCGGCCTCTTTCAATTTATCTTTTACTTCTTTAAGTAAGCGAATATGCGATTCGAAGTCTTCCGATGTTACTAAAATATCATCGAGATAGGTAAAAATATGTGGCTCATATTTCGGACCAAATATAGCGTCCACTAAACGTTGCTGAGTTTGAGCAGCGTTCATTAGACCAAACGGCATAGTTACGAACTGAAATAGACCTCGGGCCTACTACTGCAAAAGCGGTCTTTTCCTTAGAGAATTTGTCTAAAGGAATTTGCCAGAAAAGCCTTTCTAAGATCTATCGAAGATACATACTTAGCATTCCTGAGTGATGTTAAAATTCTGTCGATGTTCGGTAATGGATAGTTATCAAATTTGCTGATCTCGTTGAGCTTTCTTCCGTCATAGCTTAGACGATGTCACTCCGAGTTTCAACATTTCGTCTAACCCCCTTATTTAGTACTTTTGACATATAAGGAGACATGGCGATGGGCCTTGTCTTTACAGGACTGGCATCAGCCGTATCTATAGACATCTATCGATGTTCGGTAATGGATAGTTATCAAATTTTGTTGACCTCGTTGAGCTTTCTTCCGTCATAGCTGAGACGAAGTCACTCCGAGTTTCAACATTTCTTCTAACCCCTTATTTTATTCGTTCGGCCTAACCTATCTTTACTACTTATTTCCTTGAAAGAGCTTATTACTTTTTCTGCTTTTACGCGTTCCGTCCGCGAGAGATCATCTAGGGTACATAGACGCGAGAAAAGGTTTTCTAAAGAATTTTCTGAATAACAATCTTTAAAACTTGTTTGAGAATTGACTTCTAGGGACTGTGGATACCACGAATTATTTTTAAAATTTACTAGAATTCCGAATTTTTGTGCAAAATCACATCCTAAAACCAAAGTATGTGATAGAGAAGGTACTACTAGAGCAGAAATTACTAAATAATGACCATTGCAGACTAGCGGCAACTCAACCGTACCTAAAACTTTTAGACGGCTGCCATCTGCAGTGGTAACACTTCTATTTTTGACGTGGCATATTTTTATACTTAAACGACTTAAAATCTTAATACCATTCTGACCTATAACGGAGGCATTTGCACCAGAGTCAAATAAAGCCGAAAAATGGGCACCTAATAGATATATCTTTATATGCGGTCCATTATCTAATTATTTATGCACGAATAAAGGAGATATGTGACCATTTGGAGAAGCAGGAGTTCTAATTTGAGAAGGAGAATTTTTATTAGACTTAAAAAAAATCTGAAACTTTTTGTAACTATTTAGTCCAATCTGATCTATTGGAATATTTCTTTACTTAAGATCCTCGTTAGAATCTTTCTTTTATCCGCGACCGGACGTTCTGAGAAAGTACGACGGATTTTCAGTTCATAGTCTAATTCATTTTCCAGTAAGTGATTGACTTTAAAATTGAAGGCTTCCATGATAAATGAATAAAATTTAAAAGAATTGTTTAAAAAGTCGTGAAAATATTTCTCCTGTGCTCCCAATAGTCTAAATAAATAATATGTAAAGGCACTTAAAATATGTAAACTTCTTTACTAAACATTAAAAAAAATCTTCGACAATTTCAAAAAAAATTTCTAAGTATCGCCTTGTATTAAAATTCTTTTACTAAGATTTCTTAAGAATTTTCTATAAAAAAAATCTCTAAATACCGTTTCGTATCAGCAAAGTATTTTTAATATTCATGCAAAACATAGGTGAAAAAAACGTACCGTTTTTTTTCCTCGGTTATCCGCAAAATAAACAGTGTAAAATTAAAGTCGACCAACACATTTGCTAATCTAAACTATAAAGCTAGCTTTTAAGAAAAAAGTAGGAATCGCTTATCTTAGAGTCAACAACAAAATTCAAATATCTATATCAGATAAATTGAAACAAAAAAATTCTACAAATTTCCTGCTTTTGTCTTACTGCTATAGTGTAGTTTCGTTTAATAAGTATTATGAAATAAAAATATCTGCAAAGTTAGAGCTTTTATTTTGTTCGAAAGCTAGTACACTGAACCCTTTTTTAAAAAATAAAATTCCAAAAGCCCCGCGTTGACAGCGCTATTTTGTAACTTATGAAAAATTGTTCTTAGTTTGAGGCATCTTTTTCCGTACCCTGTGAGAAGTTGTTTGTCCCACGCTTGAGCGCAATTTTTGTAAGGTGTGCTAATTTTGCTTTATTTTTCGCCCCATGTAGACTGCGTCATTTTGTAACATTTTTAAATACTGGACGCCCCAAGCTTGAGCACAATTTTCTTGCAGCCCCGCTTTAATTTCTGATAATGAATTGAGTGAGACCTGATTTTAAAAGAACTAAAGAAATTAAAGAAATACTAGCTCAGTTTTCCTTGGTAGAGAGATATGGGTAAGAGATAATTTTTGTACGTCTTTTTGGAATTTAATTCTATTTTTAAAGAAACTCAGTTGTACGACTTTTTTTTGGGCACCACTCATTTTAAAATAGAAACGGTTTAACTTCAGCTAAGAAAAATGAGAAAAAACTGAAGTGTTTTATGGATATTACTAAAAAGAAATTAGTCTAGCACAACTGATCCTGAAAAGAAAAATAAATATTCAGTGAGACACTAGCTTTAATCAACAAAAAAAGAATTTATTCATGTTTTTAAAATGAAAATAAAAAGTTCTAACCTTTACAGTTATACCAAAAAATTCTAGCTAAATAGTAGTTGTTACATTTAAACTTTAAACTTTTACAACCCCCGAAGGCGAGACATCGTGTTTTACACTTCACTTTTTTGTCTGTTATACGTTGCTGTTAATGCACTACTCTCAAATAAGTCTATTGGAGGGAGTTTTGTTGACTTACTGTTTTTCAGTCCTGCTGTGATGGACTTCGCCCGATTTCACACTTTTTCTTAACACTTAGAAAGCTCACTACAGCTTTTATTGTCGAAACTGGTACTTTTACTTAGCGGCTTCTGAAGAATATTAGCCTACTTCGGCTAGATGGAAAATAGCCTCTCGGCTAGACGGTACTGCCTGGTCTGCGGCTCGATCGAAAAAAGCCTCTTCTGGTAGTTTCTCAGGCCCTTAAATAATCGTGCGATTTTTGCCGGTAATATCCGGACGCTCCAATCAAAACTCCGGGTCAAACATTTCGCCAATCGCGGCCTGGCGGTAGGTTCGATCAGCAACCCGCACCACACAGTATATACTGAATGTCCTGAAACTTTTGTTTAATATACCGGTCGATATTTTAAAATAAAAATAAATACAATTTGAAGTGAAAAATCAGTAACATTGCATGGTCTTAAAATCCAGGAAAAAATGAATGTTACAATATATATATATATATATATTTAAAATATAATTGGTAAAAACATTTCAATAAAAAAATCATCTGAATCAAGACAGTATTTCCAATTCCCTGAAACTATATTTTTTAAACATTATTTTTCCATACTCGTTGAGAGACTCGTAAAAATTGCCTCCTATTCATTTTAAACCCCTTGTCTAGACGGAGAACCCTAATTTGATTTAAAAAATTAATGTAATCTGTCCCTTAAGCTATGCCAGTCGCTATATTTTATTATAACTTCGGAACGTGAGTTGTTTTACTAGCATCTTGTCTACTATGGAAAGAAGTATGAATCTATTTACTTGACATGCAAGGATTAGCGACGAAAGGATGAAGTATTCAAGGATCTTCACAATTGTTTTATAAACATAGCCATACTAAAAACTGAAAAAAGTTAACTCTAGCTTGTAATATTTAATACCTCATATTTTAAGTATTTTATTATTATAATAACTATAAGACATTAGTAATTTGTTACTTGTATTTTCTCTTGTAGTTGCTTAAACACTATTAAAATTATTATTTCTTGTTGAACCATTTTTTTTTATTGAGAATCAGATGATATAGCTATTCTAACGTACCTGTTCACTCATACAAATGGCCTTGGAAAGTAAACGCATCCAAATTACAACGAAGAAAAGATTATGAATCTATGCAGGGATTAGGAAAAAGGACAAGGGATATTTTTAATAATATATAACTGTAGCCATACTTAACGGAATGTAGAAAGCAGAAAGTAGTAGTAACATCGGGAACTACTTTCTACGGTGGAATTAACAAATTTCTGTTTAAAAAAATGATTAAAAATTGAATAGCCGTAAATCAGCAACTGATTACTTTCAAGGTGGTTAACTGATTTTAAATTTCAAATAACGATACTATTATGTAAGTAAAAGATGAGATCTTCCATGCCTTGGAGAAAATATTGAGTTTGTGGGGACATTATAGAGACCATACCGGATATGCTGGAAATAAAAAAAAAGTACAATAAACTACCCCATATATATATATATATATATTATATATATATATATATATATATATATATATATATATATATATATATATTTCAACATTAAAACAAAACATAATTTACACATGAAGGTAGACAACGATCTAACCTGCACATTTTAACAAATAATAAATTTCCTCCTAAAACATCAATACATTTGTTGATATATCTTCGCTACAGTGTGTTAACAACTGCGTTTTTAGTGTTCCGTATGGAACACTTATAAGATGACTTCAGTACCTGTCTGTCTGTCTGCCCGTCTGTCTGTCACACCCGATTTTCTCCGAAATTATTTGTCATAGAAAGTTGAAATTTGGTAATAATAGAGGAATTGATGGCCTCATCAGAGCCGTGTAGTTTTGAAAGCTAAATTTTGACTTAAGGGCTTAGTTTTGGGGGGTGTTATCGGAAGTGAAAAAAAAAATTACTAGGTGATCGACTGTGGTATCAAATGAGAGCTTGTGAAAACACGAGTAAAATATATATGTATATATATATATATATATATATATATATATATATATATTATATATATATATATATATATATATAACGTAATACTTTCGTACATTTTTCTTTGTATTATTTTCAAAAAAATCGCTGTCCTCCTAGCTTATTTCGAAAAGTACTGACCAAAAAATTTTGAAAAAAAAAAATTCTGGAATATTTTCCACGGAGTGTAGGTTGAACGAAAATTATCATGTGTGCATTACCTTTAATAATTTACCTGATGTATAAAAAAAAAAAATTTCAAGATCATCAGTTTTCAGTAAAGATTGGAAGCAAACTTTGCTGAAAAACTCATTTGGGGTGTGTTTTGTGAAGTTGCTGATCATTTTATACCACCGTAACAGTTTTTTTTTTTATTTTAAAAGCAATCAACGTAAGGAACACTAATTTTTCAAGTTCAACTTGCACTTTCCCGGTTTTTTTTTGTCTTATAAAAAGTGGCTATTAAGATTCAGAATGTTATAATACAAGTTACTTAATCTATTAGTATCCGTCCTATAGTTAATTAAAGATTTATCTTTATTAATGTGGCTCATCTCAAGAAATAAGCGTCTCTTATAATCCGATTCACGCTCCAATATTTTAACATTCTCAAAATCAAAACAATGTCCAGTACTCAAATGGTAGTCAACCACAGCACCAGATCTTTTTTTCTTTGAACAATCCCTCTTGTGTTGGGTCGTCCTTTGTTTGATCCATTGTGATGTTTGTTTGATGTACGTGGAGGGGCAATTCAAACATGACAATTTATAGACCGTGTTAATACAATATGGTACAGGTGTTTTCTGTTTAACGTGGCTGAACAATTTATAGTTATTTAAGAGATTATATTTTCCTATCCTTAAAGAGGGATATTCTTTAAATATTTTTGTGGTTTTATCCGTCAGGTCTTTTATGAAGGGTAACTTTCTATATTTTATGTTATTAAGGGTGTCCTCTGTTGGTCCATCGTAACAGCAGGTAATAAAAATAAGTTTTTTGAGTATATGCCAAGGGTAACCATTGTTCATAAAGATCGAAAATAATTTCTTCAAGTTCTTTTGGTGAAATCTGCTATCACTAATGTTAGTTATTATATTTCTCATTGCTATTATCGTATTAAACTTCTGCTTTTTCGAGTGATTGGAATAATAGTTAAGAAATCTACCAGATGCGGTTGGCTTCTGGTACCAATCCAACACAATACTATTTTCATAGGTTCTTATAACCTTTGTGCCGAGAAAGGGAACACTGCTGTCTATTTCACTTTCAATGGTGAATTGTAACCTATTGTTCACCGAATTGAAAACGTTCAATGTCTCCCGGATGGAATCCTCTGGCACCGAACAAATCATCGACATACTTCTAAATGATAGGGAAATCGAATGGTAATTTTAGAATTATAGTATCTGTAACAAAATCCAGTACTATGGTGGCCACGATGAGGCTAATGGGAGACCCCATGAGAGTCCCAAAAATCTGCTTATAAAACTCATCATTAAATCCAAAATAAGTGTTGTCAAATACAAAGGTGATTAACCTTAAGAAATTTACTTTGGACAATGTCGTGTGAGTTTTTATTCAATCCCATTCACTTTCCAACACCTGAACAACCAATTCAAGAAAAAAGTATATATATATATATATATATATATATATATATATATATATATATATATATATATATGTTATATATATATATATATATATATATATATATATATATATATATATATATATATATATATATATATACAGTGCCAATGTAACATAAAGACTTTAGGTGATTCAGACATTTGTGGAGTTCATTTTTTCCAAAAGACCATACAGCGAATACGTCATCGACCTATCAAAAGTTTTAGTTTTACAGCAGCTTCATTTACTGCCTTTAATTCAGAATTGCTTATGAATAAGTTGACTGGCTAGTGGACAGATGAAGCCCTACCTTCTATTTGCCCGTATATTTGATTGCCAGACAAGAAACATCCTTTTTCTTTTCACGCGAAATTGATGTCAAAACTTGCTATTATGTCGTGTTCTTCGAGATTTAAATTGCGGAATGTTTCAGTGACGTGAATTTTTTATGTCTGATTTGGCTTACTGTACTATGGGCTATAATATGTTGGCTAGGCATTTTTCCAGTTTGTTGAGGGGTGAGTCAAATGCGCTTACAATTGGTCGCAGGAAGTTGTCTGGCTTGGAAGGAAACTACATATATTCTAATTAAAAACAATTTGCAGATTGAGACTATAGAGTCATTAATTAGTTTTGTATGAATAAAATAACTGTACTGTATGAGAAAAGAATTCGTCTGTAAAGTAAGAACGTGATCGCTCGTATTAGTGAAATGTATTTCAAGAACATTTTTTGCCATCAGTGTATTCTTTTTGGTGTGCTAACAACGGCGCAACTACCTTAGGACGTTATCCAATCGCCTTCTGCATCAATAATCGCCTGGCATCTTCGAGGCATGCTGTCGACGAGATTTTTCGCACGTTAGTGCAATAATCTCTAAATTTTCTTTCCTCTAAGCTTTCTCTTTACAAGGTAACAAACGTTTTTAATAGGGTTGGCGTCCGGCTATTGTGAGTGTCACTCAAGTATCTTATCGTGGGTCCTAGCGAGCCTTTTCGCGCCGTGATTTTTGCCCAGCAAAGGTTTCTTCAACGTGCTTTGAAATGTGCCATCATGAGCATGAAGATGTTGTCGAATAGTTTCATGGGACATATTCAAACCCGATTTTCTTAATTTTACCGCTCCTTGACGCAACGTCAATTTCGGGTCCCGTGAAAACAAAGACACGATTCGTTTTTCTACTTTCGGAGTGACTTTGCCTAGCGAGCCACGTTTTAGCAAGTTGTCGGCATTTTTCGTCTCGTTAAAATGATTTATCTACTGCTTCACAAACGATACCGACTTTTGAATATGTTTAACGGCCGCGGAATGTGTCATTTAGGCCCTCCGGCGCGCAAACAAGTGACTCATTTTGGATTTTACGTGATTTCGACGAAAGTTCGGAATCGATTGATACTTTTACTGAAATGCGTCGTAGACAAAGGATCTCTCCACCGATTTTTTTTTTTTACCAAAAATGAATTATCGCGGACACGTTCTTATTTGACAGTCTATATATTACAGTAATTCCTAATAATCTAATGTGATGCTTGAAAAGTAATTTCAATAACGTCTATACCAAATCCTTAAAATTTTGTACAATACTAAAAAATATTTTCCTTTTTTCGCATGTATTTTAGGACATAAAAATACAGAAAGCTTCGAAAATGTATTATGTACTAACGTTTAGATGCCCGGAAAACGACTTTAAATTGGTTTATCTCCATACATATTGGTTCCTGATGTAAAGTCAAA
>CM032447.1:194024948-194102826 GCA_019049505.1 Pachyrhynchus sulphureomaculatus | reverse complement strand
TTTTTTGATAAGTACTTTTCGAGATAAGGCGGGGGACAGCGATTTTTCGCGATTTTTTAAAAATAATAGAAAGAAAAGTGCGCGCAAGTATTACATTATATATATTTTTTACTCGTGTTTTCACAAGCTTTCATTTGACACTACACTCGATTACATAGTAAAAAAAAATTTTTTTTCCGATTTCACCCCCCAAAACTAACCCCTTAAGTCAAAATTTAACTTTCAAAACTACATGGCTCTGATGAGGCCATCAATTCCTATATTATTACCAAATTTCAACTTTCTATGACAACTAGTTTCGGAGAAAATCGGGTGTGACAGACGGGTAGACAGACAGACAGACAGATGGACAGACACCGAAGTGATCTTATAAGTGTTCCGCACGGAACACTAATTACTTAGTGTTTGTGTAAAATAAGTCATTTTCAACTAGAAACTGACCTTTGTCAACGAAATTTTAACATAGCTATGAATTTTTCCATTAAATAATTAGCTATTTTTGTTTAAATTCAAAAAAGGGATAAAATAATTTACTCAGTATTTATCTAAAAACGCTTAGTTCGATAGTGAATGCTGGATTTGACGTTCTCAAGTTAACAGTAAATAAATTTCTACCTTTTACTTACTCTTTCCCTGAAACTATATCAATGACTAGTATAGATTTCACCCATACATCAAGTTTGATATCACTTCGCTCGAGAGTTATAGTACCAACGGATCGAAAAATTGACACGCCCGATGGTCAGAGAGATAGGCAGATGAAAATGGGAAAGTATTTTATTCATGATCTAAAAAAGTTCAGACGTGAAGAAAAATAAAAATTTCGGACAGTAATTTGCTCATGAATACAAGTCTTCCCGTTAGCAAGGGAAGTAAATACAATATTTTACTTGCTATGTCAAGTAGGTCTTGTCAATTTAATCGTTTGCATATCTAAATTTTGTTCTATATTCAACTCAAAATTATTTAGGTTATTCTGTCACATCTCAGTCTCAACCAAAATAGAAGTATATTACGAATTATACACAATTACTTTCTAACTTCCTACCTCATTCCTTCAGCCCATATATATTTGACTTAGAAAAAAATTATTTTAATAACCCCACTGCTTTCAATCTTTCTTTAACAATGAAAATAATGAAAAAAAAAGGCCAAGAGTAAGGCGGACTTGCCAAATTAGTGCTCCATACGACAATTGCTTTTAAAATAAAAATAAAATCCTTACCTAGGCTAAGTTAATTAGATCCCTGACATGTATCTATCTTAAGATCCAGTATGTATTTTTACATTTTTTTCGTAGTCAATAATGTATAATAGTTATAGCATCTTAGCTACCTAATAGCCAATAAATCAATCTAGCTCAATTTAGAATCTAGCTTGAAAGTGTAAAACAAATATTTGCTACCTAAATATTTGTTTAATTATAAACAAATAAAATAAAAAAAATTTTTTCGGTACAAGAGCGACGTGCGACTCGGTATCAGTATTGTACTGAAAAGCATATTAAAAAAACTCAACGGAATTGTCAAGAGACCTAGATTTTTTTATACTAAATAAATTATGAACCGTAATGTATTCGTGATAGTTTTCGCTCAATCTACACTTTATGAAGAATTATCCAGAATTTCTTCAAAATTTTTTGATGAGTAGTTTGTGAGACAGGGGGGGATAGGGATTCTTTACTATTTTTTAAAAATAATGCAAAGAAAAGTGTGCGCAAGTATTATATAATATATAGCTTTCATCAGATACCGACTTTGATGACCTGGTAAAATTTTTTTTTTTTTCACTCCCGATTTCACCCCCCAAAATTAACTCCTTAAGTCGCAATTTAACTTTCAAAAGAACACGGCTCTAATTGGGCCATTATTTCCTCTATTTGTGCCAAATGTTAACCTTATATGTTAATAATAGTTTCGGAGGAAATCAGGTGTAACAGACAGACAGACAGACAGACGGACACCGAAGTGATCCCATAAATGTTCCGCATGGAACACTAAAAATGTGAGATTTTGATTCCTTGATAGAAAGAACCTCTAAAAAAAACCTGTAACATGATGAATACAAAATTATTCTTCAACCTCCCTTCTCCATCCCTTTGGTCCCTTATATATTTTATTATAAAGGATTATGTGTAAAACTTTTTTTTAGTTAAAAACTCTTGGAAAATTGTCTAAAACTCCAAACTATACATATCATCTCTTTCACCCCATTACAAATTAAATTTAAAACAAGTAAAAAATAACTTAATTTTTATATACCTACAGTCCAACAATTCTGAAAAGGACATACAGCACGATATATATAAAGTGATTCCTCTAACCCCTTATCCCATTCCATAACCCCCCATATAATATAAATAATATGCTTAAAATTTGTCATTTACATTAATTCAAAAACCTGTAAAAATCCTGAAAATACCAATAAAACTCAATAGTATTTAACGACTCCCTTTCATCCCATTCTTGAGTTAAAATAGAAAGTAATAATTATTACTAAATTAAATTTTAAAATCCTTCACTTCAGAAACCTCCAAACGGACATATAGTACTATATATACGAAAGAGCCTCTCTAATCTCCTCCCCGCCTCTTGTATATTTTACTATAAATATTTGTGCATTCTATATGTTTATTATTTTAACAAAAAACTAGGAAAAATTACCGAAATACTATTAAAACCATTCAAAATTAATCAACTCCCATCCTTTTCACCCTCTTCGCCTTAAGCTATATCGTTCAAAAATTATTCTTTGACTGCAAAAACCTTAAAAAGGACATATAACGCTATATCTACGAAAGAACCCCTCTAATTTCCTCCACTACCCCTTTTATGTTTTACTATAAGTATTTGTCCATACTGTATGTTTATTAATTTAACAAAACACCAGAAAAGATCACCAGAGTACTACTAAAACCATAAAAGATTTATCAACTCCTCATTCTTTTCACGCTCTTGAGGTTAAGCGATATCGTTCAAAAATTATAGGCATTATATATCCATATATATATATATATATATATATATATATATATATATATATATATATATATATATATATATATATATATACCAAATTTGCAAAGCCGACAGACTGAGGGAAATAAGTAACTACGTTTTTCGTGATCTAGATAGAACGCTTTAGCAAGGAAAGTAAAAATTTTTATTTTCACTAATTTAGATTTTATATGTTACATACTAAAAAAATTTTGTAATCTTTTTTTAGTTTTTATTCAACCCACTACCTTTAAAAATGGAACCAGACTAGATGTTGATATGACAAGACTATGGAATTAATTTTCTAATTTAATATTATATTTAATTTAATTTAATATTAAATAACAATTTAATATTAAATTAAAAAAATATATATTAATGTGATTATATATAGTTTTTAATATATTTTTTTAAGAAATGTAATAAGTTACACTTACCCAGTATAAGCAAAATTACAAAAATATTTCATAATTCTTATGGACAATTTTTTTTCATCTTCGGTGTATGCCCTGTTTTGAAAATGAAATTTGGGGCCTTCTATCGGAACGCCGAACACATATGGCAACTCTTCACCCGTGTATGTTTTGTTTCTCTGCAGATGAAAAAGATCAGATTATAAATAGCAGGATATTTTTAAAGTAGGCGGTGGTTAATATAGACGTATAAAACAAGTAAAACGATGACTTCATTAAGGCCTATACGAATGAATATTACAGTAGCAATTCTAATGGTTTTATAAACTTGTGCGCACCGTAACTATGTGTAATTTTTTACCTAAATGAACTATATTAAAGTTAACATTCGTTACTACGATAAAATTAGAACATTCACACAATACATTCTGTATCTTTTAGACCAGTCACTTCAGAAGAAGTGGAAAAAATAATAAAAGAATTTAAATTAAATAAACTCCCAGAAACGGTTGTCGGTACTTCTGAATATCTAGGTTTACTTTTTTAATACATTTAAAATCCACTAGCTCAAAATGTTCAAGACAAACTCATTTCTACAAATTTTAAAAATGGGCATTGTTGATTAAAATTGTTATTTAAAAAAAAAACCTTAATTCTAAATTACTTTCTATTCTTGCGCTGCTTCTTCGTTCTGGATATCAGTACCGTGATTTATTTTAAAATAAAAATAATTTGGCGGTCTATGTTTTTATATACCAGATAAATTAACAAGCTCGTGAGAATTTACATTCAATCTGCATGGAAAATATTCCAGAATTTTTTCGATTAGTACTTTTAGAGATAGAGTGGAGAGACAGCGACGTGTGTAATTTTTTTTAAAAACAATATAAAAAAAAGTTTACACGAGTCATCATATATAATATATTCTTGAACTCGTATTTTTATAAGCCTTTATTGGAGACTCCACTCGATGACCTTGAAAAAATTTCACTTTGAATTTCACCTCCCAAAACTAACCCCTAAAGTCAAAATTTAACTTTCAAAAGTGAACGACTGTGACTGGACCATCAATTGCTATATTGTGATAAATTTCAACTTTCTATGCCAGATAGTTTCGGAGAAAATCGGTTGTGACAGACAGGCAAACAGACATCGAAGTGTTTCGTCTTTCAATTTTGATACGGAGCACTAAAAGGTCCACGGTTCCTCTATTAAACTTTGTTTTTTAGAAAAGATATCCTTCTTTTTTCGAGTCCTCTTTTTCCTTCTATCTTTTCTTGCAGAATTAGTAGAAATAACTTGTGACGCTAATTTTTTCAGTATGTGTCCTAAGTACTCTAATTTGAGGGTTTGAGTAACTCTTTTTATTTATCGATTCTTTCTAACATATTTAATTGTTGATGTGGCCTGTCCAAAGAATTCTTAAAGTACCCCGGTATAACCAGATTTCATAAGCTTCGAATCTTTTGGAGGAACATTTCAGGGTCCAAAACCCGGCTCCATATAAATATATAATTAAAGACTGTTTTTAGTCAATTTCCACTGGTTTATTTAAATTGCGATGACGCGTTTCGCTGTCGATGCAGCTTCTTCAGATCTACATTTTACACTGTCAAGTTAGGTTTAATGTTCACAATTTTATATAATTTCTTAATTATAATATTACACCTAATTAAATTACATTGCTAGTATAGGAAAATCCACACAGATTTGGAATTAGGAAAATAAATTCAATAATGGTGAATTGCTTAAATCTACCTGGTCGTTGAGTAAAGTACCTGTAGTCCTTAATCGATTTATTTGCATTGTCTCTAAAAGGTTTAGTTTTAAACTTTTTTGTTGGGTGTGTAAAATTTTGAAATTCTTGTTAAATGTGTGATTTTCTGTTAAAAGATGATTAGCATATGTTGAATTAGATTTTCTATGGATGAAACTTTTTTCGTGTTCTGTAATTCTTTGTATAAATGTAAGTCCAGTTTGTCCTATGTATGTTTTAGGACATGACCCACATGTTAACTGATAAACCCCTGATTTATTGTCTTTATTGATTTGTCGTTTGTAGTTTTTAAGATATTTCCCTATAGTATTGTTAGTCTTGTAAGCTATGTTGATATTTTTTTGATTTAAAAATTTCACCAGTTTTTCCGTTGGTTTGCCAAATTAGGTTAAGCTTTTAAATGTAGTATTTCTGTCCTTAAAACGTGGGTATATTTCTGAGATTACCTTGTTTGTAAGTTTTTTCCTGACGATATTATTGATTAAAGTAACCGAATAACCGTTGTTAACTGCGAATTTATGATGGTTAAAGTGGTGAGAGCTATTGTCAATTGTGGTATTTGTATGACAACCATCCAAAATTCGGCACCATATATCTTAATAATCTGATTGTCGTTTTGAACAATATATTTCTAGGTTTAACTAATAGACGTTTGAATTCTAGTGAGTAGGATTAGTCAATTGTTCTTGTACCTACAGACCTGTATATTTACACCCTTTATATTTGTTTATTGTTCACTATGGGTTGGTAGTATTCGTTGCCTTGGTAGGAAAGAAAGTTATTTTCATTATTGCCTTGGTGTCTCGTGGGTGTCTGGAGGTGAACAAGAGTTGTAACCTGAACTAACCCGAATTTATCGCATAGAGTTGTATTTATATCCGAAAACCTTTATGGGAATAAAACATTTGCTTAATTTTATTATATTTCAATATAAACTTTCAAATATTACCATCAGCCACTCTTATTGCTCTTAGTTGCTTAAATATTGAAAGAAATAATAGAAAAATAATAATAAATAATAAAAATGTTAACAAATCTCTGTAATACAATAAAAAAATCATTACTTTATATGGCTTTACATCTTTCTTCATGATTATAATAGAAATTTGAAAAATTATTATTGATCATGTTGGTTCAGATTTTAGGCAAAAATTACATTGTTATTTAAATATCGATCTTCTCAGCATACGGGTACGTTAAAATAGATGATTTTCTTAACAACTGAAATAAACAAAATGCCGGTACTTCCTTTTCTCTATTATTATATGGGAAGTATTCACCAAAATGTTTAAAATGAAACCTAATTTTTCCTAGAAAATAAAATACAGGCCAATTCAAATTGGTACATTGATTTTTTTCAGTTGATATCTATCAGGTTCAACATAGTGTTTAGCATGGTCGACTAATGTGAAATTTTTCTTTTGTATTAGTTGTTGGAATATTGCTAAGGGTCGTGGTCACTACCTCTGGAATAATTTTTTATTTTTGTCGGATATATTTTAATAGTGTCGTTTTTGCTTAAAAACTGTTTAACAGTGGTGAAACAACCCACGTTCCATTACCAGTAATGGTTAGTGTGCGTACTTTTAAGGAACTTTGAGTCCGTACGAGTGGTCAACAAAACAACTACAAACCTGTATCAGTAGTGTGGTACGTACTTGATTGAGCAAACGATATAACCGTGCATCACTTTCACCACGTGTGAAGTCAATTTGCAAACTAGTACAACGCCAAAAAAGAAAGAAAAGATTCTCTTACCAAAAGCGTAAATTAATTGAAGTTGAAAAAACAAATCAATATTTTCATTACTGACATATCTAAGGTTAAATAAAGCACTTTTTCCCTATCCGTTTCTGCCGGTGGTCTTCATTTAACACTCTTATGATCACTTTTACAAAATCGGTTGAAAAAATGGGGAACCATTCACTCGCTTAAATTACTGTATTGGAGTATGGGGTAAGCATTCATCATCACAAAAATGTTGAATGTAATGTTTGGGTGTTTAACAAGCTGGTAGAAATGATAGAAAAAATTTGTATCTAAGGGACTTTTTCCTATCCGTCTCTGCTGGTGGTCTTCATTTAACACTCTTATGTATGTATGGTTTTATCATCACAAAAGTTGAATGTGATTGATAAAAAAATTTGGTGGATATTATAACTAAAAATGCACCAAATTAAAAAAAAATATATTAAATCTAAATATGATTAGTATTTCCGCCTGGTTATATTTTTTTTTGTTTTTCATTGTGTTTGTTAATTTCATTTTCTATGATGTAAACTTTTTCAAAAACACTTTCGTAGGCTTTAACTTTTCTTTTTCCAAAAAATTAGTAAATAATCGCTTGTTTTATATGTCTATGGTGAATAAAGGATTGTTTAGAAATATAAAGAATTACCGACCATTTTACGAGTTTACATGGCGTAAGAATGCAAATATACAATAAATAAGTACGCAATGAAATGTGGAGATTTACACTGTTATGAGCCTGTTGCAGTGACCCATTTACCATTTTACTCTTTGGTTAATTTCGTAGTTATAAATAGTTTCTGAAATCCAAGCAAATATCGCCCTTAGAGTTTCAACAACTTATTTTTTCATAAAGGTTAAACAAATTGTTATTATCTTGATTGACAATAAAATTAATTCAGTATTTCTTTAAATAACCACGGCTTAAAATAAATGAAATAAAAACTGATATACTTTTGAGCAATCCTAAAATATTAAACATAAGACTATTAAATAATTCTGAATTTAAAGTTAATCTTAATGGTGATTCTATAATGTCAGCTGTATAATCTGGAAAACATCTTCTTATAATAAATTTTGAAAAAAACAATATAATGTTAAATAGAAGTAGCAACTCATAATTTTCAATGTGTTCCAGGAACAGTGTATCATTACTTCTAAATATTTAGGTTTACATTCTCAATACATATAAAATTCACTAGCTCATATATTTGACAAAATGTTCGAGACAGGTTCATTTCTACAAATTTTAACGACGGGTATTGTTAAACCTTCATTTGAAAAAAGCAATTCTTGCGCTGCCTATCATCTCGGATGTTGGCGATTATTATGCCAATGCGCACTTTAACCACGGCATCTAAAAAAGCCCCTGGTTATCTCCTAAACGATATAAGAAAGTTTTTCAGTCAAGATATCCTTCTTCTTCCGAGTCCTCTTTTTCCGTTTACCTTACCTTGCAGAATTAGCTGACATAACCCGTAGCGCTGACTGTTTATCAGGAAGTGTCCCAAGTACTACAAGTTGAGTATTTTTATTTTAGTGTGTAAGTCTTTTTTAAACCGATTCTTTTTAACATAGTTTTATTAGTAATCTAGCCTACTCTAGTGAATTCTTAAAATACCTCGGCACAACCACATTTCATCGAATCTCTGATAGAAAGATTTCGTCAGTGTCCAAGGCTAGACTCAGTATATCTTAATAATCTGATTTTCGTTGACAACGATAGATCATGGCATTTAAAAGCTTGGATATTTAGTTAAGTAGTTCTGGGTTGTTCTGTTCGGGTTTTGATTTTTAGTGACTGATCCCAATAATCCTCAATAATTTTGATGCCAAGATAACTGTGTACGTGTGCTTTTTGTGTAGATTTATTGTTCAATTTTATCATATATTTTATTTTCTTCATATTTAACCAAAGTCTATATTTCATATTAGTTTCCGCTATTTTATTTATTGTATTCTGTGGCCTCTCGAGATTATCAAAAAACGCAACTATAACGTCGACATACCATATATAGTTTATGCCTTCGCTATTAATTTTAATTCTTCTGTTGGTATTTTCTGACGCCCCACAAAAATTCATTTATTAATTAATTCACCTAACTAGAATTTCCTCCGAATGTTTCTGCTGAATGCATATATGTAGATGATGTTTGGTTCAACATAAATTACCAATAATTCTTAGATGTCGATTCATTAGCTGAATTACTTAACTGCGTATAATTTGCTGTCAATAAATAATTTAGATTTACAAAGATTATTTAAGCAAAATGGTTCTATTTAATTATCAATTTTAGTTAAATTACTTGAAGACATTAAGTTTAGACGAATAGCTTTGAAGTTAGTAAAAAGGTATATAGACAACCGTTTACAGTTAGCTCAAATGTAAATTATATATATGTAAAATAAGGCTTACAAATGAAAAGCAGTATCGACAATAAACTTATAAAAAACAACTATATTTATATTACTTGAAATAAAAGGAACCTATATAATTAAAAAGAGTTTTCAAACTAAATGGTTTAAGATACAAATTGGTAGATTTTATATATAAAATATTACCATTTAAAAAAAAAACATGTTTAATGACCCCAAAACTGCTTACTTCTTTTAGTTTTTCAATTTTAGAAAATAATATATATGTTACGGAAAAAATATAAAAACATAGGATTTACTATGACAAATAGATGCTTATACTGCACTCTGTCGGTGACTTACAAAGTCTTTTCAAGCAGAGCGGCACAGCACGGTTAGCACTTATTGCAGAGACTCAACTTCTCGAGCTTGCCGCTCGAAGGCATAGATGGCATTGGTATAACAACCAAATACAAATCGAAAGATTCGCGCACCAAAAGTGTTCTTCGTATTTGCTGAGCACGGCTGGCACTTATTACCGTGCCGTGCCGCTCTGCTTGAAAAGACTTTGTAAGTCACCGACAGAGTGCAGTATAAGCATCTATTTGTCATAGTTTTCCGTTAGTACCTGGATAAGGACTAAAAATGGTGTTCTCGTATTTACTGAACCTAGCCCAAATGAGGAGCCGTGATACGGCGAAACGCGTCTTGGGATGGTTCAGTAAATACGAAGAACACTTTTGGTGACTTCTAAAAATGCGAATCTTTCGATTTGTCTTTAGTTGTTATACCAATGCCACATACGATTTAACTGTATTAAATGTCCAGAAAATATTTGACATAAATTTGAAGTATAATATGAAATGCTTCAAAAAGGAAAAGAAATCTTATTGTACCACTTTCTTGAAACACCTTTAAAAAAAATCCGTTTTGACCCTTTCAACACAAAATAAAGGGGGGAAGTCCAGGGGGGGAGGGCTTTTTTTTTCAAGTTCACATAAAAAAGAAGAGATTCCAGCAATAAAATATAACTCTGGAGTTTTTTTAAAGACTGAATTTTTTTAGATTTGACCCCTTTTTTGCAGATTTCTGTCAGGCTAAATGTTTTAGGAGATGAATGATACTCATTTAACTTATCGCAGGAAAGAAACTGATATAAGTTGCACTCATTTAGTCACGTTAACCGTCTCGTAAAGCAGTATATTTCAAATGTTTTAAGGGTGCAGACTGTTCCCATGTGCGATTTTTTGTTTTTGTTAACCCACATAACTCTGAAGGTACCATTTGTTCCCATAATTCAATAGTATAAGAGACGATATTTTCATTATTTTGTTAGTGCTTTTGAAGTGTGCGAAGGTCAAATAAAATGTCTGCACATAATTGCTGCATTTACTTGGATTTAATCGCGTTAATTTTCAAAGAATTTTACATTTTCTGAGATTATAGTCCATCCATCACCAATTCAGAATATATTGTATGATATTATATATTTGTTGTTAAATCTTTTTTTCTCTACGGTATAAAGTAACCACTTTTTAAATTATTCCGAAATATTAAATTCTTAGCACAATGTAGGATTTAATTTAACCAAAACAGTAATATTTATTCAAATAACGCGCATATTGCAAAGAGACTCTGCCATGCAAATTAAATAAATGGAAACATTGCAGGAAATTTAATCTGAATTTAATTAAAATTAAATCTATATATAAATTTTGCTGTAAATATAAAATACGTATTTCAATATTGTTTAACACCCTCTATTATATTTATAAAATGGGTTTTTATTTTGATGTTTAAATAGTATATACGAATGAAGCAACCCTTCTTATTCCTCACTCCTTAACTCCTTATATGTTTTACTATACATAATTCACTTGAAAGTTGTCAATCATCCCAACCAATATCCACAAAAGCTACTCAAAATAATATTAGAACTTTAGATAGTTAAAAATTGTATTTTTAACTATCTTCACCACTTTCTTCAGTTTTAATTTCAGCATCTCTTTATTGTTCAAAGTTTAGTTGCAAGGTTACTTACATTTCTAACTATTATAAATAAAATATAGTATCCTTAAGACTTAATGCACTCATTTATGCTTAGGCCCTAGGGCTATTTTTCTTTCAGTCGTTTCCGACAAGGTCTTACATGATTTTTGTTAATTTGTTTTTGTTTTTAACAGGTGTTTTGAGGAGGATTTGTTTATATTCGTTGAGATTTTTGCTTATGGTTTGCTAGGAAAAAATTTTGTTCAAAAAATCCAACTTGATTTTATCAGGTACTAGTAGCTTTTCACGGTTTAATTATTTGGTTCTTTTGATTTTACTCAATCTTCTTCCTTATATCCATCTATCATTCTCTCTCTCTCTCTCTCTCTCTCTCTCTCTCGTACTTGTTATGTCCCATTCATTCTAGTTACACAGTTTATTTTAGTCTGATATATTTTAGATATTTTACATAGATTTATTTGTTACATAGGTTTATCTACATTATGTACAAGTGCGTTGTGTTTTGTTTACGTTTTTATTTCTTTATTTACGCTAATCACTAATCACTCTCAATACACTGTTTTTCATTTTTGCTTTCACATTTAACAATTGGTGATTATTTGTGCTATGCATCTGACTGAAATGTTTATTTATATTTGTGTTTGTCCATATGTTTTGGTTAATTTGTATATTTGTTTATTTTCGTGCAGAAATTCGACGCGCCACCCTCTCGGTCGTTGTACGGTGTGCCATCAGTACGCAAGGCGTCGAATTTCTGTACGTAAATGATTTATTTGGCCGATTCAGAATTGGTCTATTTTGGATTCGTCGCGATGCAGTTATGGAGCTCGTAATCTGTGGTATAGTGATTTGTGTTTTGTGTTGTTTTGTTCTCTTGCCGCCTGCATTAAGTTTTGTGTTAATGTTGACATGTGTGTTTTATCTCTGCAGAATTTGCTCCTTTTTCTTCAATATATTGTTTTATTGTTTGTAGGCAGTTGTATTGTGTAGTCGTCAATTCTTGTATATCTGGGTGCAAATACAGCCCAGGCTAATAATTTGTTTTGTATCCTTTGTAGTCTACTTGTCTGATATGGTACACCAACCTGGTGCAGCATATGTCAACCTTGGTCTTATAATTTGTTTGTATGTTATCAGTTTATTTCTTGGCTCCATATGCAGGCCTGGTGCATACAGGTTTTGCATCGCGACGAATGCTTTCTGTAGTACGTGACTTACATGTGCTTGGAATTTTAACCGTGAATCGATTATGACCCCCAGATATCTCAGTGTATTTCTGATAGATATCTGGGTGTCATTTAATTTCATCTGCATGTTTATTCTATTGTTTCTAAATTTTTTAGTAATCACTATGCCCTTGTATTTGGACTCGTTTAATTTAATTTTTCAGAGCTCTAACCATGTGACAATTCTACTAAGATGATTGCAGATATGCGCTCTAGCTAGGTTAGCGTAGTACGAGTGTGCGTAGATGAGCGTATCATCTGCAAACAATCCCAATTTGGTCGATGAATATGAGGGAAAATCAGCAAAATATAAATTGTATAGTTTAGGGGCTAATATCGAGCCCTGTAGTACTTCCGATTTTAGGCTCCTTGGTATGGACAATGAATTTTCCACTCTCACTCTGAATTGTTGTCTTGTCATGTAGGATTGTAATAGTGTAACTACCACTTTCTACTTCAAGTATATCAGAAGTTAAAAACGTTATCTCAATTTATTCGAGAGTTACCCCGTCAATTAACCGACAGATTGATGAAAACGGACAATTATGGTTTTCATGGACAACGAACGTTTCAAATACTATTAAAAGCACGAGGATTTTTTCCACGCCCAAATACCAGGCACCATCAACAATTTTTGGTGAAAAACTTCTCTAGCAACCATGAGCTTCTAGTTAAAATATTTAACACCTGGTTGAATGAGGCACAACCAGTTTCTCAGTAGTTTGTAGAGGGGAAAACTGTGTTCATTTAAAAAAGAGTGAGTTGACCCATCCTAAGATCTATACATCGATTATGTGCTTAAACTCTTATTACAAAATATCCACTCGTATGATCGACAACAGAATCGATCATCAGGGAGCAGCGTGAAGGAATTTAATTGATAGACGTACAATTCAAAAAAAGTTTGCCAATGGCATTGATTAACTATTGAAAAGCGTTAGACCTAATATCTGACTAACTGATCTTTCACGTGTTAAAAAAACTAAAACTAGTGGCTCTTTGGAAGTCAGGTTGAAATTTATTCTAAATCCCAACCGTTTGGTAAATTATTTTTGTCATTAATGAATTCATTGTTCTTTGTAGTATTATTTTTTTCTAAAATTTTTTCGAAATTCGAGACTGATCGGATAGTAACTGTCTACTAGTATCTACCACTGATCCATTCAATCCTAGTTTATGTATATGTATTATTTTAGCTACGTTCCAACTGTTTGGAAAATAAATTTTTCTCAGAGTGTCTTGGTTAGTTGAATTACTACCTGTGTATGAAATTTAAAAAAAATTTTCAACCCACATCTATAAAACACAGTAGTTATTGGCGTTATAATCAGATAACTGGTTCACTTGATAGAAGAAAATTTACTTTTTGTGATTAAGTTACTACGAGTAATAAAAATATTATATGAAAAATTAATTTATTTTTAATTGTTAAAAGTAGTTTTGCTTGAAATTTTGAGAAATAATAGATTTTAGCATCATGTAACCACTGCTTCAATATAAAAATGGTTTACCACGCCGTATTGCCATAATTAATTGTAAAAATTTCAGATGTCTAACACATCTAAGATAGGAATCCATATTTTTTTCTTCGATCAAAAGCGTGCGATTTTTACAATTTTTGTTCCCGTATGTGCATTAAAAATTAAAAACCCAAAAAATTATATATACATAGAAAAATTACTTTGCTATCGTATGAAGTATGAAGGCAATTTACCATCTAGTTGTTGCAAAACTATTAAATAATTATTACTTTTTACTGAATTTTATGAAGTGAATTTTCGCAACGAAGTTTAAAGAAGACCGCTCGCGTGGACGCGGGCCGTCTTTCAAATTTTAAATCATATATAGTTCGAGAGCTTATAATCATGATTTTGGACTTTTCGAAGAGCGGCAGAGGAATATATTACTTATTAAATGTGACAAACTGAACCAAAAATACAACTTATAGATCCAAATTCTGATTCCTGCCGTGGTTATGGAGGGGGGAAGTTGCAAAAAATTGAAGGTAGGTGAACCCATCGCAGAGTTGGAGTTTTATATGTTATGAGCCTTAAGCCTTAATATCTGTCACGGAAATCGGTTCCTGTGGGAGTAAACCTTTTTTTTCTTGAAAAAAAAGTGGCTCAAAAAATGAACTCATCGCTGAGTGGTAGATATTCGAGATATAGTTAGTTTGAGACCCAAAAAAAAAGTTTCGGATGGTTGTAGCTTTTACTTGATGGAAATTCATTATAAATATATAATAAAAGACTGTTTTTAGTAAATTTCCACTGGTTTATTTATAATTGTGTCAATGCAGCTTCCCGACAGCGTAAAATGTAGATCTGAAGAAGCTGCATTGACAGCGAAATGCGTCGTCCCAATAAATAAACCAGTGAAAAATGTCTAAAAACAATCTTTTATTATATATCCAAAAAGAAGTGAAAAAATATTATTTGCCATATATGCTGGTTCCTTGAATTTCTACAAATTTTTGAATATGTAGAATTTTTGGACCCACCTGAATTCATTGGAGAGCGGCAGATAAAAGAACCAGTGTTAGAATACTATAATACGAGGTGCCGTGAAGTCCAGTCCCTGCTTTTATCACCAGAATTTTTGTATGTTTAATGCAGAGCTTAAGTTATAAACAAATTGATTTTTCCTATTCGCATTACCTAGCTGTGATGCATGAATTCATATGTTTTTGACACATTAAAATCGAATTTCTAATCCATTTTTGCTAAAACTGTATTAATTTTTGTTAGAATTTTTTTTTTCTATGACTTATTATAATATTATTTAACTCGCTAAATTTAAATTCTTTCTTCATTGTTTCAAAAACTTAATTATTTTATTATTACTAAAAATTTATTAGAATTATATTAATTTTCTTTGGGAATTTAACATAAATGTTTTTATTTAATTGAAAATTAAATAAATATATTAATTTGCTCGTAACTATTTCAATGGTGATTTGAGCGTCTCTCGACACACTGCGCATGTGTATAGTATTTGAGAGAAAAACAAATTACAGAACGGGCGCGCACATTGTTGGACAGGAGCGCGGGTTTCAAAATACCTATGCGTTATTGCAGCAAAAAATGTAATTTATTTCAATAAAGAACCAGACTTCATGACAGATAATGTTATTTTTAGTATCTACAAACCTCAGCGAATTTGTTAAAACAAATTGGACCGTTATAACTTTGAACTGATCCAATATCCATAGCAGATATTCATTTTTCATTCATATTTCACAGAAATGAAGCTATACATTTGAGGTTTCAAACTAAGGGGGGCATGATTAACAAAGTGATACTATTATCTGCCACTCTTCGATGAGGTCGCATTTTGGTCGTGAGCTCCCGGACTAATGCAATGCAATAACACGTAATTGCGTGCGGCGGAAGCAAGCGTAAAGTTACGTTGCCACATTCATTTTACTTTGAAAACCAAATTATTTCGCGTCTTTCTCGAACATAATGCTCTCTCTGTCTTCTCGTAAGAAACATTTAAAGATTTTTGTTTTTAAAACATTGTAAGAATTCCTTACTAAACGTTATCAAATAATTATGGTTTTAACTGTTTGAACTCATTTAACATACGACTTCTATACAAAATCTTTACAATATTCTTCTCTTTTTCAATAATTTCCATAAAAAATTTAACTTTCAACTTTATTTCCGTATTATGAACTATTTTGAAAACACTGATGCACTTATTGGATATAGGTCAGCAATCTTTACTTTCTGATTGGTTAATGGGTTATAAAAACATTACATTTCTAGTATATACAGTGCGATAAAAATTTTTCCCTATTCTCAAATCATAACAGAATTATGGTTATGGTAGGAGCCTTAAATATGTTGTCCTGTGTAGTTATAAAAAATTTCAATATATGGAAACATTTTAGTGACATTCAGTGAGTAGTCTATTTCAAACTTAACAATAAATTTTAGTGACATACAGACGATTTTTTTTTAAAAGGACAGAATAATTTTTTTATTATTTCCTCATTTTTACATAACATCCGTACTGACACCACCAAAACAGATAAGCGCGTTAAAGTAATGTTTGGTTATTAGTTTGCTTTAAAAAAAACTAAAAGTGATTTTAGTCCTTTCACTAATTTTCAGATTCTTTGAATCCGAAAAGAGTTACTTAACTGTTTATAATTACGCTTATAGTTTCCATATTCTTACAACCACAAGCCAGGAAAAAGCCCTAGATATTACTAAACCTGTAAAAACTAATGATCACCTCACCTCGCCCAACAGTTTTAGATTAAATTTTCATTTTAAGTTCTATACGTGTACCGAATTGTGTGTATTTCCAAGTAGATCCTGGTACCAGACAGACCGAAAGACCAACCGAAATAGAATTTACATTTTAGAAGAAAATCCAAAAATTAAAATAAATCAAATGGCTATATTTTCAGAAACGTTAAATACAATTTTCTACAACTAATTATAGAAGAAAAAATTGAAGGAAGACGGAGCTTTGGACGTAAAAAAAAGTTCTCTTGACTGCGGAATCTGCGCCAGTGGTTTGATATTGGGTAGGCTTGCATACTTTTTCCCCAGAGTAGCGAAGAATTCCAGTTTATGAACGCCAACCTCCGCTTAGAAGAAAGCATTTAAAGAAGAAAAAGACTCGTTTTTAAATTTCAAAAGAGACGTACACAACAGTTTTAAATAACTGGATTTCTCGCTCTCTCTCTCACTCTTTCCGTTTGCAAGGTAAGCAATAAATGATGCTGCATAATTATGTTCCAAATTTTTTCTTTTACAACTAAAATGCAGGAAAAGTTCCCAGCTAGGCTGTTAAATCTCAACAAAATTTATCATCTCTCCAGCCCCTTCACCTCTATATCTTAAAGTAATATGGTTCAAATTCTATAGGTTTCTTTCCCATATCAAGTAACGTATATATGCCAGGCCGAAATGTCCTTTCCTTTGGAGATTTTCACGACAATAGATTAGAAGACAAATGGATGAACATACTGACTAACGGATTGGCCTTACATTACGAGGTTTGCGACCTAGGGACACTAAAACATGATATTTTATATTTTCGAATAATAACAATAACAAATAATAACATTGTGTTACTTTCCAGTATTTAACGTTTTCCAAAGAAAATCAATCAATGCAATTACTTGTAACAAGTCTTCATGGTTACGCCGTAGACGAATTATAACAATTGCTATACGCTTCAGTTTAATTGGAAAATAGAAGACAATCTATCCGTATTTTTCTTCTTATATATATCCACTCAAGGCTTCCACTCTTAAATTTAAAACTTTGCTAATAAAACATTTTTAATTGCATTAAGAAGTATTAAACAAAGTCTCGAAGAAAGAAATGAATCCCCTTGGTACGAAAATGTAATCTAAGACTTTTCTTTCATTAAGAAAAATGTTAAAAGGACGAAAATTAGTCAAGAAAAAAAACAAAGTGCAGATGTAATTTAAATTATGTCTATGTCTCGTTTTAGTTTTCAAGATAGCTATAATTTGAATTTCGTTTTTACCTTCCTAGTTAAAGCAAGTATTGTATTCGCGTAATAATAATTATACTTGCTTTTCTTAACATTTCAGAATATCCGAATATCACGAAAAACATTTCTAATTTCCTTCGGCCTGTCATCGTGATAATCCAGAATGAAAAGAAATATTGATTTCCCGTTTGTTACATACATAGTTCTTAATCAGTGGAAGAAAGTTTTTGAAGTATATCACTTGAGAGAAGACTATTCTAATTAAAAATGATTATTATATGTTCACCATTAGTTTTGATGAAGATGACGTAGGTCTACCCAAGGCGTATCGAACTTTTAGGCTAACAAGATTGCATAAAGAATACAAGCGATGAGACATGTAAGAGTATACGTAAACTCAAAAATTATATTTGAAGTTCTATGGCACGCGTTTTTGTTAGTAGATATAGAAAAAAATAAGGTAAATAATTCAAAATGCTAGAAAAGTCATTGTTACATCAAGTCAGTCTAGTAGGATAAAAACATATCATTGGAAAACTATGGTGACAACAGTACTGTACGTTGAAAGTATAGGCAATAAACAAGGAAGAAAAGGATAAACTAAAAGAGGTAAAGACTATCTTTAGTAAGTGCTGAGCTGGCAAGAAAAAAAAGGAGAATAAATCATGATGATAAGAAATATAATAAACACGCCAAACCAGTCATAGATAGAATATAATTAAAAAACCAATTGGTTTGGTCACTTATTTATTACGTCTGATTAAAGATGGTCACAAAAAGGTCCAAAGGGATGGCATCAGCTAGACGTAAAAAGAAGATCACGCAAAGGCTGGAAAAGCAATGACGAGAAAATAGGCAGAAGATGAAGTTGTTGATAGAGTGGCTTCAAAAGGAAGAACTCTGGTATTGTTTGTTTAATATACCTATACATAATCAATACCATAGGATTTCTTCTTTGTTTTAGGATTTTAGTGTACTTATAGCTGTCAGTGAATCCTATGAAGCTGTGTCTTTAAATGACATAGATATATCGGTTGAACAATTATTCGTTCGGGTAATATTGAAAAATAAGATCGTCATATTCAGGGCTGTCTACATTCCGCCCGGTTCTGACATTTTCAAGTATAATGCTCACTGTGCAACCGTAGAAGTCCTTTATGAAGCAAACCAGAATTCAAATTATAATCTACTAAAAGCCACATGGTCCATAGACGGTTAACTGCCCACCAGGCTTGAATGCTCGTGTATTGGCAGTGACTTTTGCATTTCTTAATTTATTTCAATCAAACACTGTACCAAATAGGCGTAATCTATTTTTAGATTTTTAGCAGCATCCGGCTCACTAATGTCAGCTTTTCCCAGAACACGCTATTCGCGGATAGTGCTCATCATGTTCCTCTTGAATTTGAAATTATTTTCAGGGAGTATTGCGAGTTTATGAGACATGATGAGTACTACCGTGATTATAAGATTGCTAATTTTCTGGCACTTAATGACTTTTTGGCGTCGGTGAATTGGAACTTGGGAATTCGGATGTCTGCTGGCATTGATAGGTAGGCCGAGTTTCCCTATTTTACATTGAACAAGGCGCTTAATATGTTTGTCCCCAGTAAGCGCTTTATTTCAACCGACTTCCCTATATGGTACTCACCAAAGTTGAAAAAATGTGTATTTGATAAGAAAACCGCTCATATAAAATTCAAACAAACTGGTGAACACTAGCTAAATGAACATCTGTTAGCTTCTTTAGAGGACATAAGAAGATCAATAGTAATTATGTTATTAATAGAAGAGTGTTGGACAGTTTGGGCAAAGTGAAGGATCTAGGAGTAATATTTGATTATCACCTCTCTTTCTGTGATCATTACGTATATATTATTAACAAGTCCAGTAAGATTTGGTGTTCGGCGGTTGTCTGGTCCCCAATGTTTGAAGCACATAAGTACAATCTCGAAAAAATTCAGAACATTTTTCTATGATCTTGTGCTTATAAGTGTGATATTGCAACAACTGACCATGATTATACTATTATTAGGGGCCATATGAACTTGAATCTGTTAGCTCACAGACGTTTGGTGAGTGATCAGTATTTTCTGTATAAAATAATTAACGGGTTGATAGATTGTCCTATTTTACTGTCATTCGTAAAATTTAATGTACCTCAAGAATATTCAAGGCAAACAGAATTGTTCTTTACTGGCTTCCACAGAACTAATTATGGTTATTATTCACCACTACTACACTATGAGATTCATGAATCAGTGCCGGGAGCTGAACATTTTTTCAGGTTCCCCCTCTTCCTTCAGAAGGGATGCTCTGGCGTTGATTGTTTCAAGGTAGGAGTGTAAGCCGTTCTTGTGTTTCATTCCACATTTTCGGCCGTTCTGTTATTGATATGGTTATATTGTAAAGTGTTACAGATATGTTGTAAAAAGGGGTATACCCGTATATTCTCAAATAAATAAATAAAAATAGTTTAAGCATAATTATTTAGAACCAAATATTTGTATGGAGCGGTACAAAGTGCTGGAAAAGTATTTTTAAATTATCATATTAACTGATAAAGTATGCGAAGGGGCAAGGGATAGGATAACAGAGTGACTATTGAGGATAGGATAATAGAGTGGCTATTGAGTGGCCGAAAAAAACCGTTTTAATTTTAATTATGTTTAGTTAGTGATAGTTTAAAAAAAAGTGAAAATATATATGTATATACCAGGTGTACAAATATGAAATGCGGATTTTTTTTCTAAAAAAACATGTTAAATTCGGAAGAATGATAAAAAGTGCTTTATTCAAAGTATGCTCCATCACTTGTTATACATTTTTCCCATCTTTCGGGCAATTTGTGAATACCATGCCAGTAAAAATCTTCCCCTTTTGCTGCGAACCATTCATCGAGCCATTTTTTCACATCTTCGTACGAACCAAAGCGCTGCTCAGCAAGTGCGTGACTCATCGATGCAAACAAGTAGTAATCGGAAGGAGCCAGGTCTGGTGAGTAAGCCGCATGGGATAGAACTTCCCAGCTGAGTGCTTCCAACGTGCCGCGAACTGGTTTTGCCGTATGTGATGGAGCATTGTCATGAAGAAAAATTACTGTGTGTTGCCTCTTACGGTATACTGGCGTTTTTTCAAGCAGCGAACGGTTCAAATCGGTCAATTGTTGTTGGTAACGTTTAGTATTAACCGTTTCTCCAGGTTACAACAGCTCATAATAGACCACGCCCCTCTAGTCCCTCCAAACACAAAGCATCTTATTTCTGCCAAAGCGATTCGGTCGATGTGGATGGTGCGCCTGGGTCTACCCATGATTTTTTGCGCTTGGGATTTTCAAAATAAATCCACTTTTCATCCCCTGTAACTATACGATGCAAAAACGACTTCCTTTTGTACCGAGCGAGCAAAATGTTACACGTGTTTTTGCGCTTTTCCATTTGCCTGTCGTTCAACTTATGTGATACCCATCTACCGGTCTTCTGAATCTTTCCCCATCTCTCGTAGCCGATTGGAAACAGCTTGTTGACTAACGCCCAGTTGCTCGGCGAGTTGTTTTTGTGTTTGCGGATCATCTTCGTCCAACAATGCGTGCATTTCCACATCTTTGTATGTTTTTGGCAGTTTTCCACGTTCCTTGTCTGCAACATCGAAGTCACCACTTTTGAAACGCCGAAACCATCTTTCACACGTATCTTGCGATGGTGCATATTCACCATAAGCTTCTCGAAGTAATCGGTATGATTCAACAGCAGTTTTCTTCAAATGAAAACAAAAAATTAATGCTGTCCGCGAACGCTCTTTGTTCGGTATAAATTTCGACATATTGAACACAACAACACAATACTATGCACACACTTTTTCCAATTTATCACTCGTGCGCGTCTGACACTTGTTGATGACACAACAAAATGGCGCAGTGTCAAATCTTTATAGCACAAATTGCATTGGTGCACCAACTGTTGTCTGAAATCCGCATTTCATACTTCTACATCTGGTATATATATATATATATATATATATATATATATATATATATATATATATATATATATATATATATATATATATATATATATATCGCTAGTAATTTGTTTTTTATGAAGTAAACAAGTATTTTTAATAAAAATTTAAAAAATATATATTTTATATCTCGTTCTACTTTACTTTAAATTCTTTCAAGTTGTATATATATTTTTTAATTTTAGCTTGGGCAGTTCTGCCATTTAAGTAATCCTATTATTTAATAAGATTACTTGGAAAAATAAAAAGACAAACATATTTTGAAAAAAAAAAAACACTAAATCATATTTTACGGAAAAAAATCTAAAGAAAGTGAGAATCTAACCGCCCTTCGTTCCATATTATCTATAACAATTTATGGCACGAACTTAGTCCATTAAATATATTACAGTGTCCTGTTAAGAATTACTGTCAAACAGCTACCAGTGTTTCAAATAAATGTATGATATTATAGACGACAGACAATTGCACTACTAATATTAAAATTTTACTTAAAATTTATGGAGTATGTCGTGTAAGTTCAGTCCAAACCCGGCTGGTTCTAAAAAATTTGGTATGAAGATTAGAGCTTTAAAGATGGAGAAGTTTTCGCACGTTTCTTGGTAGTATACAACAACGTGTTGATCGAGATATATCTCGGAACAACAATTATAGTGCTTGCTTATGGGTTAAACGTAAGTCAGCTGATCCTAGATTATAACTTGGAAAGGCAAAAAAGCCAGTGAATTAAACGAAAATAAAAAAAAAATCAATTCGCTCCTCGCGCATATTGTGATTTGCGTTGAAAAATCTGCTCTTTACAATAATTGGCTGCGCTTAACATAGTCGTTAAATAGCGGCAAAACTCCACAGTACTTTACAAAGCTATAATTAAAACAAAAGAAGACCTTGGTAGCGTGATTCACTACAACTTTTTGAACCCGGGAGCAATGATCACGGTAGTGAAATACCGTCAAAAAAAATCGACTCAAACTATAGCATCTAGCTCTGGTATTAGTCAACAAAAAACCTTTGAGTTACATCACACGTCGCACAAGGGATACTACTGAAACGGAGTGAAATGGGCTACGAAACTCTACCTGACTCGCCATACCTACCGGAATTTTTACCAACCATCACTTTTTTAGGCATCTCGGCAACTCTCGTGCAACAGAAGGTCTTTGAAAGCCAAAAAGCTACCGGTATTGCCCTCAAGGGGTTTACTACACTTAAAATGCTGTTATTCTAGGCTAGTATAATAAACAAACTTCTAATTGTAGGTAAGAATAAATTATTAAACTTTGTGTACTGTTTTCCTCCTCCTCTACTTTTAACAAATAAATCCTTTTTATTGACAATCCATATTATTGTAAATTAGGTTTATATTACTGGAATATAGCGAACAAATTTGGGGTAATTTTTTTCATAACTATTTTTAAAATTTTTTCTAACTGGAATTTAAACAAGTTGTTATAGAATTCTTTACAACTGTGCAGCACACTGGAATAATTGCAGTGATTTTTCAACAATTTGCCGACAAAAATCTACAATGTAGCATAAATATACGAGTACAACAAAACAAGGTTTTTCGTTGTATAATCATAATATATTTATAAAATTATGCTAAATCAAAGGCGTTAACAAAACACTTAAACAATAAAACAAAATCTCTTTGATAAAAAGTAATCGGAGGCATTCCTTTTATTAAAGCAAAATAAGTTTTAAAAGGAATTAAAGGAACAAGGGAGTAACATTAATTCTAAACGAAGAACAGTAACAGTGATGATTTAAGGATTTTGTTATTTTCTCTGTCTTTTGGAAACTTGATTTCAGGAGCTTATGTTTATAATATTGTTTACAACAGAAAATAATGGCTTATTTATTTTGTCATTTTAACATTCTGAGAATTTCTATTCTATTTATATTTAAGAAACTAATCCAAAAAGTAGATAATATAATAAAAGAGCTTAATAAAACATTAAATTTAATTAAAGGTTTTTTATTTTACATCCCTCGAATTGCGTCAGGAAAACGTAGTTTAAAATAAAAATATCAGGTAGCTTTTTATAAGAAAAAATAAAAACATTTTGCAATGCTAATAGGGTAAATATATTCCTTTTGAGAGCCTGTTTTTTTTTTAAATTTTTTTATGAAAACGAATCTTTTACGATTTATTTCTTACGGTGTTCTTTTAGCTGGAGCTGATTCGAGTACCAACTCATAGTTTGTTAAACAAGAAATGAAATGCAGTTTTTTAAAAGTACAAAAGATTTATTTCTAATTATTTTTTACATGAAAGTACATTTAGAATGACAAGGTGTTTTTATTGATAGACGGAGAGATAGCCGCCGCGACGTTGTAACGAATGGTCTGGCGACGGACTCTCCACTAGTTTATTAGATCAATCTGGTGAAAAAGAACCGCACATCTTCAGAATAATTCTAAAAAGGTTCTTCTGACTATAAATAGGCTTCCCTGTAAACTTGAGCTTCGTGATGCCCCATACATTTTCAATAAGGTTATTATCGGAAGATTACGAGTAATTTTCCGCCTTCTGTTTGTTGAGATGTTTTAGACCCATATCATTTTTTGGGCTCAAACATCTTTTTGACTGATCTAAAGAGGTCGAACTTTTAAATCTTGTCTATATGCTCTGCATTCAAATTTTCGGTGAAGAATTCCAAGACGCCAAATCCACTCTCCGAGAAGCATTGACCTTTACTGGATATTTGACTATGCGCTGAGTAAAACTTGTACCGCAGGCAGACAGAGAGTGCTTCTTTACCCTAATCCACTACCAGGAAATCACTTTTCCAAAAAAGAATCAAATCTGACCAAACAATAATATCGGTTGTCTAGCTCATGCGTTTCTATATGTGGATTTCTGAGAACAGGAGTTTCGAGCTCGAGGACAAAAATAGCAGTTTGGTCCTATATAAATGTTGCCTGATCGTATTGATACTGATGCTTATTCCCTTTCTAGCCACTTTGGCGCAGTCAAAGACTTAATTTATACTCGAACAACTGTCATATCATTTTGTCCTCCTTACTTGTCGTTCTCTTTTTACCTCGATCTAGGAGGTCATCGAAGTTTTTAGATATGAGTACTGTGTCAACCACTTTACAAAGAAATTCTTCAATTTTTTTAATGGGTGTAGTGAAATCAGCATAAGATAACTTTAGTTTTTTTGAGTGTGCACACTTAAGATTTATTCACTCTACTCTTGATTTTCGCCTCTTTTAAATAGTAGTTTCTACCTGAAGTAATTGAAATATTTAAAATATAGAAGTCTAATCATGTTTCTTCTAATTATTTCAAGTTTTTAGGTAACTTTCCTAGGTCATTCGACATAAGAGTTAGACATATTAAAATTGGTAGAAAATTGAAAGGAATTGTAGCTTACAGAAAAAACGGTTATTACGTTTCAAGAACAAGGTTAAATGAAAATATAGGTAGTATTATGTCACAGTTTGCTTATTTCATAAAATTTGGTTATTTTGTCGAAAATATAAGCTATTCCCTAAATCTCATGCATTATACATACATAAAATTTTAACAAAAAACATTGTCAGCAATTTAATATTCAAAAGAAAAAGCTATCGTTTTTTAAAACCGCTTTAAATTCGGTATACTAGTTCTTGACATATTAGACTGGTGCTACAATATTTTATATTCCTGTCATTACTTTGCCAGTTTATTGTTTTTCCTTAAATGAGAAAATGTAATAGGATTAGAAAGTGAAGCACAAGTTTCTTTTTATTAAAGATATGATATAAATTATGGGTCTATTCACCCCGCTTCATAAAATCTCTATTTTAGCTGGATAATATTAAAAAATTGATTTTCGCCCATATTACCCATAAGCTTTTAATTTATTGAAGCGATTGCTATTAAACGTCACCTTTCACGTCTAAGAAGGTAAAATTATTTCTATCCCTATAGATATTACGTGTTGCTTTTTAGTGTTCCGTACGGAACACTTATAAGATCACTTCGGTGTCTGTCTGTCTGTCTGTCTGTCTGTCTGTCACACCCGATTTTCTCCGAAACTATTTGACATAGAAAGGTGAAATTTGGTAATAATATAGGAATTGATGGCCTCATCAAAGCCATGTAGTTTTGAGAATTAAATTTTGACTTAAGGGGTTAGTTTTGGGGGGTGAAGTCGGAAGTGAAAAAAAAATTTTTTTACTAGGTCATCGAGTGTGGTGTCAAATAAAAGCTTGTGAAAACACGAGTAAAAAATATATATATATAATATTATACTTGCGCGCACTTTTCTTTGTATTATTCTTAAAAATTCGTGAAAAATCGCTGTCCCGGGCCTTATCTCGAAAAGTACTTATCCAAAAATTTCGAAATTCTGGAAAATTCTGGAATATTCTCCACGGGGTGTAGATTAAACAAAAATTATCACGAGTGCATTACCTTTAATAATTTATATGGTATATAAAAAAACAAAAATTTCAAGGTCATCAGATTTCAGTAAAGATTGGAAACAAACTTTGTTGAAAACTCATTTGGGGTGTGTTTTGTGAAGTCACTAATTATTTTATACCACCGTAACATAAATTTTGACTTAACGGGTTCGTTTTGAGGGGTGAAATCGGAAGTGAAAAAAAATTTTTTTTACTAGGTCATCGAGTGTGGTGTCAAATGAAAGCTTGTGAAAACACGAGTAAAAAATATATATATAATGTAATACTTGCGCACACTTTTCGTCGTATTACTTTTAAAAAATCGCTGTCCCCTACCTTATCTCGAAAAGTACTGATCAAAAAATTTTGAAAAAATTCTGGAATATTCTCTACGGGGTATAGATTGAACGAAAATTATCAGGAGTGCATTACCTTTAATAATTTATTTGGTATATATAAAAAAAAAAAACAAAATTTCAAGGTCACCAGTTTTCAGTAAAGATTGGAAACAAACTTTGTTGAAAACTCATTTGGGGTGTGCTTTGTAAATTCACTGATCATTTTATACCACCCTAACAAAAATTTTTATTTTAAAATCAATCAACGTACGGAACACTAATTGTGCAAGTTCAACTTGCACTTGACCGGTTTTTTTAAATAAAATTAAAAATAAGATTCTTTTTGGATTTTTATAAATTTCTGTAAATTCCCCTTTCTTAACAGGAGAACTAATACTATGATATTTGGACAAAGTAACACATTTTTTAAGATATTTTTTAACGTGCGCTACAGAATAATAAAATTCTAATTGGTTGTGGTAAATCCTTAACAACACTCATTGTAATTTTTAGTAAATTATAAATAACTTGCTGAAGGTGGTTGGACTTGCAAAAATATTATGCACTAACAATTTAGTGTCCACCTATGTGTATCGACCTTAGTTTTTACGAAATACGATTACTCTAAAGAAATCTCAGACCTTCACCTCTTATGCTGGAGTAAATCAAAGATTTTTAAATAGAATCAAATTTTTTATTGCAATTTATGGATCCTAGTAATTAATGACGATAGAAATAAAAATTCTTCCAGTTTCTTAATTTGGCCAACAACTAATACCGACGACTTCAGATTCTTTAAGGATCATCCTCTGAATCGTCGGCAAATAAACAGAAGTACATGTACAGGGGGAGTCAACGATAGAGTAAAGTTCATTACCTCATTTGTTTCGAGAATGACGAAAAAATGTTAAATACGAGGCTGGTTTGAAAAGTCCGTGCAAAGTCCGAGAGATGGCACCACCGGCGCGTATCGAGGTCATGTTTAGTTAGTAGCATCTCTTGAATGAACGCACACCAAGTTTCAGCCATATTGGTCTATTTCTTTGTGTTTGGCATTCGTGTGAATCAAGAAAGTCGAGTGATTTTCAAGAAATTGACGAAAAAGAATTTCGTGTGGTGATTAAACATTACTTTATGAAAGGCAAAACGCCTCAGGAGACTAAAAAGAAGCTTGGTAAACATTATGGTGACTCTGCACCTTCAATTAGAACAGTTTATAAAGTGGTTTCAAAATTTTCGAACTGGCCATATGGGCACAAGTGACGCTGAACGTTCTGGACGGCCTGTGGAGGTTACCACTCCAGAAATCATTGATCAAATCCATGATATGGTGATGGATGACAGAAGAGTTAAGGTGCGTGAGATTGCTAGTGCTGTGGGCATCTCGACTGAACGGGTACATAATATTTTGCATAAACATTTGGATATGAGAAAGCTATCCGCAAGATGGGTGCCGCGATTGCTCACGCTTGACCAAAAACGGAATCGTGTGGAGTGTTGCAAGGATGGTTTGCAGCTGTTCCAGAAGAATCCGGAGGACTTTAAGCGTCGTTTCGTCACTGTGGATGAAACATGGATACATTACTATACTCCTGAGACCAAACAACAATCTAATCAATGGGTTACCAAGGGGGATCTGCACCAAAAAAGGCGAAGACCATTCCTTCGACCGGAAAGGTTATGGCGACTGTCTTTTGAGATTCGCAAGGGATAATTCTCATCGACTATCTGGAAAAGGGTAAAACTATTACAGATGAATATTATTCATGGTTATTGGACCGTTTGAAAACCGAACTGCAAGAAAAACGCCCGCGATTGGCCCACACAAGAAAGTCCTTTTCCATCACGACAACGCACCAGCACACACCTCAGCAATTGTGGTCGCAAAATTAATGGAAATAGGATTCCAACTCGTTTCACATCCCCCCTATTCTCCAGACTTGGCTCCCTCGGACTATTATTTGTTCCCCAATTTGAAGAAATGGCTGGCGGGACAAAGATTTTATTCAAACGAGGAGCTGATTGCAGACACTAATGGATATTTTGCAGACTTGGACAAATCCTATTATTCGGAAGGGATCAACAAACTAGAACATCGTTGGACGAAGTGTATAAGCCTAAAAGGAGACTATGTCGAAAAATAAAAAAGGTTTACCCCAAACACATAAGTAGTTTTTATTTTTGCACGGACTTTTCAAACCAGCCTCGTATAATAGTTTTGAGGAATATTAAGGTGCACAGTATAAAATTATTTTTGAGTATACAGGATACTTCGAAAAAGTGTGGCCGATACAACATATGTTTTTTTAAATGGAACATACTATTTTCTAATTTATTTTTAAATTCTGCGTAAAATTTTATAGCGTTTGTATTAATAATGTTATCTACCTAAATCTAGTAGTTTTTCTAATATTCCAATGTTTTTAAAAAAATACTAGTTTTCAGTTTTGTAAAAAATTGCCAGTAGCGCCATTGTTTCTAAATGTGGAATACTCATAATTGGTAAGAGCGTTCTATAGAGATGAAAAAGATATATGTAAAGAAATTTGAGTTAGATGTTACAGGGTGTTCAAAATAAATTTATGCATTTCGACTATTTTAAATTGAAAAATCTCAAATTTTTTATATGTCACACCCTGTATATTATATTTTCTGATAGATTTGATAAAACCCTCCAACTTTTATTAAGTATGTCATATACCTATTTCTAATATTTTTCGATTTATTTTGAATTTTTTAATTTTTACCCTTGTTTTTAATGCACTTAGGCTATTGTGAAAACATAAACAAATAGATCTTATGGGTCACAAATAGATAATAATAATTTTAATATAATTATTATGACATAATAAATGTTCAAAAATATACCCGTCTACTTGAATACACATGTTTAGTTGTATTATTATATTTTCCTTCACTTTCCTTAGCATAAATGGCGTTATTGTCCTGTACGCATCCCGTATCCTATTTTCCATATCTACTGGTGTTGTTGGGGGATTCACATAAACATGATCTTTAATGTAGCCCCACAAAAGAAGTCTAAATGTGTTAAGTCACTTGATCGAAGGGGACACTGAATCAATCCATCCCTACCGATCCATATTTGTGGGTAATGATCGTTTAAAAATTCCCGAACTTCCCGGTGGTAATGAGCAGGATCTCCGTCTTGTTTAATCCACATTTGTTCCCTTTCAAAGTTATCAACTTCTTCAGGAAGTTGGGGTAATTCGTTTTGCAAAAAAATTAGATATCTAGGCCCCTTAAGCGGTTCGCGGAAAAAATATGGACCAATATATCGAAAATTTAATATTCCACACCATACATTAAGCGACCAATGGTTTGAATAATAATGCATGTTATTGTTGTTAACTGCTCCATTACTGCGAAAAGTAGCTTCATCAGAAAACATTACTTTGGACAAAAAATTTGGAACGGCCTCTATTGTTCCATTCATGGTGGTACAAAAGTTTACTCGTCGCTCAAAATCACGGTCTTGAAGTTCTTGGTGTAGTTCCATATGAAAGGGATCGTACTTGTACTTTCTCGTGGTGCGATTAACCGTAGATTGGGATGTGTCAGTTAAGTCAGCTAGTTGACGGCTGCTCACCTGGGGATTATCTTCAACATGAAGTAAAATCTCCATTTCTTTTTCCTCATTGATAGCATTCTGGTTTACTGCTTTCCGTTTCGTATACTCAACCACTACCATCAAACCGTTCCATTAAGCACTGGAAAAATTTTCTAGATGTTATAGGTCTATTAGGGTACTTCGCTCCGTAAAGCCTTACTGCCAAAAGACAATTTTTTCCCGGCTCGCGCAGTATATAAACCATATCAATTAATTAATTTTTTAGGAAAATCCGTAACTATTACCTTTATATGTCACTTACTACTATTCAAAATAAATCGAAAACTATTAGAAATAGGTATATGACAAAGTTGAGGGGTTTTGTAAAATCTATCAAAAAAAATAATAATATACCTGGCGTGCCATTTAAAAAATTTGAGATTTTTCAATTTAAAATAGTCGAAATTTCTTTACATATATCTTTTTTTCATCTCTATAGAACGCTCGTACCAATTATGAGTATTCCACCTTCAGAGACAATGGCGCTACCGGTAATTTTTTACAAAACCGAAAGATAGTATTTTTTAAAAATATTAGAAAAAACTACTAGGTTTAGGTATATAATATTATGGATAAAAAAGTTTTACGCAAAATTTAAAAGTAAATTAGAAAATAGGATGTTCGATTTAAAAAAAACATATGTTACATCGGCCACACTTTTTTGAAGTACTCTGTATACTCAAAAATAATTTTAAACTGTGCACCTTAACATTCCCTGAAACTATTGTATTTAACATTTTTTCATCATTCCCGAAACAAACGAGATAATGAACTTTACTCTATCGTTGACTCATCCTGTACATCTGCTTTGTTAATTATCAGCGTGTTTTTCACTCGGAGAAGTGGCCTTGTTTTTGGCAGGTATTGAATGGTATGGGAGTTCCTATCCAGCTTTCACACATTATCAGTGAACTCTATAGACACAGCACGGCATAAGTCCAAGTAAATGACGTCTTATCGGACAGTCCACTCTGGAGTTCGTCAGGGTTGCATATTGTCACCTGTTCTCATTAACATCTATGAAGAATATATCATGAGATAAACTACGGAAAACTACAATGTAGTTTAGTTCAGTAACTGGAAGGAGTATAAGCAACCTGACGTACGCTGATGACACTGGAGGACCTTGAGCATATCAGGGTACCATTACAGCGGGAAAGTGAGTCGCTGGGACTACGAATAAATCAACAATAACCAACCCAATATCACGAAAGTTTTTACCTGTGAAATTGTTAATAAATTTACATATCTGGGCTGTTTAATTACAAAATCTAGAAGTTGTGTGCTCGAAATGCGCCGAAGGATACAGATTGCCCGTCATGCTGTTATAAAAACTCACAAAAATTTGGCCCGATCGCAATATTCTAAAACAACAAAAATTCATTCTCTAGTTTTTTTCTGTTTTACTATATACCTCAGAGACATGGTGTTATCGACTACTGCGTATACCATAGACACAGAGCCAATATTTCGATTCTGGAAGAACTCAGAGTAGCTAAAAGAATAACTGACACCATCCATGAAAAAATTTTAACTTTGACCACATAGCTAGGTGGAATAACGATATGGAGCTGCTATCATAGAAGGAAAAGTAAGTGGCCGTAGACCCAGAGGCCGGTCTCCATGTCGCTGTTCTGATCAGGTTCGCGAGCTAATCGGAGTTGAAGAAACCAGTGAAAGGTCTTATCGTCAGTGGCCGTCACTACACCTATGTTAAGAGGTTTAGAGTGAGAAGGAAGAATTTGTAACTATAGAAATATACCAAGATATTTTTTTTTCTATCAACCTAGCGTTTAAAAAACTTGAAGAGCTTAAAAAAGTTAATTTCTCTACTTTATTATATTTAGTGTAGCATTTCTTGAGTTATTTCATTACATCTAAAAAAAATATATTTGGATTTTGTGGCTCAAAAAGCGATGCTACAGCGGCTTTCAATTAATCCTCTGCGAAATATTTTTGTCCTCTGAGGTCTTTCTTTAGAGGTTTTGAGACAAAGAAGTCACATGGCATTAAATAATGGATATAGAGTACATGTTATAACTTGTCGAATGCCAACTTTCAGAAATCCCCCAACTGGGCGAGCCATGAATTTTGAAGTTGTAAAAGCAAATGGACATCTTCAGGTTTTGCATTGTTGTTCTCTAAACCTTTCTATTAATTGTAGATCCCTTTTTTATACATTCAAAAAACAATCTTTCGGATTTCTAATAAACGACCAACATCAAAATAATCGAATTTTATCTGAAGGAAGTGCTTAAAATTCCGAACACAAGGTCTTTTAAAAAATCTAGAATCCTTAATAGGTGTTAATTCAGGTTTAGTACTTCGATAAAATTATAGTAAAACTAAAACTAGAGCCACCGTTGAAAAACTATATTCATGGATAAGACATGCAATACGTGCTTTATAAATCTTTATACGATTTTAAAAATCACCAGGTGTTAATTCAGGTTTAGTAATTCAGTAAAATGATAGTAAAACTAAAACTGGAGCCACCGTTAAAAAACTATATTCTTATCTTTAATAAGACATGCAATACGTGCGTTATAAATCTTTATATGATTTTAAAAATCACCAATTTACTTAACCATGATCTTGATGTCAGTTAATTAAATCTTCACTATAAGGAACTAACCTACTCAAAAAGAAAAAGTTTAGGAAATATTTTGCATGAAAATTAGTAAATTTTTTCCTCGCCAGTTTCTTCTACCATGTGAGAAGTTTAGAGATTTATAGTGCAAAAACTTGTTTTATTCCTAAATCTTAACAATTTTAAAAACTGTAGTTTCGGATATTTCAACTTCTTTAGCAAGCACTTTGATCTTGATTCTTTGATCTGACAGCAGGAAAACGTCAATTTGAAATCTTTAGAGAAAAACTTTATAACTTCGCGATGTTTTAAATTACTTTTTTAAAAACTGCAAAAATTTAATGAACAAGCAATTTCTTTATATGGCGTCATTTTGATAGGTAAATAGTAGATAATTTTAAAAAAAACAATACCACGTAGTGGAAAGTTTTTATTAACAATTTTTTTTCTACCTATTGAATTTCCAAGGGTTTCATAGTTTTCTCGCCTATTTGTGTTCGATTGTTCTTTAAATTCACCACTGCAAAACTTTAGATAAAGTTTACAGCATTACACACTCTTTTCTTTGATTATTATTGCTTTTACAATATCTTAGTATGTTGTCCATCCATTTTAATATAAATCTCGTCTCTAAAAGAAGAGCTAAAGAATCCAATATATCATAAAATTTACCGGAAGCTCATCTTAAATTAGGTGTAAGACCAGACTGTCACTTGCATTGTGCACGTGAGATAAATATGGTATTCGTTTGTTAACAGGTACAGTTTTTAACGGTTAAAAATCAGGGTAATTTAAATACCTTTACTCATGTTGTGGTCCAGTCAAAGTTGACGAGTATGGGGATTTTCTGTTATTTCTAATAAAACATCTAACTTTTTATCATCGCTTGTTTTAATTTTGGAGATCCAGATTTAGAACGACCCTTAACATGACCTGATTATCTAAATCATTTTAACGTTTTGCTAACTATGGATTGGGCAATAGGTTTTCGACTAGGATATTCTGCGTTAAAAAGATCACACACCTCCTCTTGTGTTCTCCTACGGTCTCCGTAACCAACCATCATTAACAAAGTAATTCTTTCAGTTTCTGTTAAATGTACCATTATGATATTACGCTCAAATTGCAGTTTCACAAAATGTAGCAATGAACGTTTTCGTCAATAAATCATTTTTTGACGCGTTAAGTCGTTACCTGACAGTAATTGTTTGATACAAGCCAGCTTAAATTTTTTTTTTATTTTGATCTTAATTTTAGATATCAATTATTCCAAAACAGTTCAATTTAGACATATGGTATGTTAGACAAATATTATCTAGAATTTTTAGTAGGACTCAAAAATAAAATAATATACAGGGCTTTACGTTCAAAAAAATTTATGATGGCGTAATTTCCTCGAACTGACAGTTTAAAACGTTTTATTTTCAACACAAGCATATATATATATATATATATATATATATATATATATATATATATATATATATATATATATATATATATATATATATATATATATATATATATATATATATATATCTATATATATATATAAATATATATCTATATATATATATAATATATATATATATATATATATATATATATATATATATATATATATATATATTTATATATATATATATATATATATATATATATTTACATATATATATATATATATATATATTATATATATATATATATATATATATATATATATATATATATATATATATATATATATATATATATATATATATATATATATATATATATATATATATATATTTATTTACATATATATATATATATATATATATATATATATATATATATATATATATATATATATATATATATATATATATATATATATATATATATATATATATATATATATATATATATATATATGTATGTATATATTATTCGAAACTCGAAATATATCGACCGTACTTTACATGAATGGGAAGAGAATCTGGTGTCGATCTGCGGTAAGTAAATGAAAAACTAATTTTCCTTCTTTAATACTCAATATTTCGTTAATCATTTTTTGGCATTTTCAAGAGTAAACTACAGGATTAAAATAAAAACACACCATTAGTTAGGTGAAAAAAACAAGTTCATGTTAAAAGGAAGAAACAATAAAAGAAGACAAATTTCTTCTCTTGTTATTAAACATAAGTTGTACGAACATGATACACCGATGACAACAGAAAAATATGAAATGTTAACTTACGAGTTGAGAGTAACCGTAAAAATCTACTTTACAAAGGTGGTCAAGAACCACTAGATTTGTTTATGATATGTGGATTTTTTCTCTTTTCCTTTCTTCCTCCTTTTTTGACATTACTGTGTGTGTCAAAATTATTATTATGTATTAGTCTTTATTTTATTATTTTCATAATGTTACAGTAAATATTGCTCAATTGGTTGGCATTTATATTTTATGGTTTCATTAAATTTATTTATGTGATACATCTCTGGCAATAATCTATTTTTGTAATTTTATAATGACAATTGTGGTTAGAAGGTTAAACTTGCATGAATTAAACTAAACTGCAATAGTAATATGTTCATAATAATTTTCAAGTGCTGAAGCATAAACATATCTTAAAATACTAAAAATTTATTAAACAGTTTTCTCCAATCAGAACTTGATATTTGTAATATTATTTTCCGTATTTTTTGAATAATGACGCATTAAATTGCTTTTTGACTTAGAGGCATTGACTTCTCAAACTTTAAATTGACAGACCTAATTTAAATACTTCCAATTAAAGCTTAAAAAAAACTGGCTTCAAAAGTTTTAATTATCAATTTAAAGGGAAAAAAACACAATAAGTAAAGGAAGTTTGAGTTTTGAGGGAATTTTTTAAATATTATTTTATAAAATGTTCTTACCATTATTCAATTCAAATTCTCTTTTTTATCATCAGTTTTGTGTCTCGAGCAAGTGATAATATCAACATTATATTATCAGTAGTTGGTGAACTGTTGACCTAATTACTCGACACCAGTAGTTTCAAAATAAGAATGGATCATCACTCTAGCTTACTTGACAATCCAAGATGGCAAGGCATCTTTTACGCGAGGCCTGAAACGGGCGAAACGAGAACAAAAGACGTAACAATATCTATAATATATATAAAATGCAACGTCTCCCTGTCTGTCTGTCCGTCCGTTAGTGCGCTTATTACTGGAGAACCACTTGTCCGATTTACGTACGATTTTTTTTTTAAATATACGTATGTTCTCTGGCCAGGTTATAGGCTACATTTTATTACGATAGGTAGCATAAGGAATGAGCAGTAACGATAATAGTGAATGAAGTCGGAAAAAAATTTGCCGCTAGCGCGTTCCCTTGCAATATGGAACAATATTATGTAGCAGAGAATATCTATAATCTATGATATATATAAAATGTATTGTCTCTCTGTCTGTCCATTAGTGCGTTTATCACGCGAGAACCACTTATCCGATTTACGTGCTTTTTTTAAAAACATACATATGTTCTCTGGCCAGGTTATCTATCTATAATGTATATAAAATGCAACGTCTCTCTGTCTGTCTGTCTGTCCGTTAGTGCGTTACGTGCTTTTTTTTAAAACATACATATATTCTCTGGCTAGGTTATAGGATATATTTTATTGCGTTAGGTAACATAAAGAATAAGCAGTGACGATAATAGCGAATCAACTCGGAAAAAAGTTACCGTTAGCGCGTTCTCTTGCAATACACTGCCTAAACCATTAAATATGGAACAATATCATATTGCAAAGAATATAATATATATAAATGCAACGTCTCTCTGTCTGTCTGTCTGTTAGTGTGCTTATCACTTGAAAACCACTTATCCGATTTACGTGTTTTTATAAATTTATACATATATATGATAAGTATAAATAATGGAAGATAAGGAGAAATAATGGGAGATAACGAGAAATAATGCGAGCTAAGTCGAGATAAGCCTAGATAATGGGAGATAAGGTGAGATAATGGGAGAGAAGGAGAAATAATGGGAGATGAGCAGAGATAAGCCTAGATAATGGAAATTATGTAGAGATAATGGGAGATAAGTAGAAATAATGGGAGATAAGGGGAAATAATGGGAGATATTTTATTACGTTGGCTAACCTAAGAAATAAGCAGTGACGATAGTAGTGAATCAAGTCCACGCGAGCGGATCGGCGGATCCGGCTAGTTCATTAATATATATCAAAAACTAGTGGATAACTTACGAAAATTGAACATTTTCTTTCAAATGCCCACCATTTAAATAACGATATTTTCAAAATTCTGTACGTTTTCCACTAGTTTTTGACATATATTAAAGAAAATTATTTGTTTTTTTTTTGTTTTAGGTTGAAATCTACGGGAGGGATCGTTTCGCTCCTTTTAAGCCTCGCATAAAAGGTGACTGGTCGTCTTGGATTTTGAATCGTTTTAATTTAAAAAGATAAAAAAAATATTTTTTGTACCCCTAAATACTTGTTTAATAAGGTATTTCAAATAAATTTTCGACTGCTTTGAATATATAAAAATTCTCGAAATTAACCTTTGTTCCTGGGACCTGGAGTGGCCTTACCCCTTACGCATATCTCGAATCGAAAACAAAATATAAATTCGTATCATTAATAATAATTATTAATAGCGAGTAGGATCGTAATAATATTTTTATCAATTTTTTACGTAATAAATGTTGGGCTATCACAGGTGATTTTGAAAAGGTCTTTAAAGCATTATTCAGAAATAAAATAGGCTCAAGTGACTCTTGGATATTTCAACATATATTTTGAAGTTTATTTTCACAAAAAATAGGTGTTATAATGTCAAAGACTAGCACAGTTTTAAAAAAATCAGCATAACTACCGTCAACACTAATATTTAGAATTGGTTAATTCGATCCCAAAAAACAATTTTTGTTTACGTCATAAAAAACCACGTTAAAACGCCTTTTAACTCATTATTTAAGGAAATGTGGTGGTTAGTGTAACTCAGTGAATTCCTAGCTTTTGATAATGGCTTAACACTATACGAGTCGTTGTTAAACAGCAAAGTTTTAGTTCCCATAAATTCTCTGTGATGTCTTATGTCATGTTTTGGATCATCTATTCGTAAACTTCTCCTTCGTATTTTTATTTCATATATTTAATACACAAAATTCCTTTGGGTTACCATCAATTTCACAGAGGACAACTGAGTGTTTGCCTTGTTTGGAGGTAGAGAGCCCTTACGAACCCATTGCTTCGACTCGTGCTTCATGTGAGGATTACAATGGAACACTCAAGCCTCGTCGCCTACGTTAATTTGAGAAAATAACTCTCGTCGTCCTCTAAAGCGGCAGGACGTTCTTGAGAAATCTCTTTCCTCTCTAGTTGGTCCTCTGGAGTAAGGACTTTTGGAAACCAACGTGCTACTTTTTCATCCCTAAATCCTTGTATACAAACTTGAATCTTAGGATATTCCAGCTTCTTGAGAATTCGTCGATCTGACAGTAGTGAATCCCCAATCTTCCCCATCCTCAATTATTGCTTTAACCGGTCCTCCTAATCTGAGGTCATACGAAATTCAATCTGGGCCCCATCGAAACTATTTAGATCCAAATTGTATTTAAAATAAGACGAACCGTCATTATTGTACTTTCTCGTGGAGGAGCGGGATAGAATATCTCCCCGGTACATTCTACTTGTCGTAGAAGGCGATTTAAAGAACAACTTAGATGCTGGATGCCCCGAGCCCACCAAGCATCGCCCGGTGTGATAATATCGCATCGGCTTAGGCTAGGTGATGTTGCTTAATGTTTCGTGGCTGTGCCGATGCCCTGGACTGTGGGACCAAATAGCATGAGGAGGCACTTGGATACAAAACATTTCGGAGGTAAAATAGCCCCTCGTTCGGATTTCCGGGTGGGGGCTGGTTTAGGGGCGTTGACATGCAGAGATCATAATTTTAAAATAGACTTTTGGAAAGTTTAAACTCAGTACACCTGTAATCAAATAAACCTCATGTACTCGCTCTCTGTGAAACCAAGGTCAGTTCATCGACCAGCACAGTCAACTAGCTTTACCCTGGTTACGACTTCTATTCCCGATTTAGGCGTAACTTTGGAATCTGTCTTTTTGTCAGAAGCGACCTCTCTTGCCAACAAGAGGAGGCTCTGGAGCTCCGAAACTTTTATGTTATGACTCAAAAAACCACAAGGTTCATCTGCATCCTTTATTGAATACCAAGTGGTACTAACTTTAGAACGCTTTTCGCTTCTCTTGCAGACACCATCGATCATTTACAAATTAACTATCGAAATGCCGAAATCGCCCTCCTGGGTGACTTTAATATCCACAACATCAACTGGCTTAAGTATTCAAATACTGCCGACGAACGAGTTCGTGAAGCTGATTCATTTTCAATCAGTTGTGGCTTAACTCAGCTTATTGCCCAACCAACACTGATCCCTGATCGAGACGGGGGATTCGTCAGTCTACTCGATGTGTTTTTAACCACCCCTCCAGAGATTTACACGGTCACCGTAAATCCGCCGTTAGGTGCTTCCGATCATAAACTGATTTCGACATCGAGTATCCTATCAATCAGTGACAGATAGGCGCCTAAACCGCGTAAGATTTGGTACTACAAATCTGCTAAATGGGAAGAACCCATGGGATATTTTCGAACTTTACCTTGGTTAGAAGTTTGTTTTCTATAAAATAATTTATCTGACTACGCCAGGGAGGTTTCCGATATTATTTTGGCTGGTATGGAAGCTTATATCCCTTTTTCGAAGGCAAGCCTTGGTTTAACCGAAAATGAAAAGAACCTGCTGCTTCTAAACATCTTGCCTACCAACAATGGCGTGAAAATCCTAAACCCATAAATCGTAACATCTTTGTTTATGCCCGGAATACATGCAAAGAAATCGACGAAACCAAGGAGGCACACAACCAACGAATTAGAAACAAACTTCTTGCTTGTCTCAACAATTTCAGGTTCCTTTGGTAAGGCGCTAAGGCACTTAGCCCAAATTTCACCAAACCCACCATACCACCACTCACAAATCCTTCTTGCCAGTCAAGTCGACTTTCATCCCAATTTCCAAAAAGTCAAAATCAAATACAGTATTGATCTACCCCATCCCCTTCAGACATTTCCTTGGTTAAAATTGAAAGCAATGAAAAAATAAACTAATTATTGGTTTTCAAATCACACGATATATAGGTAGCAACTCCCTCTAATCTGCTTCCCACCTCTTCCACCCCTAAGTTATTTTATAAATATTAATACATAGAATTTGTTTATTAAGCAACAAAAACAAACATATACTATGCATCAAATTTGCTTATTAAGCAATAAAAAATCAGGAAAAACTTTCATATTACTATTAAAACGTGTTAAAATTTATTGACCCCCATCCCTTTTAGTCCCTTGGCCTGAAGCGATATCGTTAAAAAATTATAGACTTCATCTCCTTGTTAAATGTTATCTAAATACCAAGCTTGAAATTTATATATATATATATATATATATATATATATATATATATATATATATATATATATATATATTATACTATTGCAACAACACCTTTTGAGAAAGCGAACTTGTTGGCTGCTTCACATTTCCTGTCGATTTCCAAGAAAGGTCAAGGATGTCTTCAGACAGCGTATCATAACTAAGTTGAGAATGTGGAATCTTTGGCACAATGACACTACTAAGTATATATCACCACTACACCAAACACTTTATTTTTGCACTTGACGCGCGTTTCGCTAACCATGTTAGCTTCATCTGGAGCGATGATTGCCTAAAGCTAAACTACAAATCTACCCTATTTATACTTAGCCTAACCCTTGAATTACTCAAGCGGAACTAATGACATAGGCAAGGCCATCAGTTCCGGTCAAGTAACCAGTAGAGGGGACTATAAGGAATAGGCCCACTGTCTTTATTTAAACTACTTTTACATTTTATGATTTCCATACTTTCGTATGCGTTCAACAATCTCCTATCAGATACATTTTTTATGAATCTTAGATTATCTAATGTATGATTAGCTTCAAGGGCATGTTCGGCATTGCTAGACTTTTCTATTCTACTCTATTTTAAGTGTGCTACCATAACATACCAACATAAATTAGCCTCATTACATTTTTTAGTTCATCGTTTGGTCACTTTCCGTCTGAATAGAGTAAACTTTAATAAAGAAAGGAATCGTATTAGAAATATAACTAGAGTTAATGGTTATGACGATGCCTTAGTAAATAAGCTAATAAATAGACATAAGTTTAGGTTTAATATTCAGAATTCCACCTTTTTTACACGCGAAGAAAATAACACCAAGTATGTCTCCATACCATATAATCCGAAATATAGCAAGGGAGTCAATAAAGTATTTAATAAGGTAGGCCTCACCTTAGTCTATAAGTCATCAGACAATCTGAGGAATATCTTAGGAAATCCCAAAGGTAAAATTCCTAATTGTGAGAAAAGTGGAATTTATGAAATTAGTTGTAATGATTGTGACAAAAAGTATGTTTGGCAAACTAAAAGGTCAATTAAAACACGATTTAAAGAACATTTAGCACACTTAAAATACAGTAGAACAGAAAAGTCTAGCTTTGCCGAACATGCCCTTGAAGCTGATCATACTGTAACATTAGATAATCTAAGATTAATAAAAAAATGTATCTGATAGGAGATTGTTGAACGCATACGAAAGTATGGAAACCATAAAATATAAAATTAGTTTAAATGAAGACAGAGGGCCTATTCCTTATAGTCCCCTCTACTGGTTACTTGACCGGAACTGATGGCCTTGCCTATGTCATTAGTTCCGCTTGAGTAATTCAAGGGTTAGGCTAAGTATAAATAGCGTAGATTTGTAGTTTAGCTTTAGTCAATCATCGCTCCTGATGAGGCTAACATGGTTAACGAAACGCGCGTCGAGTGCAAAAATAAAGTGTCTGGTGTAGTGGTGATATATACTGAGTAGCGTATCATAAAATGATTTTAATGAAGCTAGACACCAAAAAAGCTTCTAGTGCTGACAGAATACCTGCTATAGTACTCAAAAACTCCGCGAGGGAACTAACACCAGTTTTCTGTAGACGTTTCAACCTGTCCTACAGAAAGGGAACATTTCTTTCCTGCTGGAAATGTGCCACAGTTGAGCCGATACTTAAAAAAGGCAAGCAAAACTTGTTAAATAACTACCGACCAGTAGCACTGCTTTTAATAATATCGAAAGTCGTGGAAAAGTCTATTAATCAGCATGTTCTAAATTATCTTGAAGGATTCAACATTATTAGTGACCGTCAATATGGTTTTCGTAAACATAGATCAATATTAGCTCTTCTGATTTATGTAACACATGTTGCTCTTGATATAACCAAGGCATTCGACCGTGTTTGGCACGACGGATTTTTGGCTAAGCTCAGCTCTTCTGAAATGTCTGAAAAGTTCTGTTTGTGGCTCTCATGTTTCCTCAGAAAGCGTTCTTTACGAGTGGCAGTCGACGGATTTCTTTCTACACATTTACTATCAACGCCAGTGTGCCCCAGGGCTCCATACTGTCTCCTACTCTCTTTTTCATTTACATTAAAGATCTCCTGGAAAAGACCAGGAATCCAATCTACAACTTTGCAGATGACGGACATCGGCTACTCATACGAATATCCGCAAACAGCAGGAAGTCATTCAACTTAACAAAAACCTTGAAGAAATTCTATCTTGGTATGACAGTAACCAAGTGGGATTTAATAGTATAAAAACTCAGGTTGCAGTTTTTTTCTAAAAAAATTAACGTTGCTAAACCCGACATAGTTGTGTAGGGGCACTCCATTCCTCTAGCATTGTCGTTTGTTTGGCGTTAATTTGGGAGCAAATATGTCTTGGCATGAACATGTTCCAAGTATAGCAACGAGAGCTTCTTGAAAGCTGCGAATATTATTTCGAACCAAAAAGCTTTACACTCCACAACAACTCTTAATTCTGTACAAAGCTCAAATCCGACCAACTATGGAATACTGCTCCCATATTCGGGGCTCTGCTCCTAAATATACACTGCATTTGTTTAATTCTATTTAAAGAAGAGCTGTTCGCCTGATTGGAGACCTGGAACTGGCCGGCGGCCTTGATTCGTTGGGGCATCCAAGAATTGTTGGCGACGTGAGTCTATTCTACAAATATTTTCATGGAGAGTGTTCGATGGATATAGCCTCTTAGTTCCGCCCAGAGCGGTGCATGCTAGAAATACACGTCGCGCTAAGTCTACAGACTACAGACGAGCAGTTTTTGAGATGTTGAGGAAAAAGTAAAATGGTTTTATCGAATTATTTTTCTCTTAGAAGATAAACAAGGATCATATGTAAGCAGTAATCGATTTAATACGTCCCAATTGTAATCGATTCTGTTCATCTTTCTTGAAGAAGTTGAACCTATCGTAACGGAAATCCTTACTTCTTGACTTGGCAACTTCTTTGGACAAATAGCCTATCGCTACTATAAACTCGACGATAACTTCTACACCATATATCAATATTTTATGCAACGTGGTTGGTACTGGATGCCAATTATATAATTCGACATACAATATCCCTGTTTCTCTGCAGTAGATCCTGAACCGTTCTACCTTTATGTTTTACCCAGTGATCATGACATTTAGTATATTCTTAAATCTTTGAAACAACTCCGAATTTATTTCTGTTATTTCAGACACTTTCTTCACATTTTTGAAAAACCACCTAGCAACATTTCCGTTATTAATAATGCCATATCCGGGCTTTGAAAAATCAATTAACTGGCTCATTTTTCCCTTAAACTCGTGTTGTAAACACCCTGCCACTTACGAATCGGCAATTTTTTTTTATGGGTCTAGCACACGTGCTACAGGGAAGTCCCTAAAGCGCTCCAGGAGCGGCATGTGTACGGGAAAAGCGATTCACGCCGTTCTTGAATCGCTGTAAATTGTACTCGGTGAGAAACACAGCCCCGGGCAAATTATTCCAAAGGGATGATGTTCTCCATATAAAAGACTGTTTGAAAAGCGTTGTACGCGGAGTAACGAGCTGAACCTCATACGCATGTGAAGTATTAGCGCGACGTGTATTTCTAACATGCACCGCTCTGGCAGGAATTAAGCGGGCTACATCCATCGAGCACTCTCCATGAAAATAGTTGTAGAATAGACTCAAGTCGCCAACGGTTCTTCGGTGCCCCAACGAATCAAGGCCGCCGGCCAGATCCGGGTCTCCAATCAGGCCAACAGCTATTCTTTAAACAGAATTAAACAAATGCAGTGTAAGTTTGGGAGCAGAGCCCCAAACATGGGAACAGTATTCCATAGTTGGTCGAATTTGAGCTTTGTAAAGAATTAACAGTTGTTGTTGAGTGTAAAGCTTTCTGGTTTGAAATAATATTCCCAACTTTTGAGAAGCTCTCCTTGCTATGCCTGCAACATGTTCATGCCAGGACATATTTGCTCCCAAATTCGCCCAACAAATTGAGTGATGATGTCAGGAGAATGGGGTGCAATTTATGTGACATATGCCAAAGAGTTTTAAAAAATTTGAATAGCTCATGTAGAGTAGAAAGACCAAATCTAAAATTTTTGGTTTTTTAATTCCTATTATCGGTTTTGTCATTATCTTATTAAAATCCTTAGATGTGCCTCCACATATATAGCATTTCATACTCTATGAGATGTTTCTGATAGCATTGCATATTTACCGGCAATCATTGTCAGAAGTAGTTAGTGTTTTCTCGACCAACTTTCTTGATCATTCTGAATATTGTAATGTTTTTTAATGTATTTGATTTCATTCGACGGCACTTGATTCTGCCAAACAGTTTGCCCTCCTTCTTCATTAATAATCAATTTGTTCGGTAGCAACGAACTTTGAAAAACATTGGTATCATCACTGGTATATTCAAGAAAACTTTGGTGATTTTGCTGCGATCTATCGCAATCCCATTTTGTAATTATTAACAATTTTTTCATTTTCGATCATCGAGGCAAGCAATCAGAAAATATTTTTTTCTAATATTTTTTGACGCACTATTTTCGACTACAAAAACTGGGATATTTAAAATGTAAGGACTTTAAGCTTTAATTTATAAAAATAATCACGTTGGTTTCGATTGTTTCTCTAGTACGTTTTGTCTTAGAAAATAATAAAATGATGAAAATAATTCAACAGAAATGTTATTTTTACATTCGTTTTATACATAAATTGAATACAAATTAGTCAAACAAAAAAATATAATAGACAAAAAAAAATACACAATTCTACAAGAAGAATTTTTTATGAGTAAAATTCCAACTGGATTTTACAGTATGTATACACGTTGCGGAGGCACAAAAGAAGGTGCAACCACAGTAAACATAAAATACAGTGGTGACGCTGAAGAAAATTTTTAGGTCTTGTTTTTATCACGTACGCGTCCTTTATCATACCAACAACATGGCTGCCAGCGCGTTCGCGGGCTTTATTTACATCTGGATTTCAAGAAGAATCTTTTTATAACGTGCTCCGAAATTCATTATTAATAATTTTTCAATAAGTAAATGACTCGTTTGGCGTTTTAATTGAAAATAATTACAAAAAAGATGTCAAGAGGAAGTTTTTGTTGTGCGGTTAGTGCTTCTAAAAATATATATGGTATCTTCAAAGGAGTTAGTTTTTTTAGATTTCTTAAAGATCCTAAAAGGTAAGTTGTACATAATTCTTTATTTCTATTATGCAATATATTATATAAAGATTATAAAAATTGTGTTTTCATGTTAGAGATACAGTGGGCAAGATTCATTCTTATTTTACAGAATAGGATTTTACTTAAAAGAAGGAATTTGAATATTTTAAAAACTCGCGGGCATCATGATCATTACAAACTTGAACTTTGAGATCAAAGGGACCAAGTCGGTCAGTCGCTAATGAGTTTATTTTTACAGCCGCGCATTGTATAAGCATATCAACAAGATAATTTAGAGCCATCGCCAGTAACTAATTATCTTTTATGTAAGCTATGTCACACCGTTAACTTTGAAAATGCGATTTATTTCACAAATTTTGGATATTTGCCTTATAGTGCGATACACAAATTATCAGCTATTTAAATATCTACCTTTATTATTCTAAAATAATAACCTAAACGGAAACAGAGCATTTAACTTTTCTCTTTGCACTTTACGTTACACATTTCCACTCATAAAAATGTCAACTAAACCGTAATATCTCTGTTTAGCTAGCACTGCCGGCAGCACATAGACAGATCTATTACCCTTCTGATACAAATTATGGAGCTTACTGTGATTGAATACACAAATCCTAACACGTAAAAAAGATCCTTATCTTTTGGGAAAAACTAGGCAGGTTAAAAATAATTAAGGGGCAAAATGAAAAGAAAAATATTTGTACAGTGGTGGCGATAGATTTAAAATTAAAGTTTAGATCAAATGCTTGTACGAGGGCTACCTTTGAAGTTTTTACAAAAACGAAAGAAAATTTTTTTTGTTACAAATCTTTTTATTGTTTCTCAAAATATTTTCCTTTAAGATTTATACACTTTTGCATGCGTTCGAATCAATTCTCAAGACATTTTTTCTACTCGGAAGTTTGTACCTCAAAAATATGGTTTTGGATGGATTCAACAGCTTCTTGAGGTGATGAAAATCGCAGCTCACGCATTTCTTTTTGACATTCGGTAACAAAAAGAAGTCGTTAGGTAATAAATCAGGTGAATATTGGAAATGAGACATTAATTCGATGTTTTCTCCTTCAGATAATCAATTGTTTGTCGTGCTGTGTGAGAGTTGGCATTGTCACGATAAACAATGATGAACTGACGTTTTCAGTCGTTTTTCCTGACTTTTATTGATGATTTCTGGCAAACAAATTGTCCATTCAGGATTAACTGTTCTTCGATCTTCTAAAGCAATAGTTGCGACATGTCCAGTATAAACAAAGAAACCAGCGATAATTTTCTTGGAAGCAGTTCGCGAATGAACTGCTTTTGTTGAATTAGGTTCATCTCGGAACACCAAAACAGTTGATTGTTGCTTAGTTTCAGGCCCGTACGAATATATCCAAGTTTCGTCTCCTATTATGATGTTATATACGGATTTTACATGTCCTCGGTCGAGTTTTTTTAGTATTTCCTTACACCAATTGACACGAATCTGTTTTTGAGTTTCGGTCAAATTAAGCGGAATCCAACGGGAACAGACTTTTTCAGAGCTAAATGTTTATGAAAAATCGAATCTACTGCAGTCTTCGATATCTCTAAGGATGTCTCTATCTCACGGCAAATCAAATGCTGATCCTCTTTAATCATGTTGTGCACAGCATCGATGTTTTTTGGAACAACAGCCGATTTTGGTCGATATCCACGAAATTCATCGCTGACGGAAGCACGACCATGACAAAATTCTGCAAACTAATTGCAAATAGTCTCTGATGCTAATTCATTACTAAAAGTTGAACGAAGGGATTCGAGGTATTATTGTTGATACCTTTACTAGAATTGAAAAAAATGATCCAACGGAAACCTTCAAGTGAAATTTCCATTTGTTCACCAAACTGTTTTTTTTTAACGCTTACTGTAAACAAACTGCTCTGCCAATTTCTGAGATGTCACTTACCAATAGCAAATGTCAAATTTTACAACAATTGTAATGTCACATCTTAATAGCGCCATCTAGGGGTCGTTTGTAAAAAACTTAAAAAGCGGCCCTCGTATAGAGGAACTTAGCCATCAGATCATATTAAGTTAGAATGATATCTATCCAATGAAAAATATTCTTTAGAAAAGTTATACATAATATGACTTACCACCTTTTGGAAAAAAAAATATAGACTCATACGCTCTGTTTTGTTTTCAAATTTAAACAAGTAAGATGAAAGCTTGATCATAAGGGTGGATTGACCAGTCTGGTAAATTTCAACTAAATGGCCGGAAATTTTAACCGACATGACAGTTGCCAAGTGCAATTCTCGTAGTGGCTGTTTTCAAAATTTTAAGCAGATTCAAAGCGCATTTGTTTGAGGGAAATTTTTTTTTATGGACCTAGTACATGTGCTGCAGGGAAATCCCTAAACCGCTACAGGAGCATGTGTGCGAAAATCGCTGTAAATTGTACTCGGTCGGAAATACAGTCCGGAGCAAATTATTCCCAAGGGATGAGATTCTCCATATAAAAGACTGCTTGTAACGAGTACGCGGAGTAACGAGCTGAACCTCATACGGATGTGAAGTATTAGCGCGACGGGTATTTCTAGCTTCCACCGCTCTGAGAGGAATTAAACGGGCTACATCCATCGAACACTTTCAATGACAATACTTGTTGAATAGGCTCAAGTCCCCAACGGAACAAGGCTGAATCATTCGCAGTCAGTTGTGGCTTAACTCAGCTTATTGAGAAGCCAACACGAATTCCTGATCGAGACGGAGCGGTCACCAGTCTTCTTGATCTATTTTTAACCACCAATCTAGAGATTTACACTGTCACCGTAAAACCGCCGCTAGGTTCTCTAGACCATAATCTGCTTTCGACATCGAGTATTCTACCAATTAGTGACAGAGAGTCACTTAAACTGCGCAAAATTTGGCGCTATAAATCTACTAAGGAAGAACGCATGGAATATTTTCAAAACTTCCCTTGGTTAGAAGTTTGTTTTCGATCCGACCACCCCTTTGACTGCGCTAAGGAGTACTACGCGATGTTATTTTGGCTGATATGGGCGGTTACATCCCTTTTTGGAAGAAATGCCCTTCCAACGGCAGGCCTTGGTTTCACTGAAAATCCAAAGAAGCTGTTGCCTCTAAACATCTTAAGTACCGACAATGGCGTGAAAATCCATCCGTCATAAATCGTAACATCTTTGTTCGTGCTCGGAACATATGAAAAGAAATTGTCGACGAAACCAAGGAAGCACACAATGTGTAAATTAGAAATAAACTTCTTGCTTGATCCAACAATTCCAGGTCCTTTTTGGTCAATCGCCAAGATAGTTGCACCAAATCCACTATACCACTATTCACATAGCCAGATAATTCAGTTGCAACAACACCCGTTAAGAAAGCGAACTTGTTCGCTGAACTCTTTACATTACATTCTATTGTTGATTTCTAAGGAAAAACACCACTTACTATGCCCATAGTGCAGTCAAGTATGCCCGATATTATCTTCAGACAGCGTATCATAAAACGTATTTGAATGAAGCTAGACACCAAAAGGCTGACGAAATATCTGCCATAGTACACGTACTTAAAAACTGCGCGAGTCAACTGACACCAGTGTTCTATAGATTTTTTAACCTATCCTACTGAAAGCGGATATTTCTTTCCTGCTGGAAATGTGCCGTAGTTCAGCCGATTCACAAAAAGGCAACAAGATCTAGCCAAATAACTACCGACCAGTCGCACTGCTTTTAATAATATCGAAAGTCATGGGAAGGCAATTAATCAGCATCTTCTAAAATATCTTGATGGATTTAATATTATTAGTGATCATTAGTACGGCTTTCGTAAACATAGAGCAACAGGAGATCTTCTAACTTATGTAACACATATTTGGAACACCACAATTGAACACTTTGGGGAATCTCGAGCGTTTGCTCTTGATATATGCAAGGCATGCGATCGTGTTCGATGAATTGTTCCCTAAGCTACGCTCTTATGGTAGGTCTGTTTATGTATCTCATGTTTCCTCAAAGAGCGGCAGTACACGGATTTCTTTTTAAGACCTTCACTATCAACGCTGGTGGGCCCCAGGGCTCTATACTGTCTCCTATTCTTTTTCTTATTTTCATAACGATTTGCTGGAAAAGACCAGAAATCCAATCTACACCTTTGCAGATGGCAGTACACTTATCTCTTCATTCACTTTGAACGCTCGAACATCGGCTACTCATGCAAATATTTACAGATAGTAGGAGATCGTTTAACTTAACAAGGACCTGGAAGAAATTCCATCTTGGGATGACAATAACAACGCAGAATTTAGCTTAACAAAAATCCAGTTTTTTCGATAAAAAATAGCACCTGACATAGTTATATTGGGGGAGTCTATTTCTCTAGCATCGTCACTCAGTTTGCTGGACGTTAATTTGGTAGCAAATATATCTTGGCATGAACATGTTTCAAGCATAGCAAAGAGAGCTTCTCGAAAGCTGGGAATATGATTTCGAACTGGAAATCTTTACACTCCAAAACAACTGTTAATTCTATACAAAGCTCAAATTCAACCAACGATTGAATATTGCTCCCATATTTGGGGCTCTGCTCCCAAACATACACTGCATTTGTTGAATTCTATTTATAAGAGATTGGAGATCCGGAACTGACCAGCAACCTTTCTTCATTGGAACATCGAAGGACGGTTGGCGACTTGAGTCTATTCTACAAGTACTTTTATGGAACGCGTTCGATGGATGTAACCCGCTTAATTCCTCCCAGAGGAGTGCATGCTAGAAACACACGTCGAGCTAATACCTTACATCCGTATAAGGGTTAGCTTGTTACTTCTCGTACAACCCTTTTCAAGTAGTCTTTTATATGGAGAACCTCATCCCTTTGAAATAATCTGCACAGGACAGTGTTTTCGACCGAGTACAATTTATAGCGATTCAAGACCAACGTGAATCGCACACGTGTCGCTTATGTAAGAGTTTCCCTGCAGTATGTGTGCTAGGCCAGTAAAAAAATATCCACTAATACGTAGCAATAAATAATTTTATAAATTCCTAGTATAAAGTTACTGTTTATTCAGGGAAATATACACACATACATAATTATAAAATCATTCCAAATTATTTTTTTTTCAATATTTTCACCTACGATACAGGATAAAATCACTAAAATAGTTTCAAATTTGATTCTAATCGACTCTTCGTAGAACACTATTTTTTAACATTAACAAATATTTAATGTGGGTTGTCAATACTGATTAGCTTGGCAATAGATGCACTTTAAAATGTTGTAATAGAAATAATACACAAATTTTACCCCCACTGCCATAGCCGTAAAAGAGGTGTTAAAATTCAGAAGTCAAGAAGAGGGATTGCTTCAAAGGAGCATTTTATTGTCAGTACCTCTTAATATCTTCATAAACTCTATCCTAAAAACTAAAAACAGGAATAGCCGTATGCACAGACGACACAGCACTGTATATTATGAAAGAAGTGACAATAGCCAGAACCGAACTTAATCTGCCAGAAATCAACAAAATTGAAATAGAAAATAAACACTCAGAAAACACACATCGTGTTAATCAAAAAAAAAATACAAAAGATCTCAACAACTGCTCTTTAATGATACACCCAGGGCCGAAAGTAACGACATTAATTACCTGAGTGTGACTATATACAAGAATTTTTTTATAAAATAAGTAGAGAATACCAAGAAAGCAAACATAATCTATGATGTACAGGGTGGTCTAAATTGGACACTTTTAAAGGTAAAGCCATTTATTTAAAGGAGATAGACGAAAACTAATGTCAGTCTCTGGGGCTCAATTTTTATGATAAACTCAATAGTGAAAACCGCATATCGATATCTAGTACCGTTTCAGATATACAGGATGTTTTTCAAAAATCTGCATTTTGGAAAAATGGAATTCTTTTCCTATTGAAAATTTTTGATTTCTGTAAAAATATTCTCAAAACACTTTTTCACGTGGATTCCAACAGTGTAAGTTACATTTTTTTACAACTAATATTTAATAGTTATTAACGCAAAAATATATTTTTTAAATGGGATCCCAACACTTCAACCCGACGGTTAAAAGAATATTTTAATTTTAATTTTTATTTACATACAGCGTTTTTGATTATAAATGAGCTCTCTTTGTAACTGATTAACTTGAAGAAATAGCTAAAATAGTTAAAATAGAACCATTTCCTTATCGTGTTTTTGACATATTAAAAAAGATTTATATTTTTTTAACTGGAACACTCTGTATAATATTTTTCAGTTTTATAGCACTTACAATACTAGAAACGTAAATATACGTTTTTATGGTTATATGGTGCAAAGTTAGGAAGAAAAAAACCGTTTTTCTGAGCTTTCCGAAGTTAACTATACTGCAAATTGACATTTATTTACATTAAGTATTTTGATACCGGCGTTGATAGGGAGGTAGATCTAAATTCTTCTAAATGACCCGCTAACCCGATAGCCGCTAGTGGCATATATATACATATATATATATATATATATATATTTATATATATATATATATATATATTATGTATAGTATATATATATATATATATATATATAATATATATATATATTATATATATATATATATATATATATATATATATATATATATATATACTAGATCCTAAGATCCTACTAATAGATATCAAACACAAAACAATCAACTAATAGAAAGATGGGAAAATAAACAATATATTGTTCCATAAATTGCTAACACATTGAAAATTAGAAATGCCTTACCACCAAAAATATATGGACTCCCAAAGCTACATAAAAATAACATTCCACTGAGACCAATAGTTTCATGCATTCAACACCCGTTTAACGACTTATCCAAATTTCTCAAAAATATAATCGAAAAGATAATTTACAAAAATAACTACTATACTCATTCCATTTCAAGGAAAAAATAACAAAAATAAAACTTCCATCGGACTATATATTGGTATCTCTTGACGTCATATCATTATACACCAGTATACCTCTGACTTTGAAATTATAAAGAGAAAATGGAACGAAATCAAAGTATTTACCGATATACCAATTTGAAGAAAATCTATGTCAACAAATAGACTGATGTGCAATGGGTTCATCCATATCCAGTGTGGTGGCACAATTAGTAATGGAGGAGTTAGAGGAGAATGTCCTTTTCCACATACCATTTGAAATACCATTTTCCTATAGGTTCGTTGACGATTGTATTACTGCCATTACAAAAAATTGTGTACAATATATTTTAAACAAGCTTAACAATTACAATAAAAAACTACAATTCATAACAGAAGTAGAAATAGATAAAAAAATAAATTTCCTTGACCTAACATTACACAACAAAAAAACCAAAGTATAAAAACAGAGTGGTACACAAAGCAAACATGGTCATCTAGATATCTAAATCGTAACTCAAACCATCCACTAAATTACAAGAAATAAGTCATAATTGGTCTGGCGGATCGGGCAATATTCCTAACACACCCAAAATATCAGAAATAATCAACAAACAAAGCCAACAAAGCACTGGAATTAAATAACTACCCGGTATATTTTATAAACCAAATATTCAAAAGACGGATACATAAATTTTATAATGCTACCAAAAACAAAAACCAACAACAAAATAGCCCAAAAGAAACAAAGCATATCATTTTACCATATTTAAACGGATTTTCACAAAAAATTGAGAAACTTTTTAAAAAGCATAATATAAATATCGCTCATAGAGCCCATAATTTACTGGCAACCAACTTTTCAAAATTAAAAACCAAAACCCCAAAAAATGAAAAGAGCAATGTTGTATATCAGATTCCTTGCAATAATTGTGAAGGTAGTTATATAGGGCAAACTAGCCAATATTTGGAAAATAGGTTAAAGGGACACAAGTATGACAAAAATAATAGAATAACACTATACACAATAGCACGAAGAGGAAAAGAAACACACATTTAATTATGAAGGAACCAAGATTTTAATCACTGAGAACAATAGGAAAAAAAGAGAAATATTGAAATTTATTATGATACAAAAAATATCAACCGCTATCAACAACAAAAAAGAAACCAATAACTTGAGCCAAATAAATATGGCAGTACTATGAATACTACATGTTGTGTTCGTCCCAATTTTTAAATTAAAATAAAATAAATGACAATGAAAACTAATTAACATAAAAAGATTACGTTGTGATTCAGTGAAATGGGCAAAGATAAATATTAACCTAAACAGCCACGTCCAAAGTAAGAACAGTTTTAAAGTTAATTATTTTAGTTTTAATAAATTAATAATATTTTTATATGTTTTAATAATTAATAATATTTTCAAATAGCATTTTACGGATAAAATATGTACAATTTTAGCCAAACTCAACAAAAACAAATAAAAATTTTGAAAAAGGCAAACTGTGCTGAAACGTCAATAAAAAGAAAGGACCTCCAAACCCAAGAAAATTCAAAAATAAAAATAAAAAAATACATACAGGGTTAAAGAAAAATAACACAAACATACATATATATATATATATATATATATATATATATATATATATATATATATATATATATATATATGTATATATATATGTATATATATATTTATATATATATATATATATATATATATATATATATATATATATATATATATATATATATATATATATGTATATATATATATATATATATATATATATATATATATATATATATATTTATATCTATATATATATATATATATATTATATATATATATATATATATATATATATATATATATATATATTTATATATATATTATATATATATATATATATATATATATATATATATATATATATATATATATATGTATATATATGTATATATATTTATATATATATATATATATATATATATATATATATATATATATATATATATATATATATATATATATATATATATATATATATATATATATATATATATATATATATATATATATATATATATATATATATATATATATATATATATATATATATATATATATATATATATATATATATATATATATATATATATATATATATATATATATATATATATATATATATATATATATACATATCTATATATATATATATATATATATATATATATATATATATATATATATATATATATATATATATAGGGTGCCCCTATATTTATGGAATAATGATTCGATAGCATTTATTAATCAGTGATCAAAAAAATATTTAAATAAAAGTTATTGGATGTTATTCAGCGCATATGGTCACGTTGACAGTGAAATGTTTTGAACTGTTAGTTCGACGAAATTATGCCATCTTAAATATTTTTAAACGGAAAGCCCGGTTTATTATTTTATTTTTGAGCACTACAAGAAATTCAAAATGTTATTTCTCTAACATACCGTATGTCTAAATTGAACTGTTTTGGTATTATTGATATTTGAAATTAAGGAGATGAAATTAAAAAAAATAAATTTTAATATTACTGTTAGGTAACGTCAAAAATGATTTATTGACGGAAACGTTTATTGCTGCAACAGGACGGCGCACCTCCACACTATGAAATCAATGTTTGTAGATATTCGAATGCGATTTTTCCTAATCGATGGATAGGCAGAAGAGGGGCTGTAGAATGGCCTCCAAGGAGTCCCGACCTTACGCCATCCGATTTTTTTTTATGGGGTCATTTGAAAACCAAAGTTTACTGAAGTCGACATAAAACTGTAGAAGATTTACAACAAAGAATTCAATATGAAGTATCACAGTTCACCCCGGATACTCTGCAAAACCCTGTTCAGTCTGTTTTTGACAGATTGGATCATTGCCTCGCTGTTAACGGTAGAATTTTTGAGCAACTGTTACCTTAAAGATAAACTTAGAGTAATTATTAATAGTTTTTTTTTGCCATTTTTTGACAATAATTCCAAAACAGTTCAATATAGACATATGGTATGTTAGACACATAATATCTAGAATTTTTGGCAGGACTCAAAAATAAAATAATATACAGGGTTTTCCATTTAAAAAAAAATCAAGATTGCGAAATTTTTTTGAACTGACAGTTCAAAACAGTTTATTGTCAACGTCGGCATATGCGCCATATAACACCCTATAACCTTTATTTAAACATTTTTTAATACACTGATTAATAAATGCTGTGGAATCATTATTCCATACATATATATATATATATATATATATATATATATATATATATATATATATGTATATATATGTATATATATATATATATATATATATATATATATATATATATATATATATATATATATATATATATATATATATATAAATAAATCAACCGATTTTAAAAGGGAAACTTAGAGTCTTACTTTTGACGACAATCATGGATATCTGAATGTAAATATATTTTCTGCGTTGTTTTACATATGACTTGTTTGTTCTTTTTTTGCTATTTTATATTTTCTCTTTGTAATTCCCCCTTTTTTGTAATTGAAATTTTATATACTATTATAAACTAAAATGAGTTGTTGATTCTTAGCTGATTATTATCCAGTAACTCTCCAACTTTTGTCTTTTTTATAGATATTTTTCCTGAAATAAAGTATTAGCAGAAAAATAACGAAACGCCTCTGTATTTCCTCATGTTGGAAAAGTGATGAATTGATTCAAGAAAAAAAGATAAAAGATGTATCCGGTGCTGTCTACCTAATAGCATCAAATAATAAAGTATGGGCTACCTTGGATATTATTTATCTTTGGAACGCATTATGTTTTGAATTTTTTTGCCTATAAGGAATTTTCTTGTCTCCTTTTATGAAGCCTTTTTAATAAGTATTTGTTATTTTTTTCAATGGGAAATCATCTTAAAAATATATTATATATAAAAAATATTCGTGAAGGTCATCGCACTGACTATGATTAGTTGCAGCTTCATTGTTGATGAAAATTATTGTTAAAATATTTCGTTATTGTAATAGTTTAAGCACAAAAAATAGCTAGTACCATGGCTAGGTTTCAGAGAAGGGAAAGAGTAGGATCAGATAAGTTTTTATTAAAGAAAAGAAGGAAACGTTAATTGTTGAAAAAAATGCAAAAAAAGAATCAATTATATTTTTTTTTTTAGCTTTATTCGTGAGTTGGCAACATCACTTGTCAGGGCAAGGGGAGAACATATATAATAGCTCCCATGTTTTTATGGATTTAGGTACCCTTTCTTATAAGTAGGGGCTTTTGTAAAAAAGAAATTTCTAAATTCAATACATATAAGTGTAGTATGGTTCAAATATTTTAAACTATTCAATCAATTTTGATGAAACTTTCTTGTTTAATCGGACTTTTTTTAACCTAGCTAGTGCAAGAATTATTTAAATCGCTTTAGTTTAAAATTTAACTTTATAATAGTAATTAACCGACTTATGTCTATATTTAAAGATTCATATTATACTTACAGACAAATAAGTTGATCTTAAATTCAAGTAAATTAGAAGTCGGTTAAAAATATGCTAGCCAACGGCAAAATTTTGAGTAAATTTTTGTGTTTACTTATTATATTTAGTGTATACAATACATTTCTTACCAGTAGAGAGGTGGTTTAGTTTAAGGTCATTAAGAGGTATCTTACCAGTTATTCATTTTTTATTAATAATAAGGCCGATTACCTTATTTATTTTCAATTTAATAAGAATTATCTACTGTTTCTATAGTAATTAAAATAAAAGACCTCTAACTTCTCAATGTTATACCCCAAGCCAAAGAAAAGTTAGCAGGACGTACAATAGAATGAAAGATCACATTATATGTATTATTACTGTTGTGTATTGTATATAGAGAGAGAGAGCCATGTTTTAGGCGCAGAAGGTAGGCGCGTACGCTGATGAATAGTGTTTACTTTTAAAAGGGGTTCGTTCCATTCCAAAGTTATAGCATTAAATGTGATCTGGCGTCGAATTGAGACCGCTACCTGTCTCAACGCAATGTCTGCAATATTACTCGATTTTTAATATTTTTTAATTTTTATTTTAAATCTTAATAATTACTTTTTTTACAAAACTTCGAGTGGTTTTTTAAATTTTTCTAATAGATAATTTTTTATAAATAATTAAAAATAAAATTTTTGGTCGAAAATTGTATATTAATATTTGAAGCACCGTAAATTTTTTATTTTTAAAAAATAACTCTTCGGCAATTTTTGACTACTACATTATATTACAAGATTAATTTTTATTTTTGCACATTGGATTATTTTTTATGAAGTTATCCTGCAAAAAAGGAGGCGCCATAGTTTCAATCAGTGGTCCATTTAACCCGATAAGAAATAATGTTAACATTTAAAACATATAAAAAAAAAATCTTATAATGTAATGTAATATTCACGTAATAACCTTTAAAATATTTTTTTTCAAATATACATATATTTTGCAGGGCCCAGGTGTATGTAACCCCTTTACAAATATATATATATATATATATATATATATATATATATATATATATATATATATATATATATATATATATAGTAAATGAAACATTAAGTTAAAAATAACTATGTATATTAAATATGGAAATGAAAACTATCTGAAATCAACAAATTTGTAATGAAATCCTGCGAAGTTACATCATATATATATTTTTTAATCGGATGGCACTATTTTTGTTCATTAGACAGTTTATGTTTTTTAATTACCTTGTTTTACGTTCCAAATAACAATATTTCGCCAATCTAGGGAAAGAAATGTAATTATTGTTTAAAAAGTTTCTTATGCAAGCATAATAACCATACCTTTTAAATCCAAACATTTCACTAAATAATAAAACTAACAGTTTTTTAGTAAAGAAATCAACATTGAAATAAAGTTTTCTTTAAGTATAAACTAAAAATTTGATTTTCTGTAAAAAAGTACAACATTGAACTAACCTGAACTAATCTGTGCTCACATGTTATACAGGACATATCGCCATAAAGATGTGACGAATGGAAAAATTTGAAAAAAATTATTGTTTATTAAACCAGCTTTGGGAAAATTTTTAAAAATAATGTCATATGCATATGAACCATTATGTTCTTGTCTCCTGCATTAGAGGTGAAATTATTGATCACCGGTCTGCATCTAGTTTTCGTGACTACTATAATTTCTTACCAGTTATTTTCTTTTAATTATTTCAGGAAATACGAATTATGGCTGCAAATTTTAGTTTTGCAAAGAAGCAAGAGAAAAATTTTACCAGCTACCTAGAGGCTAACTTATATATATTTTTTTGAAAATCGATTTCTTCCAGGTCTCACATTACCGACAAAGGTGTGTTTGAACTGTAATAAACCGCCTAAAATCGGATTCTCCTTCAGGTTCATATATTGCTCTGAATGAACAATTGTACGCTCTTACTCATCGCCAAAAAATAATGGGTCGACCTTGTAAGTCAAGCCGTAACGGCTTTTCCCACAACTCAGGGAATATAGAGGCTTTTGATTCTTTAGTTTTAGAACTGGAATAACGGCCATTCTGTTGGTTAATAAAACCGTTATGATGGAGATATACCTCGTTCGAGAAAAACATGTCAAACTTCTGCATTTAAACTTCATTTGGTTGAAGACATATGGCTTAATTTACGCTATAGAAATGATACTTAACGTAAAATTCTCGCAAGGTGATAATCAGACAGTAGTGGCTTCTGTAAAATTCTCGCACGATCGCTCCGATTTGAGCCACTTAGTTATCAAAGATCCGGATTGCTTTCTATCCCCGTCTATTGGGTTCACGCAATAACTGAGCTGTATAGATTAAATAAGAGATTTTAAATAATAAATATACAGGTATATTAGCGCATTTCTAAAAATTATTAAAAAGTTTTTACCTTAGCGTAAATTAAAACTTGTGCCTCCGGGTTGCAACCAATTCGTCCTAAAGCTTCTAATATAGGTTACCGTTGTTAATTTTAAAATAACATTATTGAACATAGTAATAAATTACAACTTACGCTATCTTAAGTGCACTTCTTCTTCCTACATCCTGTTAAATAAAATACGTTCTCCGTTAAGAGCCGATTTAATTCCCCGATATATTAGATTCCATCAAACATGAACCTTTCTAAACTTAAGCCAAATACTCGGTTATATTTCATCCCATCACACCATGCTGCAGCTGCAAGATTTATACTAAAGACGCTATAGGATTAAATAGCATCCAATATAAAAGCAATGAACACCAAAGAAAAGAGTACAGATAACACCTGCGGCGGGTAATAGCAAATTCTGTGCACAGCTTTCATAGGATACCGGTAATTTCATTATTTAAGGGATAATAGGCAATGTTCAATATTATTTGGGAAATTTATCAAACGATTACAACACCGACAAATTAGCAGATATATATATATATATATATATATATATATATATATATATATATATATATATATATATATATATATATATATATATATATATATATATATATATATATATATATATATATATATATATATATATATATATATATATAAGGGGCGTTTTGTATCGACTGGGCCACACCCACACCCAAAAATAGACTTAACGAAAAAAAAATTCAAGGGTGTCAATTTTTTCGTTGAAACGTAAACTTTTAAATGCAACGTGACCCTTTTCTAAAATCATAAGAGAAGTTTTAAAAGCCACCTAGTAGTTTTGACATTATATAATTTACACGTCATAAGCAATAATACTCTAAAGAAACTTTGTGAGTGTAAACCTAGAAAAACATCAGTCAGTTTAGTAATAACCTAAGTACTCATAATCGAATCCATTCTGGAATAAAATCTCTTTAAAAGTATGATAATATCTGCAGTTCATTTACATAAACTACACATATACTTAAAAGAAACTTTTTACCTATGATAAGTTTTCTAAGTGAAATAGTTGAGTTCGTTATTCAGAAGGAAAACCTTTATGACTGATAACTAATTTTATATTTTAAAATACTTTTTGTGCGTGATAAGTGTGAAAAATTCTGCAGTTGCTTAATTTACGTTAAACCGCCTAAAGTTGGGTTAGAATCTGCTGCATTAGGTTAAGTTAGGTTAAGCTCTCTTTTTGCTTTGTAAGTTATGATGCTCAAAGTATTATGACGTTAATTTTCCTTTCTGTTGTGTAAGGTATGATGCACTAAGTTTTGTTAGGTTAAGTTGCCTTTCTTTGGAGAAGTTGAGGCTATGATAGGTTGGGAATAATATTTCGAAGCTTTACGCTCCACAACAACTGTTAATTCTTTACAAAGCTCAAATTGGACCAACTATGGAATACTGCTCTCATGTTTAGGGCTCCGCTCCCAAACATACATAGCATTTATTGGATTCTATTCAGAAGAGACCCGGAACTGACCGGCGGCCTTGATTCGCTAGAACATCGAAGAACGGTTCCCGACTTGAGCCTCTTCTACAAGTATTTTTTATGGAAAGTGTTCGAAGGATGTAGCCCGCATAATTCCTCCCAGAGCGGCGCATGTTAGAGGTACACGTCTCGCTAATACTTCACACCCGTATGAGTTTCAGCTTGTTACGCCTCGTACAACGCTTTTCAAGCAGTCTTTTATATGGAGAACATCATCCCTTTGGAATAATTTGCCAAGGACTGTGTTTCCCACCGAGTAAAATTTGCAGAGATTGAAGAACAATGTGAATCGCTTTTTCCGCACACGTGTAGCTCCTGTAGCGCTTTAGGGACTACCCTGCAGCACGTGTGCTGGACCCATAAAAAAAAATAACCCCACGGGATGATAACTGATGGTGTAGAAGACTAATAGAATGGAGACCCAGACAAGACAAAAGAAACAGAGATAGACCGCCAAAAAAGCCATCAAGAGGATGGCAGATGACATCGCTCAGTACAGATATTAGTGGAAGTTCTTAGAGGAGGCCTATATCCCGCAGTGGATGAGGACGGCTGAGGGGATGATAAACCCAATTACGAAGTTGCTTTCTGATCTATTATAGCAGTATCCTATTGTTACCATGCTATTACATTCTTTTTTTGGTACTGGCAAATTTAACTAAGATTATTCTCTGTCAAGTAATAAACTTAGAATCCTTTTAAATAATAGCATTGTCTGGTCGTGTTGAGAGATATTCTATGTGCATATATTTTTTACTAACCTGGATAGTTTTATATTCGAGTGCATTGTTTTGCCATTTAAAAAGACAGCATACTTACTAATTATTAGCTAATAAGATTATAATTATACAAAGTAAGCAGCAATAGTAACAGGAAATAATTATCATTTTGTTCTAGTTTACCGGTGGTGCATTAGTAATTTTGAGTACTTTAAAAAAAGGTTGATTGAATGCAGAGATGAAGTTGAGCCTTATATATTTTAGAATTTATGTATGTCATGTTTCATTTATTGTAATATTTTAACGTGATTCAAGTTTTGTAAATCTGTCTACAAATCTCTGTTTAAATAAAAGTTATCTCGCTATCTATGGATGTTATTATTTCTTAGTATCCTACATTTCGTTCAAACGATTACTTTCTTCTCTTCTTTCTGTGTTAAGTTTCTTTCCTTTATTAACATTATACAAAATATTCTACATATCTAATTATTTTTTTTAAGGGTCTAGCACACGTGCTGCAGGAAAATCCCTAAAGCGCTACAGGAGCGACATGTGTATGGAAAAAGCGATTCACGTTGGCCTTGAATCGCTGTAAATTGTACTCGGTGGGAAACACAGTCCTTGGCAAATTATTCCAAAGGGATGAGGTTCTAAATATAAAAGACTGCTTGATAAGGGTAGTACGAGGAATACCAAGCTGAACCTCATACGAATGTGAAGTATTAGCGCGATGTGTATTTCTAACATGAAACGCTTTGAGAAGAATTAAGCGGTCTGCATCCATCGAACACTTCCCATGAAAATACTTGTAGAATAGGCCGCCGGTCAGTTCTGGGTCTCCAATCAAATGAACAGCTCTTCTCTGAATAGAATTCAATAAATGCAGTGTAAGTTTGGGAGGAGAACCTCAAATATGGGAGCAGTATTCCATAGTTGGTCGAATTTGAGCTTTGTAAAGAACTAACAGTTGTTGTGGAGTGTAAAGCTTTCAGGTTCGAAATAATATTCCCAACTTTTGAGAAGCTTTTTTTGCTATGTTTGCAACATGTTCATGCCAGGACATATTTGTTTCCAAATTAACGCCAAACAAATTGAGTGACGATGTTAGAGGAATGGAGTGTCCCGACATAACTATGTCGGGTTCAGCAACGTTAACTTTTTTAGAAAAAATCGCCCCCTGGGTTTTTGTAGTATTAAATTTCACTTGGTTACTATCACCCTAGATAGAATTTCTTCCAGGTCTTTGTTAAGTTGAAGGACTTCCTGATGTCCGAGCGTTTAAAGTGAAAGTGAAGAGATAAGCGTCCTGTCATCTGCAAAGCTGTAGATTGGATTCCCGGTCCTTTCCAGCAGATCGTTAATGTAAATGACAAAAGAGAGTAGGAGACAGTATGGAGCCTTGGGGCACACCGGCGTTGATAGTGAAGGTGTTAGACAGAAATCCGTCGACTGCCACTCGTAAAGAACGCTCTCTGAGGAAGCATGAGAGCCACAAACAGAGCTTTTCAGACATACCAGAAGAGCGTAGCTTAGCCAACAATCCATCGTGTCAAACACGGTCAAATGCCTTGGATATATCAAGAGCAACCGCTCGAGATTCTTCAACGGGTTCAGTTATTAGGGGTTATATACACCTGGGCGCTGCAAAAAGTATGTGTGTATATATATATATATATATATATATATATATATATATATATATATAATATATATATATATATATATATATATATAATATATATATATATATATATATATATATATATATATATATATATATATATATATATATATATATTTATATATATATATATATATATATATATATATATATATATATATATATATATATATATATATATATGTATATATATATATATATATATATATATATATATATATATATATATATGTTTATATATATATATATATATATATATATATATATATATATATATATATATATATATATATATATATATATTAAAGGTTATTAAATGAATAATACAAAAAAAATGGCGATTATATATTTTTATTATGCTTTAAATTATAAGAAAAAATATTATTACCGAACGCTTATAAGATGACTTCGGTGTCTGTCTGTCTGTCCGTCTGTCTGTCTGTCCCACCCTATTTTCTCAGAAACTATTTGTCATAGAAAGTTGAAATTTGGTAATAATATAGGAATTAATAGCCTCATCAAAGCCGTGTAGTTTTGAAAGTTAAATTTTGATTTAAGGTGTTAGTTTTGGGGGGTGAAATCGGAAGTGAAAAAAAAAATTTTTACTAGGTCATCGAGTGTGGTGTCAAATGAAAGCTTGTGAAAACACGAGTAATATATATATATATATATATATATATATATATATATATATATATATATATATATATATATATATATATATATACATATATAATGTAGTATTTGGTCTCACTTTTCTTTGTATTATTTTTAAAATATCGCGAAAAAAAAATAATCGCTGTCCCCCATCTCGAAAAGTACTGATCAAAAAATTTTGACAAAAATTCTGGATGCTCTCCACGAAGTGTAGGTTAGTATTTGGTATATAAAAAAAAAAAATTTCAAAGTCATCAGTTTTCAGTAAAGATTGGAAACAAACTTTGTTGAAAACTCCTTTGGGGTGTGTTTTGTGAAGTCACTGATCATTTTATACCACCGTAACAAATTTTTTTATTTTAAAAGCAATCGACGTACGGAACACTAATTGTGCATCAGCTTGCGCTTGACCGATTATTTTAAATATGTTTTAACATTATTTTTTTCGGGTTAAATGGACCACTGACCAAAACTATGCTACCTTCTTGTAACCAAGTCTATTAGAACAATTAAAAGAACCTCTTGACATTTTGTAGAAAAAGTAATTATTAAGATTTTAAAAAAGAAGTTAAAAAATATTAAAAATTGACTCAGTAGTATTACAGAGTGTCTGAGATAGATAGCCTTCTCAATCCGACGCCAGGTCAAATTTAATGCTGTAACTTTGTAATGGAATGGAATTTTCTTAAAAAAAATTTTTGGATAATTTTTATAAGTACAAAGAGTAAAAATCCCTAAAAAAAACAATTTTCGAAAATTCATCAATACCAAATAAGTAATAATTTTTTATACTAGTGTAGCCAAAATTGATTTTTTCGTTATTATAAGCGGTTTTTTTATCAACACACTTTTAATTTCTATTTCGAAGCAGTTGTAATAGGACCATTCATTATTAGGCGAAAATATGAAAAGAGAGTTTTAAAACAATATGTAGCCAACTACCTTATCTCTCCTACATAACTTATGTTCCTATATGAACATGATTTAACGTCAGCAATAAAGATGTTAATGTCATGGATATTTATTTTTTAAATATATTCTTTTTACCCGTGTACACTCGAAGCATGGAATATAAATTTAATAAATTTATTATACTTACGATATATTCCTTGGAATGTGTTTTATGTGTAAAGACATAGAAATATGACTGCAAATTTAAAGCCGAGTGGTATAATCCAGTTTGAATAACCGGAGCTACTGTTCTTGCGTCGGATAAGATATCAAGCAATTCGTCTCTAGCTAAAGTTGCTCTATCTGGCTCCTGGTTCATATATGTTCTGTATCCAGACTGGTCCCTCTGAAACTAATATATGGGGAATAATTAAACTCGCGCGTAATTTAAGGAGTAAAAAATTACTGTTACGTAATATGTATCATCAGTTATAATGAGAGCTGCATAAAATCTCTGGTTTAATAAAAAATAATTTAAGTTCCTGTATAATAGTATCTAACAGTAATAATACAATTTTTTAGATGTTCGAGACATAGGATAAATACCAAAAGCGGATTTGGGGGTATACAGATTTGTTTGTCATTATAACAACTTTTGCATAATGCGCATAATGCGTGAAGTTTTTAATAATTAGAATGTTGTAGTTGGTTGGAGGAAAACGGATAAAGAACTTGCGCTATGCAGATGACCTTGATTATAGCCGTAAATGAAATTAAATTAGAGGTCATTATGCAAAGACTGACAAGGATCAGTAAAAGCTACAAATTGGTAAATAACAATAAAACAAAAAAATAGTGATCATTAGTAGAACGAATGATAATCAACCTCAATATTTACCAGGGTATGAAATCGTAGATTCCTATCAATACCTGGGGTCTCTAATTAACAATAGCGGCCAGTACCACTGAGAAATCCGTAGGAGGCAATCAATTGCTCGTTCTGCAACCACAAAATTAGTCAAAATATGGAAAGACTAGAGAATCTCGCGCTCGCAAGAACGCTTATATTCCGATTACAACATATACATCGAAAAAATAACCGGGAAGTCATTGTATGAAACATCAGAACATGCACAGAACCGAGAACAGTGACAGATAATAGCTTAATCTTATTGAGCACAGAGCCACCATACCCCCTCGAGGGTAAAAAGGATTTAGACCGAGGATAAAACTTTTCACTGACAGATAATGCAATCAGTTAAACGAAGGTGCAGATGAATTCATTTTATACTGCCTGAACCAATTCTGGTTAGAAAAAATATTTTTTAGGTTCTATTTCAATTTAAGCTAAGTTCTGGTTGAGAAACAGTATAAATACTAAAAGTTCTGTTCTTTTTGGCATACTGGTGTTTATTAGATAGTAACAAAAAAATATATTAAAATGTAACTAAAATCTATGTAATATAACAAAAATAGAAACAGTGCTTGTTATTCTCAGCCTCAATTTTATATACAAGTTTACTATATTTGCCAATATAAAAATGAAACAAAACAACTGTTCATTTTATGTTGTTTTAATTTTCTTTGCTAAAGTGAAAATATCACATTTTGAGATTTTTGATTTTTTCCACGTCTTTTTAGGGTTCAGTCACGAAAAACATAATCACTCATTTCCGTCGGTCTGATTGTCGATCTGTCGATCTGTTGACATGATAACTCTCAAACGAAATGAGATATAAATTACAAACTTAGTGCATATACAATATCTAATAGAGAGATGAAGCCGATAGTTTATGACCGATATCGCTTAAGGCGAAGAGGGCAACAGAGGTAGGGGTCGATCAACTTTGTTTGGTATTAATACCAGTATGGTAATTCTTCCTGGCTTTTTGTTGAGATAATAAACAAACATAACATTATGCATATATATTTATAGTGAAACATAAAAGAGGTCAAAGAGGTGGAGGAGGAGATAACAGAGGTTGTTTCTTATATAGAGAGTCGTATGTCCTTTTTAAGGTTTTTTGAGTCAAAGAATTCAAAAATCAGGTTATCTTTTCATTACCTTTAATTTTAATTCAAAAGGGAGTGAAAGGGTGGGGGGGGGGGGTCGTTAAACATTTTATAGCTTAAATAGTATTTTGAAAGTTTTTCTACCTTTTTTTTTTGATATAATGTGTGTAGTAAGGGATTGGAGGGGTTTCTTCACATACGGTGAAGTAAAGGAGAAATAAGAAAATTAATTTATTTCTTTATCACTTTCACCTCTAATAGGGGAAAGGGAAGAAAAAAACGGGAGAGTCTTGTATAGTTTCAATACAGCTATGAATAGTTTTGCAGGTTGTTACAGATGGGACAGTGGGTAAATTTCAAACGCAACCATTTATATTAAAAACCTATAAGGGGTTTATCGTGTTGTTTTCATGGTTCTTTTAGTAAAAAAAACCGAAAAGATTACATTTTTTCCAAAGTATTACAAATATAAAACGGTTAAGCTGGCACAAATGCACAGCACAGCCTTTAAATTATTGTTCTTGCTTTCCTTGCTTCGTATGTTAGAGTATGTTTAGAGAACGAAAAATATTTTTTTTTAACCTCCAACTTCATTTATTATAAATAATATTAAATATCATAAGATTAATAATCTATCCACACATTACAAAAAGGTTTACTCTTATTTATTTTATTACTTTTTCAACATATCTGCAATTTTTTTATCTGCATCGACCACATTTGAATTATATTCTTTAGTATAAGCCCGTATTTCCTTGGCGCAGAGTATATATTTTGTTCGATGTGATTTTAAAAGAGAAGTTTGTAGTTTTTTAATCAATAAATATTTTTGTGATTATTTAAACAAGGTGAGTTTCCAATTTTTGTATTTGATTGATTTACTACTTTCGTTTAGTTTACGGTTGGTAAAAATTAAAGTAAAGGATAACATTAAAAAAAAAAAATCAAAACGTGTACAAGCTTTACAAAAAATAAATGTTGAGTTACTAGGAAAACATCTGAAAAACAGTTATATCAAGCTCGACTAAAAGTAAAAATTCAGGAAAGGTTGATAGAATATATTAATACGAGCAGGGAAAAATTAAAAGGAAATATTATACAAGTATACTTTGAAGCACTAGGCATACATAATATAAACTTACAGAACTAGAGACATAACACACCAATCTTAACTAAATTATCTGATGATTTTATGGTACTCATATGATCTACTGATCAAATTATGTCTTATAAAAACCAAAGACCTAAATTTCATACAAGAAAATTTTAAACACTTTAAAAATATTGTGTTTTTTTTATCGCCCACCTCCCCGCCTCAGTAGAGATTTTACTCTTTTCCATAACCCAAAGATATCGGCGAGGATATTGTCATACCCGTCAACGTTGTTCAAGTGTTGAAACATATATTTTTGTATTTCACGGCACCTTTTAAACAACCCTGTAGTACTTCCACGGATGTTATTTGCATTTCTGCAAACAACTACTACCTATCCACGTGGCCGGGCCAAATATACTTAGATAAATTAATAAATAAGTATACCGACTTGCGGGATTTAACCCTCGATCTTCTGCACAGTAGCAAAGTACTACGCCCAATTTCTCTCTGCCTTATTAGTGTTCCGTACGGAACACTTATAAGATCACTTCGGTGTCTGTCTGTCTGTCTGTCTGTCTGTCACACCCGATTTTCTCCGAAACTATTTGTCATACAAACTTGAAATTTGGTAATAATATAGGAACTGATGGCCTCATCAGAGCCATGTAGTTTTGAAAGTTAAATTTTGGCTTAAGGGGTTAATTTTGGGGGGTGAAATCAAAAGTGAAAAAAAAGATATTTTACTAGGTCATCGAGTGTGGTGTCAAATGAAAGGTTGTGAAAACACGAGTAAAAAATATATATATAATGTAATACTTGCGCTCACTTTTCTTTGTATTATTTTCAAAAAATCGCGAATAATCGCTGTCCCGCGCCTTATCTCGAAAAGTACTTATCAAAAAATTTTGAAAAAATCCTGGAATACTCTCCACTGGGGGTAGATTGAACGAAAATTATCACGAGTGCATTACCTTTAATAATTTATCTGGTATTTAAAAAAAAACAAAAATTTCAAGGTCATCAGATTTCAGTAAAGGTTGGAAACAAACTTTGTTGAAAACTCATTTGGGGTGTATTTTGTGAACTCACTGATCATTTTATACCACCGTAACATAAATTTTGACTTAAGGGGTTCATTTTGAGGGGTGAAATCCGAAGTGAAAAAAAAATTTTTTTACTAGGTCATCAAGTGTGGTATCAAATGAAAGCTTGTGAAAACATGAGTAAAAAATATATATATATATAATGTAATACTTGCGCACACTTTTCTTCGTATTACTTTTAAAAAATCGCGAAAAATCGCTGTCCCCTACCTTATCTCGAAAAGTACTGATCAAAAAAATTCGAAAAAATTCTGGAATATTCTCCACGTGGTATAGATTGAACGAAAATTATTACGAGTGCAGTACCTTTAATAATTTATTTGGTATACAAAAAAAAACAAAATTTTAAGGTCACCAGTTTTCAGTAAAGATTGGAAACAAACTTTGTTGAAAACTCATTTGGGGTGTGTTTTGTGAAGTCATTGATCATTTTATACCACCGTAACATAAATTTTGACTTAAGGGGTTCGTTTTGAGCGGTGAAATCGGAAGTGAAAAAAAAATTTTTTTACTAGGTCATCGAGTGTGGTGTCAAATGAAAGCTTGTGAAAACACGAGTAAAAAATACATATATAATGTAATACGTGCGCACACTTTTCTTCGTATTACTTTAAAAAAAAAAAAATATATTTTAAAAACAATCAACGTACGGAACACTAATTGTGCAAGTTCAACTTGCACTTGACCGGTTTTTTTGGTATTAATATTATCGTCTTGACGCTTTTCTTCACTAACACTTTGCTTCGTTAGTTCTTCTGTTAGTTTCCGATATATGTGAGAATAACAATAAATTCGTTTACTTATTACAGAAAAATAAAACTGTATTCGTAAGGAAAAATGCGAACATAATCGTAATTGTCATAAAACAAAGTGTGAAATTTAAATAGGTAATAAATGTCTGCTGAAAACACAACTTATAAATATTGTTGTATTTGAACATGCTGAAATAAAAGCTTAATCATTTAAAATATAAATAAATAAAAATAAAGCATATATATATGTATATATATATATATATATATATATATATATATATATATATATATATATATATATATATATATATATATATATATATATATATATATATATATATATATATATATATATACATATATACATATATATATATATATATATATATATATATATATATATATATATATATATGTCTTTACTAAATTTGAGAGTGCGCCAATGTCCCCATTCACCCTCTTAGGATATATCCGGCATTAGCTAAGCTGTAATCTACCAAATTATCTATTTTTCCATATTATTATAGATTTTAAGAAATTATATTGCAAATTTGTACAATTTTTTGCACACAACAGTATATATATATGTATGTATATATATATATATATATATATATATATATATATATATATATATATATATATATATATATATATATAATATATATATATATATATATATATATATATATATATATATATATATACATATATACATATATATATATATATATATATATATATATATATATATATATATATATATATATATATATATATGTCTTTACTAAATTTGAGAGTGCGCCAATGTCCCCATTCACCCTCTTAGGATATATCCGGCATTAGCTAAGCTGTAATCTACCAAATTATCTATTTTTCCATATTATTATAGATTTTAAGAAATTATATTGCAAATTTGTACAATTTTTTGCACACAACAGTAAAGACTAACAATATATATCAAATAATGTGACAGCTTGTATGTGGACTCTAGCAACTATAGTCGCCGCTTTGTAATGTGAATATATTAAAAAGTTTATTATAAGTAAAGTTTAAAGTATCTTAGGTCATACATCAAGAAATAATAGGATGGGATAGGGTTATTGCCCGTGGAAAAAGGTAATCTACAAACCGGAAGCAAGATAGGTAAATAATTATAATAGGAATGGTATTCAATAACTACACCTACTTAAGATTTTTTACATTCATTCATCCAGAAAAAATCCTGAATTATTATAGTATATATAACATACATAAGAGTTTAACTTATAGGGTGCTATACAGCGCATATGCGGACGTTGTTTTGAACTGTCATTTCGAAGAAATTACGCCATCTTGATTTTTTTTTTTAAATCCCTAATATTATTTTATTTTTTGAGTCCTTCTAAAAATTCTAGATATTATTTGTCTTACATACTATATATCTAAATTGGAATTATTGTCATTTGAAATTTAAAATAAAAAAAGACAAAAGACTATTAATAAATACTCTAGGTTTATTTTTAAGGTAACAGTTCCTGAAAATATCTACGGTTAAGAGCGAAGCAATGACCCAATCTGTCATAAACAGCCTGAACTGAGTTTTGCAGAGAAGCGGGATGATCTGTGCTACTTCATATTGAATTCTTTGTTGTAAATTTTCTACAGTTTCAGGTTGACTTCGGTAAACTTTGGTTTCCAAATGACCCCATAAAAAAATTCTACAGCACCTCTTCTGCCTGTCTATCGATTAGGAAAAATCGCATCCAAATAACTACAAACATTGATTTCATAGTGAGTGATGAGTTAAGTCGTTACCTGACAGTAAATGTTTGACACAAGCCAGCTTATTTTTTTTTTTAATTTGATCCCCTTAATTTCAAATATCAATAATTTCGAAACAGTTTAATATAGACATATGGTATGTTAGACAAATAATATCTAGAATTTTTAGTAGGACTCAAAAAAAATATATATACAGGGCTATAGCTAAAGTTGCTCTATCTGGCTCCTGGTTCATATATGTTCTGTATCCAGACTGGTCCCTCTGAAACTAATATATGGGGAGTAATTAAACTCGAAGGTAATTTAAGGAGTAAAAAATTACTGTTAGGTAATATATATCATCAGTTATAATGAGAGCTGCATAAAATCTCTCGTTTAATAAAAAAATAATTTAAGTTCCTGTATAATAGTATATAACAGTAATAATACAAATTTTAGATGTTCGAGACATAGCATAAATACCAAAAGCGGTTTTGTTTGCCATTATAATAACTTTTCATATAATGCGCATAATGAGCGAAGTTTTTAATAATTGGAATGTATCGCCCTTGGAGGAAAACGCATACAGAACTTGCGCTATGCAGATGACCTTGATTATAGCCGTAAATCAATAGTGAATTAGAGGTCATTAAGTAAAAAACAACAAAACAAAAATAGTGATCATTAGTAGAACGAATGGTAATCAATCTCATGATCTGTGCTACTTCGTATTGAATTCTTTGTTGTAAATTTTCTACAGTTTCAGGTTGACTTCGGTAAACTTTGGTTTTCAAACGACCCCATAAAAAAATTCTACAGCACCTCTTCTACCTATCTATCAATTAGGAAAAATCGCATCCAAATAACTACAAACATTGATTTCATAGTGAGTGACGAGTTACGTCGTTACCTGACAGTAAATGTTTGACACAAGCCAGCTTAATTTTTTTTTTTAATTTGATCCCCTTAATTTCATATATCAATAATTTCGAAACAGTTTAATATAGACATATGGTATGTTAGACAAATAATATCTAGAATTTTTAGTAGGACTCAAAAAAAAATATACAGGGCTTTCCATTTAAAAAAAATTAAGATGGCGTAATTTCTACGAAATGACAGTTTAAAACATTTTATTGTCAACGTCAGCAGGTGCGCTGTATAAGCACCTTTTCTGCTTCCATCGATTAGGAAAAATCTCATCCAAATATCTAAGAACATTTATTTCATAGTGAGGAGGTACTCCGTCCTGTTGATAGCACAGATTCCTTTTAGAGGGATCCAAATTATCTTCATCGGAAAAAAGACCTGCAGAAGTTGGAATAACTTGCTCTTGGAGTAATTGTGAATACCGCTGTCCTGTAAGATTTTCATCGTGATATGACGTCCACAAATCCCTGCCCACACGTTTATCTTTTGTGGTCTTTGAAAATGACTGTCGATTATCTAGTGGGAATTCTCAGTAGACCAGTACCGGCAGTTATACTTGTTAACTCTTCCGTTAAGACAAAATGTTGCCTCGTTAAAAAAAAAACAATATTATGAATTAGGTTAGGATCATTATGGATTCGTTCCATCATGACCTCGCAAAATTCAACGCGTCTATCGTTTTAATCTTCAGATAATTATTGCAATAGAATGGGTTTGTATGGATGCAATTTCTCTTCATTCAGTATACGACTTAAGGTACCTTCACTTATTTTGTGGTCTAGGCAAAACTGACGAGTGTCCGTATGGGGATTTTCTGTAATTTCCAATAAAACATCTAACATTTTTTCCCTAACGATACCTATGGTATCAACATGACGGAGCATCTCCTCACCATGAAATCAATATTCGTAGATATTTGGATGTCATTTTCCCTAATCGATGGATAGGTAGAAGAGGTGCTGTAGAATGGCCTGCTTGTATTCTCGACCTTACGTCACTCGATTTTTTTATGAGGTTATTTGAAAATCAAAGTTTACCCAAGTCAACGTGAAACTGTAGAACAACAAAGAATTCAATAAGAAGTAGCACAGATCACAGCAGATTCTCTGCAAAACTCTGTTCAGGCTGTTTATGACAGACTTGGTCATTGCCTCGCTGTTAACGGTTCACCTTAAGAAAAAACCTAGAGTATTTATTATTAGTTTTTTGTCTTTTTTTTATTTTAAATTTTAATGACAATACTTCCAAAACAGTTCAATTTAAGACGTATGGTATGTTAGACAAATAATTTTTAATGGGACTCAAAAATAAAATAATATAGAGCGCTTGCCATTTAAAAAAATAACAAGATGGCGTAATTTTTTCAAGCTGATAGTTCAAAACATTTTATTGTCAACGTCAGCTTGTGGGCCGTATAATACCCTGAAACTTTTATTTAAACATTTTTTTGATACATTGATTAATAAATGCTATGGAATCATTATTCCATACATATGGGTATATATATATATATATATATATATATATATATATATATATATATATATATATATATATATATATATATATATATATATATATATATATATATATATATATATATATATATATATATATATATATATATATATATATATATATATATACATATATATATATATATATATATATATATATATATATATATATACATATATATATATATATATATATATATATATATATATATATATATATATATATATATATATACATACATATATATATATATATATATATATATATATATATATATATATATATATATATATATATATATATATATATATATATATATATATATATATATATATATATATATATACATATATATATATATATATATATATATATATATATATATATATATATATATATATATATATATATATACATATATATATATATATATATATATATATATATATATATATATATATATATATATATATATATATATATATATATATATATATATATATATATATATATATATATATATATATATATATATATATATATATATATATAATACAAACAAATCCATTCTATTACAACGAGACTAAGTAAATTAAAACTTGATTAAAAATTGGTTGCAATCACGAAGTTCTAAATTCCCATAATACCATTATGGTAAAACCGCATAGCATATCGATATATACCTCTTTCAACCGCTTCTCTTCGAAAACTTTGTTTTTTATTAAAGTAATATATTCTCGGAAAGGGCAATAGCAAACAGATCCCTAGTATCATGTCTAGTAAAGCCTTATCACTTTGGCCGTCGGAACCGACATTATAGTGTAGGTAGGGTAGTATTTAAAAAGGCACCAACCATAGGTAAAGGAGAGAGGGTTGCCTATGTCCGTATCGGATATGGTACTTCAAGAAGAAAGAGAAGTAATATATTCTCTTTTCGTTCGGTAGCTGCCCATAGAGCGACTAACGGAAATGGGAAAATATGTTTTTCGTAATCTCAGAATCCTAAAATAGAGAGAAAAGCAAAAGTCTCACAGAGTAATTTTTGACAAACACAATACTTTTCTTGGGCTAGGGAAGTAAAAACAATAATTTACCTACAGGCTATACAGGGTGTGCCTGAAACAGGTTTTAATGACTTCGGCGACTACTCCAAATTTTCCGACGGTAATCGATTAATGTATTTGTGAATAATTTTAAAATCGTGTTGAAAAAAGAGCATTTAAAAATCAAAAATGGAAACTTTCGAAATAAACATAATTTTCTATATTAATAATGCTCATTAAATTTATTTAAAAGTTACACCATATTTATGAGATATTATTGCAACTGTCTATAATAGTACATGTGAAAACAATTAATTTAATTCGTAGTAGAAGTCTGTTGGCGCTCTGGAACCAAATTGATGGTAATTTTTTAAAATTCCAGGTCAAAAATCTGTGGAAACATATTTTACTCCTCTTTTCATATTTTTTAAAATTTTCATAACTTTATTTCTAGATCATCTATAAATGTCTTTAAAAAATAATATTGAAAGGTTTAACTTTTTCATCATATAAATAATGTGAACCATTTTTTCTCATGAGTTATGATTTTTACTAATTACGTCAAAATAAAAATATGATTTATCGTGGTTATGTGGATGTAATACCACCTACAAAACTGCAGTTAATGCTCGGAGTAGTAAATACTGTATACAAAAATACGTTGTTAGAGTGTGAAGCAGATAGTTTCCGATAGGCTAAGGAATGCAATGTTACTCGTGAGTGTATTCGTGGAACTCCTGGTTTTGCAGATAATTCATGTAAATTGCTATTAAATAAAATAGACATTTTATGGTACATAGTTTTTATTGTATTAAATACCTAAGGTTTGTAACGTGTTTTCACGCTATTCGAGCAGTTGAAAATTCATATTTTTCTAAAGATTCTATCGTCGAAAGAAGCATTTTCCAGTTTAAAGAGAGTTACTGCGACTTAAGTATATCAATTACTCCAAAAGCCCACGCTGTATTTTTTCATGTATGAGACTTCTCGTACTCGTCGTAAAGTAAAAAGAGGTCTGGGATTTTTTAGTGAGCAATGCATAGAATCTGTACAGGGTGGTCCAAATTGGACATTTTTAAAAGTAAACCCCTTCATCTAAAGGAGATAGGCGAAAACTGATGTCAGTGCCTCAATTTTTATGACAAACTGAGTGGTGAAAACCGCATATCGATATCTAGTACCGTTTCAGATATAAAATGTAATTTTCAAAAATGTGCATTTTGGAAAAATGTTTGTAATTCCTTTCCTATTTAAAATTTTTAATTTCCGTAAAAACATTCTCAAAGCACTTTTTCACGTGGATTTTAACAGTGTAAGTTACATTTTTTACAATTAATAGTTTAATAGTTATTAACGCAAAAATATATTTTTTAAATGGGATACCCTATATATTTTTTTCTTATCCAAATAGAGCTTCAAATTACCATTCTAAAAATATAGCACACTTTATATTTTGCTTAAATCTACTTTAAAATATAAATGTTTTTCAGTTTTTACGCTCGTTTTAAATGCACATTTTGTGAAGTAGGCTTTGGAAGGAGCGGCAATATCAGTTGTTTACCGATAGCAGTCAAATCATAAAAAAAATTCCAGAAGTAACTCTAAGAGTCATAACTACAATGAGATTTCCTTAATGTTATAGTACTTTAAACTATGCAGAAAATAAAACAAAGCAACAATAAAACAATTTATTCCGAGTAGAGCAAACTAAAACAAAACCATTTTCTATAAGTGATCTTCGAAATGTCGACCAGTTTCATTTTCACATAAGCGGCACCTTTTCTAGACACTTCTTACCGAGTTGATTAGTTCAATAGGAGTGAGAGCTGTAAAACTTTGTATCACTGCGACTTCTAATTCTTACCTGGTGTTTGTCGGGAATTTAAAAATTAGGTCTTTCAATCTTCCCCAGAGATAGAAGTCCATGGGTGTTAAATCCGGTTATTGTCGAAGTTGGCCGATAAAAAATTACTGATAACTACAGCGTTATGAGGGGGTGCCCCTTCGTGTTGAAAAAATATATTTCTACGGTCCATTAACGGTAGTTCATCAACAAGAGGTTCTATTTGCTGACTTAAAATTTCTAAATACCTCTGAGAGTTGAGTGTTCCTTCGTAAATAAATTGCACTGTAACCTTGCCTCTAAAAATTCCTGCCCACACATTAAATCCAAATCTGCCTTGATTTCTTTGCTCCACAACTAAATGAGGATTTTCTTGTGCCCACGTATAAGAATTGTAATGGTTAAAAATACCTGCATTGCTTACATAAGCTTCGTCTGTCCAAATGCAATTTAATGAAAAATTCGGAACATGGTTACAATTCTCCAAAAACCATTGGCAAAAATCCATACACCGTTTTTAAAATGTCCATCTCTAAAGTGATGAACTTTTGCTGTCCTATATAGCCTGAATTTGTGCTTCTTCAAAGTACGACTTACTTTAGTGCTTGGGAGTCCAGTGGATTCTTTTAACTGTAGGGTTAAAGTGTTGGGATTATTTCGGATAGTTCTTAAAACTACTATTTCCTCTAACTCCTTATCCCTGTTTGATGCATAATTTTTGGGTCATTTCTTTTCAAACTAGCCACTATTAATAAGGTTTTGTCGCTATCGAGCGAATATATCCTTGAAGAGTTGACGCCTCTCAGGATACCGTTCGTGATACAAATTA
>CM032447.1:193997448-194019948 GCA_019049505.1 Pachyrhynchus sulphureomaculatus | reverse complement strand
TAGAAAATTCATGTAATCGGTGGTGAAGTAAAAATCATTGCCCTTTTCCGTGAAAGTCAGTTATAATTCAGTTTAGATATTTCAGAAACCCCTATATAAAATGAAATGAGTTGATTGTTGCAAAGTATTTAAAGATCTTTTTAGTGTTCCGTACGGAACACTTATAAGATCACTTCGGTGTCTGTCCGTCTGTCCGTCTGTCCGTCTGTCCGTCTGTCCGTCTGTCACACCCGATTTTCTCCGAAACTATTTGTCATAGAAAGTTGAAATTTGGTAGTAATGTAGGAATTGATGGCCTCATCAGAGCCATGTAATTTTGAAAGTTAAATTTTGACTTAAGGGGTTAGTTTTGGGGGGTGAAATCGGAAGTGAAAAAAAAATTTTTTTACTAGGTAATCGAGTATGGTGTCAAATGAAAGCTTATGAAAACACGAGTAAAATATATATATATATATATATATATATATATATATATATATATATATATATATATATATATAATGTAATACTTGCGCGCACTTTTCTTTGTATTATTTTTAAAAAATGTCCACCCGCCTTATCTCGGAAAGTACTTATCAAAAAATTTTGAAAAAATTCTGGAATATTCTGCACGGGGTGTAGATTGAACGAAAATTATCACGAGTGCATTCCCTGTAATAATTTATCTGGTATATAAAAAAAAACAGAAATTTCAAGGTCATCAATTTTCAGTAAAGATTGGAAATAAACTTTGTTGGAAACTTATTTGGGGTGTGTTTTGTGAAGTCACTGATCATTTTATATCACCGTAACATAAATTTTGACTTAAGGGATTCGTTTTGAGGGGTGAAATCGGAAGCGAAAAAAAAATTTTTTTACTAGGTCATCGAGTGTGGTGTCAAATGAAAGGTTGTGAAAACACGAGTAAAAAAATATATATATAATGTAATACTTGAGCACACTTTTCTTCGTATTACTTTTAAAAAATTGTGAAAAACCGCTGTCCCCTACCTTATCTCGAAAAGTACTGATCAAAAATTTTTGAAAAAACCTTGGAATATTCTCCACGGGGTATAGATTGAACGAAAATTATCATTACCTTTAATAATTTTATCTGGTATGGAAAAAAAAACAAAATTTCAAGGTCACCAGTTTTCAGTAAAGATTGGAAACAAACCTTGTTAAAAACTCATTTGGGGTGTGTTTTGTGAAGTCACTGATCATTTTATACAACCCTAACAAAATTCTTTATTTTAAAAACAATCAACCTACGGAACACTAATTGTGCAAGTTCAACTTGCACTTGACCGGTTTTTTAAATTTAATTATTGATTCAGTACTGTTTCGTGATCAAAGTCCCAAATAATATTTCATTAGTGAAGTATAGTTTTAGTTCTAGTTACAGACTGATAAAAACTATTAAATTTGCATCTACGTTTGGTATTTTGAAAATATGTTAACAATTTAGGCAAATAAATAGAATGCACAGAATGAATCTTATTTTAAAAAATCTTTCTCTGGCGAAGTAGTTTAAAAATAATTCTAATATTTGATTTTTATACGACACAAACCTTTTTAGCATCAGAAGCCCGACCCCAAACAACCATATGATATGCCCGTATAGAATAAACAGTGTCACATAGTAGACACTGAATTTTAGATATAGAAATTTTTATTCCTTTTTTGCGTACATTAGACACGTCAGATAAAATTCTTTCTCGATTGAAAAAGTGATGCCGACCTTTCGCCGATGATTCATCTATCATCATCTTTAGAGCTTGTTCTGGTGTCGAAAATCAGTTGTCGGAATAAGCTTTGAAGAAGCTAGCAGAAGGATCGGCGAGACGTTAGCATCACTTTTGTAATTAACATTAACGAAGAAGAATTATACCTATAAGCATTGTAACCTGTAGAAGTTTCCTATCAAAATTAGACACTTTCTTCTCCCAGTATAAAGGACTCTAAATAGCCACTCCTAAAATATTTACCAGACTAGAGAAAATCTCTGTAAGGTATACTAAAAAAAAAGTCGTGTGTAAGATTACATGACATTTTACGTATTTTTTTATTTACCCATGAGAACAGTTCTTGTCTCGTTTATCATCGGTTTTTTATCATGATATCAAAACGAAAAACTACTCTTAACATATACATAAATTAGACATTATGATCAAAATACATTATTTCTGTATCATTTGCTTAGAATATCACGCCAAAGCTTTTGCACTCGAATAAGTTATTTACAAAAGAAAACAATATGAGCTGCTGCATTATGCTAATCTGAGCAATGCCAATATTTTGACTATTATTTAGAACTATCAATTTCTCCTAAAATTCTCCAATATTGAAATTCCTCAACTTAACAATCAAAGAACATGAACAAAAATTTTATTAGTTACGTTTTAGTTATCAACGAGCTCACCTGTATCATAAATGAAGTAAAGAATTCTTGAAATTTTCATGTCGACAGGGGAAAACCTTCAGTGGTTTGCTGATCAAACAGCAGTTTTTAATGACTGTATGGACTGGTATTGTTAACAGCTTGCTAATTAATCCATTTGCATTACCTGACTAGCTACACGCATTTTAGGAGCACTTAGACAGTTCTCCTTCTTCGCCACTGAAATTTCTTAACACCGTGCTGGTACATGAGAAATTAATAATAACCCTGCATTTTTTACAGGTATAGCTTGCGTGCTGCCAAATATCTGCAACTGATATTGGTTTTAAATCGCCACAGAATCCTCTCAGTTAAAAACACGAGCCTAGACAATTCATTTAAATTGATAACGTTCTTTTTATAAAAAAATTCTTGAAGAAGGTACACAGGAATTGACAATTTGAACCTCATACGGATGTGATATATTGATGTGAAGTACATTCCTAGCATCGACTGTTCAGGGAAAAATCATACGGAATACAGTATGGATTATTTCCATTTATCTAACAGTTTCCATGGAAGTATTTGCGGAACAGACTCAAGTCGCAAACTTTTTTTTTAAAACTCCAAAGAATCAAAGTTTCTGGTAAGTTACGTGTCCCCGGTCACATGAATAGCTCTCCTGGAAAGAGAGTCTAATATTTACAGAGTGTGCTTGTAAGTAGAATTCCTAATCCGGGAGACGTGGTCCATCGATCAGCTCACTAGTAAAGGAGAGTAAAGTTCATTATCTCATTTGTTTCGGGAACGACGAAAAAATATTAAATACAATAGTTTTAGGAAATGTTAAGGTACATAGTTTAAAATTATTTTTGAGTATACAGGGTATTTCAAAAAAGTGTGGCCGATATAATAAATGTTTTTTTAAATGGAGCATCCTATTTTCTAATTTATTTTTAAATTCTGCGTAAAATTTTATAATTTTTTTATTAATAATGTTATATACCTAAATCTAGTTCAATTTTTTTAAAAAAACACTAGTTTTCAGTTTTGTAAAAAATTGCTAGTAGCGCCATTGTTTCTGAAGGTGGAACACTCATAATTGGTATGAGCGTTCTGTAGAGATGAGAAAAAAGATATATGTAAAGAAATTTGAGTTAGATGCTACAGGGTGTTCAAAATAAATTTACTTATTTCTAATAGTTTTCTATTTATTTTGAATTTTTCAATTTTTACCCTTGTTTTTAATAAATTTGTGAAAACATAAACGAATAGTTAATAATAATTTTAATATAGTTTAACTTATCTAATGATTAATTATTATGACGTAATAAATTTTCAAAAATATGCTCGTCTACTTGAATACACATGTTTAGTCGATTAACTATATTTTCCTTGACTTTCCTTAGCATAAAAAGAGTTATTGTCCTGCATGCATCACGTATCCTATTTTTCATATCTACTGGTGTTGTAGGGGGATTCACATAAACACGATCTTTAATGTAGCTTCACAAAAAGGGGTCTATAGGTGTTAAGACATATGATCGAGGGGGCCACTAAATGAAGCCATCCCTACCGATCCATTTTTGTGGGTAACGATAGTTTAAAAAACTTCCCGGTGGTAATGAGCAGGAGCTCCGTCTTGTTGAATCCACATTTGTTCCCTTTCAAAGTTATCGATTTCTTTAAGAAGCTGGGGTAATTCGTTTTGCAAAAAATTTAGATATCTAGGCCCGTTAAGCGGTTCGCCGAAAAAATTCGAAAATTTAATATTCCACACCATACATTAAGCGACCAACGGTTTTGGTTTTGAACTTCCCGGACCCAAAATGGATTAACTGTTGAATAATAATGCATGTTATGCCTGTTAACTGCTCCATTGCTGCGAAAAGTAGCTTCATCAGAAAACATTATTTTGGATAAAAAATTGGGATCGGCCTCTATTGCTCCATTCATGGTGGTACAAAAGTTTACTCGTCGTTCAAAATGACGGTCTTGAAGTTCTTGGTGTTGTTCCATATGAAAGGGATGATACTTGTATTTTGTCGTGGTGCGATTAGCCGTAGATTGGGATGTGTGAGACAAGTCAGCTAGTTGACGGCTGCTGACCTGGGGATTATCTTCAACATGAAACAAAATCTCCATATATTTTTTCTTATTGGTAGCACTCTGGTTTACTACTTTCCGTTTCTTATACCTCTACCACTACCATCAAACCGTTCCATTAAGCACTGATGATATACGTCTATTAGGGCACTTCGCTGCGTAAAGTCTTATTGCCAAAAGACAATTTTTTCTCTCTTCGCCCAGTACATAAACCATATCAGTTAATTCATTTTTAGGAAAATCCATAATTATTACCTTTATACGTCACTTACTACAACAAATTAAACTATTTTTACTTGCTTAATAGACATGTCAACATTTGACAATGCCTACATATTTGTTTTATCTTGGCGACTATGATGTTATAGCGTAAATGTATTAAAAACAAAGGTAAAAATTGAAAAATTCCACCTTCAGAAACAATGGTGCTACTGACAATTTTTTACAAAACTGAAAAAAAACTGCATTTAAAAAAAAAAACGAAATATTAGAAAATCTCCTAGGTTTAGGTATATAACATTATAAATAAAAAAAAAAGTTATAAAATTTTACGCAGAATTTAAAAATAAATTGGAAAATAGGATGTTCCATTTTTTTTTTTAAAAAAAAACATGTTTTATCGGCCACACTTTTTTGAAGTACCCTGTATACCCAAAAATAATTTTAGACCATGCACCTTAACATTTCCTAAAACTATTGTATTTAACATTTTTTCGTTATTCCCAAAACAAATGAGATAATGAACTTTACTCTATCGTTGACTCACCCTGTACAAAATAATAATGCGAGATTTTAGAAAGCATCTCTCGCTATAAACGTGATGATGTCAAGGTACATATATATCGAAAATAACGCCTAGCTAATTGAGTGAAGGTACTAATGGAATAGAGTATCCTAAATAACTATTACGTACCAGTAACTTTTTTTCTTGAAAAAATTTAATCATTCGAGATCATTTACTATTTACTCTTGACCTTGAATACGTGGAAGATGCTAATCTCTATTACAAGACGGTAAGAATTTACAAAATTTAATCCAGGACAGTATGTACTATAACTATGTGAAAATATCATCTTAAATTCGCTTAAAATAAACCCTTTAGGTATTTTTAAGGGTACATTTATCAAAATTAAATTTGTTGTTTTAGCGCTCTTGAGACAATACCATGAAACAACTGTATTTTGCGGAATTTTTATGTTTTCCATATAGATATATCTCAAATTGTATTGTCCCTAAAGACTAAAACAGTAAATCTTATCCGTCCAGTTACATAAAGATGCATGGTGCTGTGGATTGCAGCCATATATTTTACTGCTTTCCTCTAGTTAGTGTATAATATAAAATGTGTTATCCATTTTCTCAGATATGACCTTTTACCGAGTTACGATTGTAGAAGTTTCAAAGAGTTACAATTTTACAATATATTTCGAAAGAAATCTTTGTTATAAACTTATACAGAAGTAAAAAGATTTACTGTTTAAAATTTTAGATTTTTTACATTTATTGCTAAAAAATCACAAACCGAGATTTTTGCTTTTCTTCATGTTTGAAGATTCCTATATCACATAAAATATAGACACTTTTCGCTGTAGATCTGCCTGTCTATCAGCCTGTTGCCACAACAACTCTCGAACGAAACAAGATATCAAATATTATATATATATATATATATATATATATATATATATATATATATATATATATATATATATATATATATATATATATATATATATATATATATAACAATAGAGGTTTTCACGGATGGTGGAATGTAATACATTAAAATTCCGGATTTCAATCTGTTCGTCTAACAATGAGGTTGCACGACGTTTCGCCAAAATCTTATTTGGCATTATCAGGTGCTCTCGCTGCTACTGCTGCTCGATATTGTGATCTTGCTGCTGCTGCCGCTCGAAGCTAACTCACCGGTCGAAGCTAACTCGCCGCTCTAAGCTATGTTAGCTTCGAGTGGCAGCAGCAGCAAGATCAGAGCACCTAAAAAAAATGCCAAATGAGATTTTGGCGAAACATCGTGCATATATATATATATATATATATATATATATATATATATATATATATATATATATATATTACAGTCGACACTGTTTATAGTGAAACTCTATATAGTCAAAAACTCTTTATAGTGCAATTTTTTCAAGACCTAGAATATCTTACATACATAGCAATATATACGGATTTTTGCTTTATATAGTGAAAAACTCTCTATAGTAAAATTTTGGTCAACATTTTGGTCTTTCACTATATAGAGTGTCGACTGTATATATATATATATATATATATATATATATATATATATATATATATATATATATATATAAATATATATACATATATATATATATATATATATATATATATATATATATATATATATAACCTTATCAGGGGATGAAGCATATAGTTTTTGAGCGATAACGTTGAAGGAGTGAATGGGGTAAGAAAGAAGATTAGAGGAGTTGTTTCGAATATATAGCATTATTTATATGTTTCAAAAAATTTAAGTTAGGTCATTTTTTCATTATTTTCAATTATAATTCAAGAAAAGAAGGTTGTTAAATATTTTATAATTTCAGAAATATTTTTAAAGTTTTTGCGGGTTTCTTAGTTGATGTAATTGATAAATCTTCAGCCTATTAGTACAATATATAATGGAATAATGTAGTGAGGTAGGGGTTAAAGGGGTTGCTCCATTTATATGCTGTTATATGCTCTTTTCAGGGTTCTTGGACTGTAGGAATATGAGAATTAGGTTGTTTTTCATAACTATCAATTTTAATAGAGGAAGGCGATAAAAAAGATGGGTTCTTATATAGTTTTATTAGCATTATGAGAATTTTTCCAAGGTTCTCGGGATGGGAAAATGGGTAAATTGTCAGCATAATCATTTATAATAAAACATATTAGGTGCCAATGGGGTAAAGAAGGGAGTTATTTCGAATTTGTATTGTTATAGGTCTTTTCGGAATTCTTTCAGTCATGGTTTCCTAACATTACATTTTTTTTCATTATTTTCATTGTTAACTTACGAAGAGGGTTGTATGGTCTCAATAGTACTATGAGAATTTTTACTGGTTTCTGGTTGAGATTTTATATTTAATATAAAATAATTTTTTACGGTAAAATATATACAGGGTGACAGGGATGAGATAAAGTTCTAAAAGTGTGATTGCATGTACTTCGGGTCTATTTTAGTGTTCTTGTTTTTCCATTACATCGTTTTTTATCTTATTATTTTATTATTGTTTACTTTCAATATTAACAGAGAGAGTATATAGAAAAAATTGACGTGTGGTTATAGAGTAAACTAAAGAAAAGTTGAGTTGAATGTACAACAAATTTTAGAAATACAAAGAGTTGAGTTGGCATAAACGTACTTATGCAACATTAGATAAACTATTGTATTTACGTTCCCTGCTAACGAGAATTATTGTATTATGTTTATTTTTATTTTCGCATCGATAGAATACCTGACAAATTTTTTTCTCTGTACGGTCCACATTAAAGTTTTATTCTTTAACGTACCCATGTATTTCATTGGCATGTAGATTTTTAATCATAAATACTTTTTTAGTTATTTAAATAAAGTAAATTTCTAATTTTTTTTATTACTATTTCGCTATAAAGAGGATTACATCTTCTAATTTGAGTCAAATTTAAGATTAATGTTAGAACTGCATGCATGTAAGGTAGTCATTTTACCAATTTTTTTAGTAATGCTAGACAAAGGTTAAGAAAGTAACGTGCATAAGTTTTTTTCTTAGGAATTACACATTCGAAATTCTAAAAATAGTATAAGTCATTCTCAAGCTGTCACCCATCCAAAATGGCATTACAGATAGTTCTCGTATTTATTAATTTATTAGAGTTTCTTATATCAGTGACTTTTAAAAAGGTACTGTTACTAATCTTAATTTAGAATATCCCTTAAACACATCTTTACGGTCTGAGAGCAGTCATCTATTAACGAGCGAAATATAAAAATTTATGGTGCTATTGTCAAATCTGTTATGCCGATATTACAACTTATAATCTACGTTGTAATTTTCTATATTGCACTTAAGCGTACAAGAAGTGATTCGAGTTGGTCTTGCATCTGCAGGTTGTAGTTGATGGCGCAGTTCTGTGGAGTTCATTGCAAAACCAGTTCTCTATAAAAAAGAATTCTAGTTCAAAAGAAAAGCTAATCCATCCATGCACCTTTCTGAAAAGAATCAAGCAGTCCACAATCAGACGATTAGCTTTGCCCTGGACAAAATCTAACAAATGCAAAGTATATTCGAGATCACATATCTAGACATGAAGCCAGTATTCCGTTGATGATTGAAATTAAGATTTCTAAAGGAGTGAAAACTGCTGCGAAATATTCAGCTCCCTTATATGAAATAATATACCCAACTTTTGCGAAGCCTCCCTGTTATGCATGTAATATAATCACATGGAATAGCAGGGTCCATAAAGAATTTATACAAATTTCTATGAGATGGTGCTACTATGAGGTTAGGAATATCAGAACTGGCAGCTGTCACTCTTCGAATAAAATCATGCCAAATAGAAACAAGATCCAGATCCATGCATTGTTTTTATTCTATAGACGTTTGAAGTATACACTCTAGTTGTTAACATAGAAATGAAGAAAGGTGAACTTCATTCGTTCATAAAATATTATTATTTAAATTAGAGGACGACTACTCAGATTAGGAAGGACTTAAATCAAGTTCATGGATACCTTGAACTGTAGCTCTTGCTTAATATATTTAAACGTGACTGAACTAGCAGATGAGCTACTACCCCAGATATTGACAAAATTTACAATATCATTATGAAAGACCAGTTGATTGCTGGAACTGTGGGTGTCTCATCTAAAGGTGTGCAGAATGTCTTGCCAAAAAAATGTATTTTAAAGGGTGTCCCAAAATTCACGTAAGATTTGAATTTGGCTCCATTTGTATGATAAACTGTTGCCAACAAAACAAAAAACGCGGTCTGATAGCTGACAATTCAGAGTTATTAAAAATGGACCTTTACACGAAAGAACAATGTATTTTCATTGTTGAGCAATATTTTAAAAATAATGAAAATTTGGCAGCTACAGTTCGAAATTTTCGTACAAAATATGGCCGGAATAGTGATTTAACCTCATCAACTGTGAAGAGATTAATTGAAACATTCATGGAAACTGGATCAATTAGTGATCTTAAACGCCCTAGCCGTCCTTCAACAAGTCGTTCGACACAAAACATTGAAGCAGTTCGTGAGAGTGTTGCTGAGACTCCAGGAACATCAATTCGCCACCGTGGTCAAGAACTTGACCTTTCGAGAAGCTCTCTACAGCGTATTCTCACGAAAGATTTGCATCTTCATGCTTACAAAGTTCAATTGACTCAAGAACTGAAGTCCACTGACCACGCACAACGAAGAAAGTTCGTTGAATGGATTATGGAACAACAACGAGTGGATACTGATTTGCCGAAAAAATCATCTTCAGCGATGAGGCTCATTTCCATCTTGATGGCTTTGTTAATCGACAAAACTGTCCCAAATGCATCCACAACGTGTCACTGTTTGCTGCGGATTTTGGGCTGGAGGAATCATCGGACCATTCTTCTTCGAAAATGCGGTTGGCCAGGCAATAAGAGTTAATGGTGATCGGTATCCCCATATGATAATCCAGTTTTTTGTACCTAAATTGCAAGATATGGAAGTGGACGACATGTGGTTTCAACAAGATGGTGCCACATGCCATACAGTCCGAGAAACAATTCAATTACTGCATGAGTCATTCCCTGGTCGTGTAATATCCCATTTTGGGTGATCAGAATTGGCCGCCCAGATCATGCGATTTAACGCCGTTGGACTTTTTTCTTTGGGGTTTTTTAAAATTTAAGGTTTATGCCAACAAGCCCACGACCACCCACGACCACCCACGACTTGAAGGAGGAAATTAAGCACTGTATCAACGAAATTCAGCCATATTTATGCAATACGACAAAAGAGTGCGTATGTGCCAGCAAGGCCGTGCAGGCCATTTACCCGAAATGTTATTCCATACATGACCCTTTACTGTATACTTTATGAATCAATAAAAAAATTACAATTTTTAATTAAAAACCTGTGTTTTCTATCAAAATTACTTCTTGCGTGAATTTTGGGACACCCTTTAGAAAACATTGGTGCAATAAGTACCGAGATTATTAGCTAGTGATTTTTTAACGTGACCGAAACATAGATAGATACTATCTGAGATAGTAATCACAATAGTAAACAATCGAGGGCGAAGACATTGTTGTGGGCTCAGAAGGTGATGGCGACTGTTTTTTTTGGAACTAACAAGGAATCACTTGGAAAAGGGCAATAAAAGACCATAAGCCTATTATACAATAATAATGAACCGTTAGAAAGCATAGTTGAAACAATGCCACTAGTAAAAACTGTTTTCTCAACAAGACAATACGTTACCGCATAAGTCGACAACTCCATTGGAAAACTGATATGATTTAGATTTTAAATTAATTTCATATCCATCCTATTCTCCGAACTATGCAGTAAATGACTGCTTCTTCCGAGACTTGCAAATTTTAATCTAATGGACCTATTATCGTTCGTCGCTAGCATTGTGAATTTTGTAGTCGTTGCAGAAAGTAGCCTCTCTACCAAGTTGAAAAAATGTGAATCTTGTTTGTTCAATTGCGTAACCTTTAAATTAGGCGTAGTCAAAAAATTTTAGATTTTTCTAAAAAAATGCTTACTTTTTTACCTTAATAATAACAACATCTGATTTTGTGACGGACATATTGGGAAGCAGCTGGGCTTAGAACATTACATTTATTCGGAAAATTAACATTTACTAAGCAATTTTAAAATATCAAACAGTCTTTTCCACACTAGTACAAAACATAAATTTTTCGGTAGGATATAAGTATGTTATATCAGAAAATTCAGGAACAAGGAAAAATGAAGTACCACGCTTGTAAGTCAACGGCCTGCGATAAAAGACAGGTAAGATTTAATTTGGGATTGACATTGTTGCAGCTTACAGCTGTATTAGATAAGTTTCACGATACACTATGTATTTGCTCCTTTTTTGTCTCATTTAGCTCAGCTAATGAGTTACGATACGATGGAAAAGTATGTCGCAACGATAGCTTGTCAATGGAGGAGCAATAAATATGGACTTCGTAAAATTTTATTAGTTACAAATTATTTCATCGGTGATTACGACTCGCCTACTTGCTGAAGTTATTTTGGCAACCGTGACTGCAAAATGAGTTTTTACTAAAAATTTTCCTTTCAATTTAAGACTTTTAATTCCACAGGTTCTGAATATAATGTCAGGTTCTGAATATAATGTAAAGTATTAAGTTTGGTAATTATTTTGGTTATAGTACGCCACTGGCTTTTCCTGTTCATAAGTTTCATATTATCCAAGAATTGCTTCTTATTGTTTCTCGCTACTATGAAAACATATCATGCTTCATTTTATGGTCAAAAGCATTTTCCGCAGGGTAGAATTACCCTTGTTCGTTTAAAACTTTAGTTAGCACTCCCGAGGGAACAGTTTCTCGGTTTATGTGACGCCGCATTTGTTAGGTCGTTGTCCTAGGTTAAGTGTATAGCGTAAGAGATATATAAGATATATTTGTATGTCCACATAAAGATGTATCTATCTCCTTGTCGGTCCTCGTATTCGAGATATTCGTACATTAATAACATATATACATATATATATATATATATATATATATATATATATATATATATATATATATATATATATATATGTATATATGTTACAATAGAGGTTTTCACGGATGGTGGAAAGTAATACATTAAAATTCCGGGTTTCAGTCCGTTCGTCTAACAATGAATTTGCACAACGTTTCCCCCAAAATTTCATTTGGCATTTTCAAGTGCTCTTGCTGCTGCTGCTACTCGTCACTGTGATCTTGCTGCTGCTGCCGCTCGAAGCTAACTTTGAGTTAACTGAGTTGGCTTCGAGCGCCAGCAGCAGCAGGATCACAGTATCGGGTAGCAGCAGCAGGATCACAGTATCGGGTAGCAGCAGCAGCACGAGCTCTTAAAAATGCCAAATGAGATTTTGGCGAAACATCGTGCAAATTCATTGTTAGACAAACGGTTTGAAACCGGAATTTTAATATGTATATATATATATATATATATATATATATATATATATATATATATATATATATATATATAAAGAGTACAGGGAATAAATGCTAAGTCAGAACTTCAAGATTTTCGCAAAATCGTTTTCAAGTTTCAAAACCGTATTATTTCGCATGCTGAAGTAGTATTAAAACCTACACATCTCTCTAGAATACATAGTTTCTCATATTTTTGTAATTTAATAGCAGATTTGGGCACAGCTTCGATATATAGAAAATTTGCAAAAATCCTATAGTTTCAACAAAAAATACAAGAAATAAAACGGCTTAGTCCGAACGTCGAGAAGGTTAAAGCAGTTCGAGTTTTCAATAATGTTTTATTATTTGGTCATTAATTGAACAGTTTGAGTGTCATTTTTATTGAATAAGGGACAAAGAAACATCTTTTATATATGAAGTAATCTCTTGTAGTATCCTGCTGCCTCAGGCCCACAAAACTGTGCCAGATGTTGCAAGTCTTGATATTTCTCCTTGGAAATCGGTATTAGTTCTGCAAAATTAAGTAGTAATATTAGCTAGAATTTACTGAGACTAACGTTGAAACCTTCCTCGAACTCAGTTCGGATTTCGTATTGCAGTGGGAACCAGAGAGGTTATTTTCAGTGTAGGTGTTGTTCCAAAGATGCAGAGAGACGTACACTGTGATACATATACATACATATAGCTTCGAGCGGCAGCAGCAGCAAGATCACAGTATCGAGCAGCATGAAAATACATTTGAGACTTTGATCAAAATTAAGATATTGTGGAAATGTATTACGATCAGAAATCTATGTGTTCCAGTTTCTACTCTATAGTGTAATAGAACGTGGCTGAAATCGAAATCAGAAATTTGAAAGGGATACAAGTACTATAACTTTGGAAAACATAATCTTAAATCTTACTTATTCTATACAATTGTATTTTATTTTTGTTGTAACTGATTGCAACTTTTTCCAAATTCAACTAGCAGTAAGGGCGGACAGAAACCAGTAAACAAAATTGCAACACTGAACGGTAGTTTTCGCGATTGCTTAGCATCAGTAGGTATCGCAGGGGATACAATGGTACAAAATATGTGCTGGATACCATGAACAAGAACATTTTTACTTTTTAATGGCAATAATTTGCCACTAGCGTAAACTAACCAACATAAGAACTAATTACTTCGCCTAAGCTACTAGTAACCTAATCTTACTTCATTTACGATTATTACTCGTATATTATCATTAGGGATTAGATTAAAAATACAAGCAGTATATCCTTAGACATTTCAGTAAAGGGTATAAAGAAAAATAAAACCAGATAAGCATGGACCATACACACAGATTTTAAGCGATATTTAATGACATACTAAGAATTAGCAGTTTATTTTTTCATTAACTGAAGTGAATAGTCTTTTAAATCATTTTGGAGGAGGTAGGTCACCAAATCTATATAGGGTATCTCAAAAGATGTGGTTAATAATTTAGGATCGATCAAATTGGGTCAAAATAAAGTCAGATGTTCATATAAAATTTTTCTTTCTGTACCTTCATTACCGAGCTGTAACTCCCCAAAGGTCTACCTGGAAAATTGTTCTTATTCATTATTTGCGAAACTTGAAATTAAGAAGCTCTCCTAAACTGCATGCATAGATTCGAATCATTACACTAAAATTATCGATATTTTAACAGGGACTTCAAAAGCAGGGAAAGGTGGGGTCAAAAATAGCTTTAACTTTTTTGTACATTGAGATGAGCAGTTTTCGAGTTCAACTGATGTAAAAATTACCTGCCATGGAAAAAACGCACAATACTACATAGAATATTTTATTAATCTCGTTCAATAATTTTTAGGATTAGTATTAGTTATGTTTCCTTTTACTAATTATAATTCTTTAGTAAAAAGAAAGATAAATAACAATAAACATAAAAATTTAAATGAACGATATTAATAAAACATTATGTGAAACAATGTGCTTTTTTTGTCGTGCAAGATAATTTTAAAATCAGTTTATCTTAGATTGACTTTTTTATTATGATATAAAAAAATATAAATTTCAATATACAGAAAAGTTAGGTCTATCTTTAACTCGCTTTCCCCTACATTTTTTTTTTGTTAAAATGTCGACAATTTTGGTTTCGAATCAGTGCATGAAGTTTCGGACAGTATCTAAATTTCTAAAAGTTTCAATCTACAACAATTTTGCAGATCTTCCGAATGAATTTTTTGGAGGGACTGTAGCTCGGTAACGAAGGGATATAGGACAACATTTTATATGAACTTCTGACATTATTTAGACCAAATCTATTCGATTCTAAATTATTGACCATACGTTTAGGGACACTCTGTTTATACTAGCATAGGCGTGGTTCAGGTTAGTTAGTTTTCAGAAGTTAACCACATAGGACAATGAAGGACATTAAGGCGTAATTTTTAAAAGTAAACAAGAAATACTCTTGAATTATAAGTGCAAATATCGTTTTGGTATTCACATTGGAAATACCTTTTCTGAAAATTTAATTTTGGCTTATAACAATATAACTACAGTTTTACTAAATCTTAACGTCATGAAACCATTTCATATTGACAATTGTTGATTGATAACCATTGCAATATATTAGGTAGTTAAATACAACAAAATAGTGCTTATTTTTTTGGTCTTGAAAATAATGCAGCATGATATTAGTACACTCTCTCTAAACCTACCTTTTGTTCTTCATAATTATATTTGGCTCTTGTCTCCGCAAAACAAGCATCAGGTCGAATCTCACAACGCATACGCATATACTTTCGCAACTCTTCATCTCTCTCTTTTTCAAGCATTCCGTGTATTAAAGCAACATCTCCTCCTAAAGGTATGTGAAGGCTTTCTAATTCAGTCACACCGTACATTAAACTCAAATCTGTAAGAAAAATGAAGCAAATATATTCATTCTAGCCTCTACCATATATATATATATATATATATATATATATATATATATATATATATATATATATATATATATATATATATATATATAGTATAGTTTATATAATTAGTAAATAAATAGGTTGCAACTTTAAATAAAATACGTCTTTTTAAAAAAATCAGCATGTGTTTAATTAGTTTAATTTGAAAACAAAAAGAATACGTAACAAAAGAGTAATATAGTTTACAGTACAATAAATACTAAAAAAAGTGGGCAATTTACAAAATTTTTAAATATATGTAGTTTTGATAATAATCCATTTTTACAGTAATTTATTTCTTGAATGTAAATTCCTCGTATTTGGTAATTTTGCAGTTCGTAATATCAAATTAACCCTATTTATATTTCTAAAATTAAAAATTTGCATAAATACGACTGATCTTTAACCGAATGTTGAAAAAAGAGGCTGCCATATTTCAATACGTACATTTATAATATTGCTCAAATATCGTAATATTTATGTATCTTAGTCTACATATGCCTCCGGATCGATACACTAAAGTTTGGCCATCTATGTATATATGACCTCTTAGGTCAACAAATCCGATTTTGAATACGATCAGGTATTGTCCAATTTAGATCGTAGTAAAAATATCATCCTAATCAGTTTTGAAATTATATATATATATATATATATATATATATATATATATATATATATATATATATATATATATATATATATATATATATATATATATATATATATATATATATATATAGACATAAATATTTTGGAGACTAAAACAATTATTGTTTATTAGAAATGTGGTTAGTTTTAACGTAACAAAATTACGCACAAACAAAAGTGTGGAAACATTTTTGTTAAAAAATAAAAATTCCACTAAGACGACTAAGATGTCGAAAATATTTAGTATTTAGTGGGATATCCTTTTGCGTCAATCACTGCTTGACCTCTTCTGCCCATAGAGTCAATAAGCTTAGCACAAAAATCGGGTGACATTTTTTTCCCATTCTTGTTTTAATGCGATCCAAAGTTCGTCCAGGTTTTTTATATTTCTTTTCCTAATTTGTTTATCCAGATAGTGCCAAAGATTCGCTATCGGGTTCAAATCAGGTGATTGTGAAGGCAAGCGCATCACCCGAATCCTTTATTCAGAAAACCAATTCTTGGCCAAGCGAGATGTGTGTTTTGGGTCATTATCTTGTTGAAAAATCCATCAGTGGCAAATCTTCTTCATAAGGAATCAAATTATTTTCAAATATCTCAAGATACATTTGAGCATCCATTCCGCCATTTATCTTTGCCAATGGCCCCGTACCAGACCGTCGAAAACAACCCTATACCGTGATAAATCCACCGCCATGTTTGACAGTAGTTACTTTGGATCATACCTTAGAACAACTGGTCATCTTACATAACCAGTAGAATCACTTCCAAAGAGATTGAACCTACTTTCGTAACTAAAGATTACTAGCCTTAGCAAATTTCAATCTCTCTTTTCTGTGACGCTTTGTAAGGAGTGGCTTTTTAACAGCACGCCTACCATGAAGATTTTCAGATAACAGACGACGCCTAATAGTCATGTCTGACACCAATACGCCCTGAGATTCCTGCGTTAGTTCTTTATTAATATCAACAGCAGTTTTCTTGGAATCATTTTTCGCTTTTCGAATTATAATTTTGTCTACTCTCTTACTTGTTTTTCTAGGTCTACCACTTTTAAATGCCGGATCAACAGTGACCCTTCTCGAGAACTTCTTAGCAATTTTGCTGACAGTGGCCCTATGCATGTTTAAAGGTTTTGCTATTTCAATTTGCTTCTTTCCACTTTATTACAGAGAAATAATTTTATGTTTCCGATCTGAACTGTAATATTTGCACTTTGGCATTTTGGCAAAAACCGCACTCTTAAACAATGCTACTAAATTACTTCGTATCAACAATAACGTACCCTTAAAGCAGAATTATAAAATTATTTCAATGCTTTCGATAAGGACAAAACGTGTTTCTTAAAATCCTCTACCAGAAAAGGTAAACAAAGTTTTTATAGTCAATAATAAAATTCTATAAAGAAATTGTCAACAAAACGAGACTAGTTTTTTTATTCCTAAAGGATAGTATTTTATATTTTTTATTAAGAAAATGTTTCCATACTTTTGTTCGCCACTGTATTATATATATATATATATATATATATATATATATATATATATATATATATATATATATATATATATATATTTACATATATATATATATATATATATATATATATATATATATATATATATATTTATATATATATATATATATATATATATATATATATATATATATATTTATATATATATATATATATATATATATATATATATATATATATATATATATATATCTATATATATATATATATATATATATATATATATATATATATATATATTTATATATATATATATCTATATATATATATATATATATATATATATATATATATATATATATATATTTATATATATATATATATATATATATATATATATATATATATATATATATATATATATATACGTTTGAAAAGTCCGTACGAAGTCCGAGAGATGGCACCACCGGCGCGTATCGAGGTCATGTTTAGTTAGTAGCATCTCTTGAATGAACGCACACCAAGCTTCCGCCATATTGGTCTATTTCTTTGTGTTTGGCATTCGTGTGAATCAAGGAAGTCGAGTGATTTTCAAGAAATGGACGAAAAAGAATTTTCGTGTGGTGATTAAACATTACTTTATGAAAGGCAAAACGCCTCAGGAGACTAAAGAGAAGCTTGATAAACATTATGGTGACTCTGCACCTTCGATTATAAGTGGTTTCAAAATTTTCGGACTGGCCATATGGGCACAAGTGACGCTGAACGTTCTGGACGGCCTGTAGAGGTTACGACTCCAGAAATCATTGATCAAATCCATGATATGGTGATGGATGACAGAAGAGTTAAGGTGCGTGAGATTGCTAGTGCTGTGGGCATCTCGACTGAACGGATACATAATATTTTGCATAAACAGTTGGACATGAGAAAGCTATCCGCAAGATGGGTGCCGCGATTGCTCACGCTTGACCAAAAACGGAATCGTGTGAAGTGTTGCAAGGATGGTTTGCAGCTGTTCCAGAAGAATCCGGAGGACTTTAAGCGTCGTTTCATCACTGTGGATGAAACATGGATACATTACTATACTCCTGAGACCAAACAATAATCTAAACAATGGGTTACCAAGGGGGAATCTGCACCAAAAAAGGCGAAGACCGTTCCTTCGGCCGGAAAGGTTATGGCGACTGTCTTTTGGGATTCGCAAGGGATAATCCTCATCGACTATCTGGAAAAGGGTTTTAAAACTATTACAGGTGAATATTATTTATCGTTATTGGACCGTTTGAAAACCGAGCTGCAAGAAAAACGCCCCCGATTGGCCCATAAGAAAGTCCTTTTCCATCATGACGACACATCAGCACACACCTCAGCAGTTGTGGTCGCAAAATTATTGGAAATAGGATTCCAACTCGTTTCACATCCCCCTATTCTCCAGACTTGGCTCCCTCGGACTACTATTTGTTCCACAATTTGAAGAAATGGCTGGCGGGACAAAGATTTTATTCAAACGAGGAGGTGATTGCAGACACTAATGGATATTTTGCAGACTTGGACAAATCCTAGAATTCGGAAGGGATCAACAAACTAGAACATCGTTGGATGAAGTGTATAAGCCTAAAAGGAGACCATGTCGAAAAATAAAAAAGGTTTACCCCAAACACATAAGTAGTTTTTATTTTTGCACGGACTTTTCAAACCAGCCTCGTATATATCTATAATCTACAATCTATAATATATATAAAATGCAACGTCTCTCTGTCTGTCCGTTAGTGCGCTTATCGCTGGAGAACCACTTATCCGATTTACGTACTTTTTTTTTTAAACATACATATGTTCTCTGGCCAGGTTATAGGCTATATTTTATTACTATAGGTAGCATAAGGAATGAGTAGTGACGATAAAAGTGAATGAAGTCGGAAAAAAATTTGCCGCTAAGGCGTTCCCTTGCAATATACAGCCTAAACCATTAAATATGGACCAATATTATGTAACAGAGAATATCTATGATCTATAATATATATAAAATGCATGTCATATATATATATATATATATATATATATATATATATATATATATATATATATATATATATATATATATATATGTATATATATTATATATATATATATATATATATATATATATATATATATATATATATATATATATATATATATACGGATGGTGGACTGTGAACAATAAATTTGCACGACGTTTCGTCAAAATCTCATTACAATACTGTGATCTTGCTGCTGCAGCCGCTCGAAGCTTTAAGTCATTAGCTGCACAGGTATAAACGTATAATTTACTACTTCCTACTGATAAAAGCCACATATCTAACTTTTTTTTCTTATTTAAATTAACAGATGTTTTAATCGACCGACCAGCATAAACATATTTTATTATTTGTTTTTATTAACACATTGTTAATTATAAATAGAGACCTATGATTGACTTTTAATTCATTTTGTATATTAAAATACACAAACTAACGTTTATGTTTATTTCAATATACACACTGAATTAGTAGCATAGGCATATAATTTATTACCTCCCACCGATAGAGAGAACATCTCAAACTTTTACTTATTATTTAAATTAACGAATGTTTTAATCGATTCATCAATATAAATATATTTTATTAGTTATTTTTATTAACACAGAGTATTGGAAATTACAAGCACCAGCCTATGATTTATTACTACTTTACGTTACTTTGTGTTTCTTGACTTTTTTATTATATTGTAAGTAATGGATTCGGTTTTTTGAACTCCTACAGTTCTGTAAGTTTCCTAAATATACAAATAAATAAGTTAGTAAACCTATAATCGTGACAGTAGTTACAGTTTTACCTAAACAGAACGACATTTTCTAAAATCTTAGTAACGCAATTCTGTTGTATTGGTTACTGCAGCTTCGTAATTACATAAACCCAAAAAATATATTTCACTACTTATTTAAATAGTTCATTGTCTGAGCATGTACACGCCAAATGAACTTTCTATTTTAATGAAGTCTGCTCGTTTTAACAATATTTTCTTGTTTGATTTTGCTTGCAAATTTAGAGTAAACCTATTCAATTTTATTTGAAGCTACACGGAGATATTTTGAAAAATTTTTAGTGATTAACTCCTTTTAATTTCCTGCTTCATAAATAAATTTCTATTGCTAAGCGTACGAGAAGCTATCAAGATTCTCCTGACAAGATCTTGACAACTTCTAACCTCACAATGCCGAAAATTTCCATTTATTTTAAACTCCTCGCTATATCCTCCCTACATCATTAATTTAGGTCCGAGAAATGACATGAAAATGCTGAGAACTGTTCCACTTTTTAAAGTTTAATTAAGTGTTCTTATTTTAGCAAATAGTTTTCCCTGTGAAGTTTTTTGCAAATTGTTAATTAAATTATTCAATTTTAATTGACTAAAAGCTACAAAGAAAATATGTTCTTAAAATACTTTAATGAATAATTCGTTTTAAAGAACGACATCATCATGTAAATTTTTATTGTTTAGCATACGAGAAGCTGTCAAGGTTCTTGAGATTTGCCTTACAATGCCGAAAATACCATATTATTTTATTCTCTTCACTATATACTTCCCATATCATTAATTTAAGACCAAGAAATGGCAGGAAAATGCCGAAAATTGTACCGCAGAGACATTTCTGGAATAGTTTGTAGCTTATCAAATAATAATGAAAACAGTTTTATTGTTACTAAGCAACAAAAGCAGAAAATAAGATTCCATTAAAATTTTCAAATGAAATGGAAGTTTTATTTTGGAAAACAGTATACTAGTGATATATCGAGGATAGAGGATCGAATGTTGTATGCATCTAAAGTGGTGCTGTTAACTAGAATTTTAAGCTTAAAAGTTTCTAGATGTCCAAAGTGATCCTGTAGTTGCGATAACGAATTTAAATTTATCGGAACAAACTTTACAAAAATCATCAATAATAAGACTTATAAATAGCTTCAAAATGCATGGCAACTTTTATGAAATAGGTAGAAAACTGAGATTAAGATATAATGATGTTATTTGTGACCCTTTTGGTCAGAAATTGAGATTTTGAATAAATGCGAATACATATTCTTTAACAGAATTGCTACGTTACGTAGATTAACTAAAATTTATTTATTTATTTATTAGGGCGAATAAGGATGGAAACGGATTTATAGTTACCCACCGAAGTGTTAATATTACAACTTTTATAGGTATCAAAAAAAGTAAGTGTTTAAAAAGATTACAATGTTCGAAAGGTGATATACAAAACATTAGACACACTTAGTCAAATTGAGGAATAAGCTATTTTCTTCTCAAAAGCTAGGTTTTAATATAAAATTTAACTAACCGGTACTATCAGCCAAGCAATTTCGTAAAGTTATTAGGAAACTTGTGGAATGCCTTGCTTAATTGAAATTGAACAAATTTCGAGAAAGAGGTATAAAGTACGAAATAAAATCTTGTCATTATCCTAAAAAGTTAGTACCTGCCTGCTTGAAAAATTAAATATCATTAGAAAAAGAAATATTTGCTGTTGTCACTCTAAATCAAAAACTCAAGAAATACAAGCAATATGTAATTAATATGAAATAATACGTGCAATATATTAGGCAAACATCCAATATATATATATATATATATATATATATATATATATATATATATATATATATATATGTATATATATATATATATATATATATATATATATATATATATATATATATATATATATATATATAATATAGTATATATATATATATATATAT
>CM032447.1:193964948-193992448 GCA_019049505.1 Pachyrhynchus sulphureomaculatus | reverse complement strand
TTTGTTTTTTTATATACCAGATGAATCTACACCCTGTGGAGAATATTTCAGAGTTTTTTCATAATTTTTGGTCAATATTTTTCGAGATAAGGGGATGACAGAAATTTTTCTCGATTTTTGAAAAATAATACTTAGAAAAGGGTGCGCAAGTATTACATTATATATATTTTTGAACTCGTGTTTTTACAAGGTTCCATTTGAGACACTAGTCGATGACCTGGTAACGATTTTTTTTTCACTTCCTATTTCAGCTCCCAAAACTAACCCCTTAAGCCAAAATTTAACTTTCAAAACCACACGGCTCTAATGAGGCTATCAATTCCTGTTTAGTACCAAATTTCAACTTTCTATGTCAAATAATTTCGGAGAAAATCGGGTGTGACGTGCAGACAGACGGACAGACACCGAAGTCATCTTGTAAGCGTTCCTTGCGAAACACTAAAAAATGTGCAGCCGGTGTTTTAGCATTCAGGCTAAATACAGAGAAAGGCAGGCTATCATCAGTAACCTATAGTTAGTTTATATTATTCCGAGTTTTCTTCTTGAATACATATTTTGCAAATTCAATCTAACCTAACTTGGTTTGATTTCGCCTAGTTTAATTTATATTAGCAGATAATATTACTATTTTCGTAGAAGATCGTTTCCTAATAAAATAGAAAGTAATTCTTAAATCGATCCTCAAAAGCTAAAATATTATTTGCTACAAAGCATTACACTTTACAACAGTTTTTAATTCTATACTAAGCTTAAATTCGACCCATGATGAAATACTGCTCTGAAGTTTGGGGTCTTGCTCCCAAACAGACACTGTAATTATTTGATTTTATTCAGAAGAGAGCTGTTCGCCTGATTGGAGACCCAGAACTCACCAGAAACCTTAATTGGCGGTTGGTGACTTGAGTCTATTCTACAAGAACACACGAAAAGTATTCGATAGATGTACCTCGCTTAATTCCTTTTAGAGCGGTTGATGCTAGGAATGCATGTTGGCGTTTCGCTAATACATCACATCCGTATAGGATTCAGCATGTCATTTATCATACAACACTTTTTAAGTAGTCTTTTATATGGAGAACCCAATCCCCTTGAAACGATTTGCCCAGGAGTGTGTTTCCCATCAAGTACAATTTACAGCGATTCAGGACCAACGTCAATCGCTTTTTCGGCACACGTGTCGTTCCTGTAGCGATTTAGGTATATCTCTGTAGCACGTGTGCTACGCCTTAAAAAAAAGTGTGAACTTCACATGAGATGAAATCCCTATTGAATGTATTTTATAAAGGGTTATAAATTTATAACCAATATTTAGAATAGAAACCGTCGATCGCTTGGCCTATATTTAAATCTCTTCTTAGAAAATATCAAGTAATATGTATGATACTGTATACTATGAACGTGTCTCAAATGTCTAAATATGTATTACTTGACTTAACTGAGGTAAACTTCTAACGTGGGGTTTAAAATAATCACATACTAGATTCTAACACATTCGTTGTACCGTACTATCCTACGAATTCGTACCATATACCATACTATTAGTTATACAAAAGCTGTCACATTTCGAACAACATAATTCAGAACTACCGCAATTGAAACACCCACAATTTGATAAAATGCCTGAGCACAACCAGGCGCTCCAGCTAACATAAGTTTGGATATGATACTCCTGTAGTCTGCTCCCTCTATATGTTTGGGTATTGTCATATAATAATAATTAAACATAAAAATTAATATCAAATGAGCCATTCTTCTTTCATTCTTCTCATTTACTTCCGGACCAATTCTGCGGAAGAGTTTCTTTAAGCTAGTAGGTCGACACATCTAGCAATGTGTTGAAGAAGAAAATAAATTTCATTGAAATTGATTAAGACCCTGGTCCTGGACGGTTACAATTCATAAATGTTTGCCTGTAACATACAGTTTAAAGTGTATTTATAAATGTTTTGCGTTTTGGAGTTTATTGTAAAATTGAACGGTTTAGATGCGAAACTAAAGTAAAATTTCCATGGATCACCAGCTAAAAATTTCCATTCCATAATTATTCCCATAGTAATCAGGTGAAAGCTATTGTGGTTTTTCCTGATTGTAAAGCATCAGGAAAACAAAAAAAAATTACCATTTAAGTCAGTTCTTTAGATAGGTCTTACATTTAGATAAATTTATAAATGACCACTCCAATACCGGCGTTGTAAAAATTAACATGTTAATTTAGTCCCTTTAAAGACATTAGAAACATCATCGATCAATATTCAAACTTGGCCTCTAGGTGCTATTTATGATATGTCTAAAAATGGTGCTTTTACTGTTAAAAATATCAGTACTTAGAGAGAAAGTACTACCAATGAAACTAGCAGCCTAAATTATCGAATCTAACTGGCCAGGATTCAACGAGATTCAACTGGGACTACACAGTGAGTCGAGCTTTGAAGCTGGTTGTCAAATGTACGTTAGGTAAGTAGGTTTTAAATAATGCTAGAATACAAACCTTTTAAAATGATGCGTTAAAAAAGCAGGAAATATTCGTAATGGGGAGCACGACGCCCAGGTTTCTAAACAAAAGAAGAAAGAAAGTAGGTTACCGATGAAAAAGCAACCTTCTTCAGATTAAGTACTTATATAGAGGCTATTTAGAGTAAGATCTGCTTTAATTATATATATTTTAGTTACTAATTGCACCTCTTGCCATCGTTAAAATTTAAATCATTAATCTTATCAGTATCAATAATAGAAATAAATAATGAGTTTTAATTCAACTAATTAAATAACAAATTTAAATTAAAAAATTGGCTACCCTACACATGTAAAAGGTGAGTCTATAAAAGGCTACGCTACTGTATTTACCATCCAAGATTTGTTTAGGTAAATGATGGGCCGATTTGCTGCTCTATGTCTGTTGATAGATTGCTAATATTCAAAAGCAAATTCTCTTAATCTTTAGGATTCAGTTTTAGTTTTTCTCTTGATTGTTAACCGATATTTAAAACCCACGTTACATAGGGCGTTATACACGCTAGTTCCGCTGCATGGTATATTTGTTTTTGTCGGTATTTTAAGGCCATTTGAACTTCTTTCTCCCATCATTTGCTTTTACCCACACATATTGTCGAGCATTTCTCACTAAACATGGGTTTTTTACAATTTCGTGTACCGTAGGTATAGGTGTCATATCACTGGTTTGTGTCACAGCATTTATATTATTATAGCTCCTTTTTATTAACGATTTCCAAATAATTTTTATAATTTGTTTTGCCTTAGGCGATAAAAGATTGGCTATGTTAGAAGAAATGGTTCCGGATATTCCGTTCCTTGAAGGTACGTAAGTAGGCATTCTTATGTAACTCTTTCGGAACTTTTACAAAATTAAGCTCGATTTCTCTGGACCACTCGTATTAACCTCGGTTTTTATTTTTATTTTCCCTGAGTATACCTAACGGAGTCCGAGTAGACCGCTGCGATACGCGTGAGAGTGTCAGGTAGTAAAGGGAAGAGTGATTAAGAGTCAAACGGTATATGTTTAAACGAACTTTAACTAAGTTGGTACTGATCTTTATTTTTGGTTTAAAAATATTAAAATGCTGGGGTTAAACGAGAAACAAGCCAACACGTAACTAGACACGTGACAATGGTAAAATTTTTAACTAATATATAGTCCCTAGTCACATGTTTATTTTTTGTTATATCAGTAAACTAGCCGGGCCAGCGGCTCCGCCCGCGTGGACTTGATTCACTACTATCGTCACTGCTTATTCCTTATGTTACCCAACGTAATAAAATATCTCCCATTATTTCTCCTTATCTCCCAATATTTCTCCCTATTTCCCATTATCTCTACATAATTTCCATTATCTAGGCTTATCTCTGCTCATCTCCCATTGTTTCTCCTTATCTCCCATTATTTCTCCTTATCTCCCATTATCTCACCTTATTTCCCATTATCTAGGCTTATCTCGACTTATCTCCCATTATTTCTCCTTATCTCCCATTATTTCTCCTTATCTCCCATTATCTCACCATAACTCCCATTATTTAGACTTATCTCTGCTTATCTCCCATTATCTCTCCTTATCTCCCATTATTTATACTTATCTCCCATTATCGCACCTTATCTCCCATTATCTAGGCTTATCTCGACTTATCTCCCATTATTTCTCCTTATCTCCAATTATCTCACCTTATCTCCCATTATCTAGGCTTATATCGAATTATATAGAACATATGTATAAATTTATAAAAACACGTAAATCGGACTAACGGACAGACAGACAGACAGAGAGACGTTGCATTTTATATATATTGTATTCTTTGCTACATGATATTGTTCCATATTTAATGCTTTAGAGAGTGTGTTGCAAGAGAACGCCCTAGCGGCAAACTTTTCTCCGACTTAATTCACTATTATCGTCACTGCTTATTCCTTATGTCACCTAATAAAATGTAGCCTATAACCTGGCCAGAGAACATACGTATGGTTAAAAAAAAAGCACCTAAATCGGATAAGTAGTTCTGCAGTGATAAGCACACTAACGGACGGACAGACAGACAGACAGACGGACAGAGAGACATTGCATTTTATATATATTATAGATATTCTCTGCTACATAATATTGTTCCATATTTAATGGTTTGGACTGTGTATTGCAAGAGAACGCGCTAGCGGCAAAACTTTGTCCGACTTCATTTACTATTATTGTCACTGCTTATTCCTTATGCTACCTATCGTAATAAAATATAGCCTATAACCTGGCCGGAGAAGATATGTATGTTTAAAAAAAAAAAAGTACGAAAATCGGATCAGTGATTCTCCAGTGATAAGCGCACTAACGGACAGACAGACAGACAGAATACGTTGCATTTTATTTATATTATAGATGTAATAAAATATATACCTATAACCTGGTCAGAGAACATATGTATGAATTTAAAAAATCACGTAAATCGGATAAGTGGTTCTCGAGGGATAAGCGCATTAACGGACAGACAGACAGACAGACAAACATTGCATTTTATATATATTATAGATATAGATTATTTTTATTATTATATAACCTGGCCAAAAAATATATGCATGAATTTAAAAAAAAGACAGGTAAATCTGATAAGTGGTTCCTGCGTGATAAACGCACTAATGGACAGACAGACAGACAGAGAGACATTGCATTTTATATATATTATAGATTATACATATACAAATACATGATATTGTTCCATATTTAATGGTTTAGGCTATGTATTGCAAAGGCACGCGCTAACGGCAAACTTATTTGCGACATCATTCACTATTTTACGTCACTGCTCATTCTTTATGCTACCTATCGTAATAAAATATAGCCTATAACCTGGCCAGAGAACATATGTATGTTTAAAAAAAAAAGTACGTAAATCGGATACAGACAGACAGACAGACAGAGAGACGTTGCATTTTATATATATTACAGATGTAATAAAATATATATCTAAAACCTGGTCAGAGAACATATGTACGAATTTAAACAATCACGTAAATCGGATAAGTGGTTCTCGAGGGACAAACGCACTAACAGACAGACAGACAGAGAGAGGTTGCAATTTGTTTATATTATAGGTATAGATTATTATTATTATTATATAACCTGGTCAAAGAATACATGGATGAATTTAAAAAAAGACGTAAATCGGATAAGTGGTTCTCGCGTGATAAACGCACCAGTGGACAGACAGACAGACAGAGAAACATTGCATTTTATATATATTATAGATTCTAGATATTCTCTACTACATAATATTGTTCCATATTTAATGGTTTAGACTGCGTATTGCAAGGGAACGCGCTAGCGATAAACTTTTTTCCGACTTCATTCACTATTATCGTCACTGCTCATTCCCTATGCTACCTATCGTAATAAAATATAGTCTATAACCTGGCCAGAGAACATATGTATATTTAAAAAAAAAAAGTACGTGAATCGGATAAGTGGTTCTCCAGTGATAAGGTCACTAACGGATAGACAGACAGACAGACAGAGAGACGTTGCATTTTATATATATTATAGATATTGAGCTTTAAGAATTAAATGATAATTTTAGACTTTTTTAGAAGAATACCTGAAGGTCGTCAGGCCACTATTTGCTTGAAATTTCGGAAGTATTGAAAATAACACCTAAATTATTCAAAGATATGTGCAGCGCTGTCTCAGACCCTTAATTTTATTTTAATTATAACAATTTAATTTTGTCTAGTCAGTAATAAGGCCTAATGATGATTTTTTAAGAAGCTAAAACAATAAAATTATTTCAACCGATACTTGGTGGAAATCCATAATAATTTTTATGTGAAATGTGAAAAAATAATAAAACAATTATTTACACAAACTTTCCACTATACTTGTAATATACCGTAACATATTTCGCTATCACAGTAGCTTCTTCAGACGTTACATTCTGAATTACATTAATTACAGAATGACTGAATTACAGTAATTCAGAATGTAACGTCTGAAGAAGCTGAAGCGAAACATGTTACGGTGTGTTACAAATATAGTGGAAAGTTTGTGTAAATTATTGTTTTATTATTTTTTCACATTTCACATAATAATGAGCTAAAACAAGTTACCAATATAATTTTGATATTGCTCTAAATAACCGTAAATGTGACCTGTACATCGATAATTTTTTTATGTAATAAAGTTACACCATTTTATGTAGCAGAGTATGCGTTTCTTATTCTAGATCGAAAAATGCGCGTTTTTATTTTAATAGGTTACTATAAGATTAAGGATTTTAATAGTTCTGAAAATAGTGTTATACGAAGCTTAACAAGTTTAGGGAGGAGGCGTCAAAGCTGACCAAGATTTCTGCAACACCACTGATAGGAGGATTCTACTACTGAATTTATTTTTTAGGATAGTTCCGCTAGAGTTGAGCCTCTTACAACTATGGTGATGTCATCTGCATATATAAATGCTTTACCTTCATTTACGTAGTTAGGCAGACCGTTTATATACACCAGAAATAATAAGGGATTTTAAATTTCATCTTTAGGGACTCTTAATACTGGTTCCCAAATCATTTATGTAGATTAAAAAGTAAAATTATTTCCTCGACAGAGCCTTTATTAATAGTTCGTGGCTTTCACACTCGAGTATTTATCTTACAATTTCACCACTTACCTCTACTTAAACATTATTAACCAAATAAAACTATCACTAATAGGAAATATTTTGTCTCTGAAACCATACTTTAAAGGAGATTATTTTTAGAATATAAATATTGCTCTAATTTTAAAATACTTTCAAATGTTCTTGATATGGTGGAAACTGGATAAATAAGATGATCAGTATTGGGAGAATTATTATCGTTCTTGTAGATAAGAACAATTTTTGGTAAATTCCTACAACAATCTAGTCTGTTTCTTTATTTATGATATCTCGCTAAAGCATAAAATTAAAATATTTGCTTGAAATTTGCTTGAAAGACTTACGTAAAATTCGGTTGTTGCTTTAAAACCTAAATTGATATAATAAACTTTTTACATATTTTTAAACTTTATTCTCATTACTGACATACCGTTAAAGCCTTGAATTAATTTTATTTCTATCATTTTGACTTTTATAATAATTAAATTGGATTTCGTTCATTTTGTTACCAGAAAATAAATGTGGATCAGGGAACCCTTCATGGTGGTCCAGATTCTGACACCGACGCCAATAAGAGAATAAAAAAAACCAAAACCTAAACAAGTAATAATTTTAATATTTCCTATATATATTTTTTTTCATTTATGACTATCCAAGGCTCATGTTGAAGCCCCTATCCTAGTACAGTAGTATTTCAAGAATGTCTCTTACTCCCGGCCAATATTGACACTATGATAATCGTAGGTATTAACAAAGAGCTGTGATAGCTTGAGACACACTAAAATCTCTTTTGAAATATATATGAGAAGTTTTTGGTCTAGTTCCTTAAAACACATTTTTTTTGCAAACTTTAACTTTATTCGTCAATATAGTCTCCTTCAAGAGCGATACATTTCTATACATTTTTTGTAGAAGGATTTGTCTCACAGTTACGGCGATATCTTCTTCATTGGGGCCAAATCTCTTCTTCAATTTAGGCAGTTTTGCTATCGTAACCCTTGACTTGTGACACAGTGTATTGTCTTAATAAAAGAGTACTTTTTTCTTGTTCATTTGGGGTAGTTTCGTTGCGATTTCTGCCTTCAAACGCACCAATAACTTTATATAATATTTTTTATTGATGATTTTTCCCTTTGTAGCATAGTCGATGAAAATTATTCCATGCGCATCCCAAAATACAGAGGCCAAAACCTTCTCAGCCGACTGTTGGGTCTTTGGTCGTTTCGGGCAGCTTTTACCGGCTGATGTCCACTCAGCTGACTGTCGATTTGATTCCGGTTTGTAGTGGTGGATCCATGTTTCAACGATTGTCACATGTCGCATGAAAAAATCTTTTTTTATTGCGTGTAAACAGGTCCAAACAGCGCTCAGAGTCATCAACACGTTGTTGTTTCTGATCCCCTGTCAGCAAACGCGGTACTCATTTCGTACAGAACTTTCTTATGCCCAAATATTCATGCAAAATATGACCAACACGTTCTTTTGATATCTTTAGGGTGTCAGATATCTCACACAATTTCACTTTACGGTCATCCAAAACAATTTTGTGGATTTTTTTATGTTTTCTGGTGTAACTACCTCATTTGGGGATCCAGAGCGTTCAGCATCATTTGTATCTGTACAACCGCGTTTAAATTCAGCATATCAGTAACTTATGAGTAATTTTTCAGGGGAAGGGTCCCCGTAATACTTATTAAGCCATTGCTTTGCTTGAACGTTATTTTTTTCCATCAGAAAATAGTGTTTAATCAAGACACGAAATTCGATCTTTTTCCATTGTGTTGAAAATATCAAAAGTAGGGTCACTAAAACCACTGTCACTTATAAACTAATCGTCGAAATGTCATGAAATTTTGACACGTATCGTTTGAAGGTTGGTTCTTCCTAAAAATCCTATGGATTTTTTGAAAAAGGCGACATCTATGTCTCAGACCAAAAACTTTTCAACCTACGTGTTACATATTGCAGCTAACCTTTGGATTTTCTCGATCTTGTTGGTTAACCTGACTACCCTGGTTGGATAACCTACCTGGTTGGATAACCCCACTAGATGCTAAATAGCGCAAAAATACTCCGGCAATATTCTCGCTATTGTTAAATTAGGCCTTTATTCTGGCTTCCGGTCTGGCTTGATTTCAGTTTCCCAGTACAATATCCAGCACCTAAAATGCATTCGAGGTCATTTGGTTCACATGTTTCTTACAGCTGATATTTACAGATAATTAAACTCTGTCTTTCTCGACTGATTAAAAGTCCGGTTTCTTCTTCGATAGAAGGAAAATATATGTATTCAGATAGACAGACCACAGTGTTGGGTAAACTTCCAGCAATAGAATTGGAAAATGGCGGCTTATATCTAAACCTAAGAAAATCATATACAGAGCGAAAGCATAATAAGGTTTAAAAAGGTACCTGCTCCAGCCAAGGCTTCCACCCGGCCCCAAGCTGCATAGTTTTTGGACCATACTAATCGGCGTTGGATTAAAATTGGAAAATGAATTCCGTCTACTCTGCATTCGTCAGAGCTTTCTTTTTTTTTTATGGGTCTAGTACACGTGCTGCAGGAGCGGCATGTGTACGGAAAAAGCGATTCACGTTGTTCTTGAATCGCTGTAAATTGTACTCGGTGGGAAACACAGCCTTGAGCAAATTATTCCAAAGGGATGATGTTCTCCATATAAGAGACTGCTTGAAAAGCCTTGTACGCAGAGTAACAAGCTGAACCTCATACGGCTGTGCAGCACCAACGCGACGTGTATTTCTAAAATGCACCGCTTCGGGAGAAATTAAGCGGGCTACATCCTACTTCCCATGAAAATACTTGTAGAACAGAATCAAGTCACCAACCGTTCTTCGATGTTCAAGCGAATCAAGGCTGCCGGTCAATTCCGGGTCTCCGATCAGACGAACAGCTCTTCTCTGAACAGAATCCAATAAATGCAGTGTATGTTTGGGAGCGGAGCCCCAAACATGGGAGCAGTTCTCCATAGTTGGTCGAATTTGAGCTTTGTAAAGAATTAACAGTTGTTGTGGAGTGTAAAGCTTTCTGGTTTGAAATAATATTCCCAACTTTTGAGAAGCTCTCTTTGCTATGCCTGCAACATGTTCTCGCCAGGACATATTTGTTCCCAAATTAACACACAACAAATTGAGCGACGATGCTAGGGGAATGGAATGCCCTGACATAACTATGTCGGGTTCAGCAACGTTCACTTTTTTAGAAAAAACTGCCGCCTAGGTTTTTGTAGCGTTAACTTCCACTTGGTTACTGTCACCCCAAGATAGAATTTCTTCCAGGTCTTTGTTAAGTTGAACGACTTCCAGCTGTCTGCTGATATTCGCCTGAGCAGCCGAGGTCCGGGCGTTCAAAGTGAATGAAGAGACAATCTTACTGTCATCTGCAAAGCTGTAGATTGGATTCCCGGTCTTCTCCAGCAGATCGTTAATGTAAATGAGAAAGAGAGTAGGAGACAGTATGGAGCTTTGGGGCACACCGGCATTGATAGTAAAGGTGTTAGAAAGAAATCCGTCGACCGCCACTCGTAAAGAACGCTCTTTGAGGAAACATGAGAGCCACAAACAGAACTTTTCAGACATACCACAAGAACGTAGCTTAGCCAACAGTCCATGATGCCAAACACGGTCGAATGCCTTGGATATGTTAAGAGCAACCGCTCGAGATTGGAAGTGTTCAGTTGCGTTGTTTCAAATATGTGTTACATAAGTCAGAAGATCTCCTGTTGATCTACGTTTACGAAAGCCATATTGGTGATCGCTAATAATATTGAATCGTTCAATATTATTAGCGTTCAAGATAGATTTCTGTCAACATCAGAGCAGTATCGAGTTAAGTTTTCAGTTTAACTCATTATCTACTGCCCACTGATAAGCATCACCGTTTACCGTTCTTATTTACTATTTTACCTTTACCGCCACTCGTTAGCGTTACCATCATGAATTGGCGTTATTCTATGCCGTAACTGACCGATCAGTTTTGTTGAACCCTCTAGTCAGATATGCATAATCTCCCCCTCTTCACCTACCATTTTAACGTCTATATTTTTAGTGTTCCGTATAGAACACAAGATCAATTTGGTGTCTGTCCGTCCGTCGCACTAATATAAGAATTGATGGCCCCATCAGTGCCGTATAATTTTCAAAGTTAAATTTTAACATAAAAGGTTAGTTTTAGGGGGTGAAATCGGAACTGAAAAAAAGGATTACAAGGTCAGAGAGTGGGGTGTCAAATGAAAGCTTGTGAGAACACGAGTTCAAAAATATATATAATATAATACTTGCATATAAGTTTCTCTGTATTATTTATAAAAAATTGCCAAAAATGGCTATCCCCCCTTATCTCAAAAAGTACTAATCAAAAAATTTTGGAAAAATTCTGGAAATATTCTAGAATATTTTTCATAGGGTGTAGATTAAACGAGCATTGTCACGAGTGCGTTACCTTCAATAATTTATCTAGTATATAAAAAAAAATTCAAGGTCATTAGTTTTCGACAAAGATTAGAAACAAACTTTGTTGAAAACTTATTTGGCGTGTGTTTTTATTTTAAAAGCAATCGACGTACGGAACAATAATTGCACAAGTCCGGTTATTTTTTGTTTTGTTGAAACTAACTATGAAACTGATAATAAAGCTGCATCTTCCTTTGTTTTGAACCATTTGTTTTTTCTTTCTTTTTCGTGTAGGATTTACATTTCAAAGAACAGTTTGTACATCAAAAGATTAGTATATTTCATTAAATAACTTAACCGAAGGTCAGCTGATCATTAGAAAATACTTACTGCGTCAATACCGAATTATCGTTGCATCCATAATTTTAAAATATGGGAACTGGAACAATTCTAAGTAAATTTAATATTTATTAAAATGAACAATTCTAAGTAAATTTTAGAATATTTTTTTCCATCATTAAAATGTAAACATGATAAAATATCGTAAGGTATTCGCAAAAACATCATCTTCCTATCACTAAGATTTTGCCATTTCTTCACATTTTAGAGTCCCTAGATTACTTGTTTTCCATCAGTCTGTCATGTCAGTCTATTGGTCTGTCGGTCAGTAGAACAATAACTGTCGAATTAAATGAGATACCAGCTTTAAATTTGGTACACATAAAATATTGAACATAGAAATAAAACCTACAAATTTTGAGCGAGAGTGCTTCATGGCAAGAGCATAAAGGTCTATAAATTTTAAATATTTTAAATTTTTTTTTGGGTTTTTGTTAGGATAATGAATACATCTTAAGCTTAATTATTTATAGTAAAACATATAAGGAAAAGAGTGTTAGAAGGGTTGCTTCGTATCTATCAAGTTATATGTTCTTTAAAGGGTTTGCGTAGTCGAGAAATCTAAAAATTGTACTATATTTTCATCATTTTCAATTCATTTTGGTCGAACATATAGGGAGTTATTAGGGTGAGGGAAGAGAGTTAGAAAGGTTGCTTCGTATATATCCTGTTATACGTTATCCGTGGTTTTAGGAGTCGACGAATTTAACTTTTTATTTTTCCATTATTTTCTAGAAATAGTCTGCAAAAGAATGAAGAAATGTCAAGTTGCAGTTGTACATATCTCTGAAGCCCTTCCCACCCTGATTAATAACTTCCCTCTTATTTAAAATATCGACTTGTAGGGTTTAAAAGTTAGTATTTAGTCTAAGAGAGTTTTAGTCAGTACTTATTTTAGCACTACTTGTGTGCATGAAAAATACTGAGTTAATCACTTTACTAATTTTAGGATAAAGCTTATGCATTACGAAATCGAGCTTTAATTATTTGTCCTTGATCTGAATGAAAACCCACTATTTTAGTAAATGTCGAACGGCATTTTATGCCATGATAAATCGCATGTTTTTGACTTTTACATTGATTCCTCTTTTTCCGTAACGTTCAGAAAATATATTCCACCCTAGTGACATCGAAACGCAGCCATATATTTCAGCCCGATTCCCTATAGGTTTAAACTGATGCAGGACGTAACAGAGATAGAGGACGTCCATTAATTTGGAATCTTTTAGTAATTTTCATTTCCTTTGCCCCATATTCTCTAGCACGCACCGTTCCAGTAGGAATAATTTATATGTAAAATGGGTAGACAAATAAAAATGTATCTATAAATAATGATAAGTTATTTTTTTCACGTTACATATTATAATTTACTTTTGTACTGGAAATGTTAGTTCTTTAATTTCAAATACGGCTTGCAAGATAAAACCGAAGTCCTGATTTTAAATTCTTTAAGGATATTTTAATAACACAGCCCCACAAAAAAAAAGTGGGTGCACTTTTGATGCGACATATCAGATCCGTAGTATTTTTGCCCGCTGATCACGAATCTGACGTCAGAATATCGCCATCACATCTCAATTTTTTTCTAACCTCAAAAAATAGGTAAAAATTAGTAAAAATTAAGAAAAATATACTCCTAAAAAATTGACTCAAGCTTTTTCATGAATCCAGAGATGTATTCATATGTATTCAGACACGCTAAGCTAATATTCATCGGTTGGATTGAGCCATACAGTTCTGTGTTCTTTCTAACCTCAATAAATCAGACAGATATAGTGCTTCTCGAATGCAAAAACGAATTCAAATTAAAATTCAACCGATCCTTTCCAAATTTGGTACACGGGGATTTTTTGGGTCGCTGATCACGAATCTGAGGTTGGATTTGCAAAATTCAAGATGGCAGATGTTTACGCGCCATTTTGAACGCCGAGAAAAATCATCGGTCGATTTTTTTATTTTTCTACCTGCATCCAGGGCACCTCCACATGGTGACGGTGGGCAACGGTGTTACTCCACTAGCCGGCAGAGTCCCCTGGATAACGGCTTAGATGCCGTCATGGCAGGTTGAAGAAAGAGAATTACGATGCAGGGACTCGGAAACCCAGTATCGGCGGTTGGTCAGGGTGGGAAAGCGGGCCCGCAGCCGTCGTCATCCAGCGACCGTAGCTCTTCATGTGTGGGTGACTTGGCTCATGTAGAGTATAATGCTACAAGAAAACGGTCTCACGGTACAAGGACTTTTGATGAGTGCGATAAAAACAGTGATTCATTTTGTTATATTTGCTGTCAACACGTATTGAGTAAAATGGGGTCACCGATAACGGATAAGATTAAAACCTTATATAAGGATTGTTTTAACATTGAAATACAGCACCAGGATACAGATTGGGTTCCCCACATCATTTGCAGTTCTTACAAAATAATGTTGTACATCAATAAGAAGGCGATTAAATATTCCAGACCAGCAATATGGAATAGACCATACAGTGAAAATGATTGCTACTTTTGTATGAATGTTGTATCTAGGCATAACCGAAAAAATAAAAGCACTAGCTTTCGACAGTAACAAGACCAACAAAACTAATTCCGCCTCCTGAACCACTTGATGCTGATGTTATGGAAACAAATGATTTCACCTTATCAGTTCATGCCGAAAACATTGAGACTGTCGAAAAAGATTCAAACACTGTTACTAATGAATGTTCTAGTGACAACCTATCATATAGTAGTGACACAGATAAAGAATTTCTACCAAACAACCGTAAATCAGAACCAATACTCGTATCACAGTCAGAACTTAGTGATCTAGTCAGAGATTTAGGCTTATCCAAAGATGGTTCAGAGCATCTTGCTTTCTTTTTAAAGAAAAGACATTTACTTAAGCCAGAAGCTACGATTTCTTATTATAGAAACAGAGATGAAGAATTTCGAAAATATTTCACAATGGACGAGGAATTGTCACTTTCATATTGTACCGATGTAAAAGGTCTAATGGATGAATTTCAAAATAACTCATACGATCCTGAAGAATGGAGACTGTTCATTGATTCTTCTAAACGGAGCATTAAGGCAGTTTTGCTGCATAATACCAACGTTTACGCTCCCATTCCGATTGCTCATTCCACAGTTATGATAGAGCAATATGAAAAAATGAAGCAGCTTTTGATAAAAATAAAATATGCTGATCATAACTGGAAAATTTGTGGAGATCTGAAATTGTAACAATATTGCTTGGCCAACAGTCAGGGTTTACACTTTATCCCTGTTATAAATGTCTGTGGAATAGCAGAGACAGGAAACGTCATTATAAGAAAAAAATTTGGCCAACAAGAGAATCGTTCACTCCTGGTGAAAATAATGTATTGTTTCCACCATTGGTAGATCCAGGAAAAGTTTTATTCCCCCGCTTCACATTAAGCTTGGACTTATGAAGCAATTCACGAGAGCATTAGATACAAACGGCCCATGTTTCAAATATTTGCATAAAAAATTTCCGAAATTTTCTGAAGCTAAAATTAAGGCAGGCGTATTTGACGGGCCACAAATAAGAAAAAACTGTTTCAAGATTCATTATTTGTTACTAAAATGAATAAAGTTCAAAAAGCTGCTTGGCTTAGTTTTAAAAAAGTCGCAACAAACTTTTTGGGAAATAATAAAAGTCCTAAGTACAAAGAAATAGTCGAGAAAATGGTAAAAAATTTTCAAACATTAGGTTGCTTAATGAATCTAAAATTACATTTCCTGGACTCCCACATCGATATGATTTCCCAGATAATCTTGGTGACTACAGTGAGGAGCAAGGGGAACGTTTTCACCAAGATCTGAAAATCATAGAAAATCGGTATCAAGGACGATGGGATTGCTGGTCGCTAAAAAAAGAAGCAAGTCCTCAAAAGCGTTTTGGCAGAAAGCCTTTGAATAGGTCATTCGCGGAAAAAAGAACAAGATACAGCCAAAGAAAGGAAAGTTAGGCGCGGGTCTAACCTTCGCAATTCCAGGGCTTAAGGGTCTACTATTTGAGAGTATATGGTTTAAAAGTCCTGGTTTTGAGTTTATTGGGTCTCATTTTTAAAGTTACAGGGTTATTGAGGTCTATTTTTTGAGGTTACAGGGTGTGGGAGTCTAAGGTTTCAGGGTTTAGTGTTTAAGAGTATTAGGTTTGAGGATTCCCAACTGTATACCAAATTTGGTAGGAATCGGTTGGTTTTAAAAAATTTTGTCCGCCATCTTGGATCCGCCATTTTGAATGTTGCAAATCCGACCTCAGATTCATGATCAGCAACCCAAAAAACCCCCGTGTGCCAAATTTGGTAAGAGTCGGTTGAATTTTAATTTGAATTCGTTTTTGCATTCGAGAAGCACTATATCTGTCTGATTTATTGAGGTTAGAAAGAAAACAGAACTGTATGGCTTAATCCAACCGATGAATATTAGCTTAGCGTGTCCGAATACATATTAATACATCTTTGGATTCATGAAAAAGCTTGAATCAATTTTTTAGGAGTATATTTTTCTTAATTTTTACTAATTTTTACCTATTTTTTGAGGTTAGAAAAAAATTGAGATGTGATGGCGATATTCTGACGTCAGATTCGTGATCAGCGGGCAAAAATACTACGGATCTGATATATCGCATCAAAAGTATACCCCACTTTTTTTTTGTGGGGCTGTGTAATCATTCCTTTCCTAAAAATATCCATACTATCAACAAAGAGGTGACTACCATCATGACAGTAAAAATCAAATTTATTTCAGTATATCCTTAAGCTCAGGTCTAGTAGAATGAGCTACAAATGATGCAATATCAAGTAACTAGGCCTATAGTTAGATAAAAGGGAAGAATCAGGATGCAGCTGCGACTGCAGCCGCAATAGTTGGTATCAAAGCTTTTACAGCAAAGATATATCCACTGCTGTATTATTCCAGTTATCGTCCGTTTCCCAACAAACTGACATTCTACAATTGACAGGCCAGGGTCCTGGATGATTGCTGGGATTACTGGACTTACATAAGTAAAATATGCTATTCAGAATCTGAGAAATCTAAAAAGCAATATACAAGTATAAAGCAAATATAAAAGCTATTGGATCAATGGACATATACACCATTTTGATTGTTAGATTATTTAAATAATATTTTAATTTGTATCAAGGTCATAAGAATTGTTAGTATAAAAATGTATTTTTGTTACTGTTTTATAGAACGAGAAGTTCCTTAAATTCTTAATTTTTTAGATTGTTTAGGTATGAAATTAGACTTCTCTATTTTCCTGAAGCCTTTTAGATATATACTGAGAATTGAAAAACACGGCGTGGTTTTGTTACACAGTTTTGTATAATCACAAATATTTTTAATATAGGCAACTCCGAAATCAAACAAGAAATACATCTAAAAATTCTATCAAAGAAATTTATGAAAGCATTCATTTATGACTCGTAACATGCCAAAGTGATAACTGTTGCCCCCCCCCCTCCCTCAGGATTAGATATAAATTAATTTTAAGTCATGAAATATGAAGTTCAAATATTTTATAAATTTATTTTTAAAATGCTGTTTCGCTCTATCGGTTTGATAAAAAACTTTTTTAAAGATTTTTTTACCTTTTTTTTTAATTTCAGAGATAAGCACTGTTTGGATAGCATATACGGCGGCAGTATCATACTTTATACTGTCGGATAAAAACACATAACTTGTGTGTTGTAATTCGCCATTTTTCTTATAATAGTAAATTATAATAAAAATAGTTAATTGTTCATTATTAAAATGATTGAGAAGCATCCTGAATGGCATATGCATAATCTTGTGCGAAAAAAAAAACATAATGGGAACTTCGTCTTCACTGAGATTAGCCTTCTTTTTGTAGTAAATAAAGACTGCTGTTTAGTAACAAATGAAAACGGCGTTAAAATGTAAGGCTATTGTGAAAATCATCTACACTTTTTGTTAGCATTTCCATTGTAGACCTATCCGTTCCGGTCCAAGAACTATATGGAATGTGTCAAATGGACGAATTGTCTAATAATTCTGTTAAGTATAAGGAAAAATTTTCTATTGTTGAACACCTACAGCAATCATTTAAATAACAATCAGTTGAAGGGTTTTCACACGTAATTTTTTTTTAAATAATCTTTGTAATTAGAAATAGGCTCATTTGATGTTTTTGTTAATTTCTTTACACCTATAGTTTAGCATTTTGACGGATCGTACTCATCCTCGTTAGGCTATGCTTGATTATATTATATTTGAGTCAAAAGTAAACAAAGTTTCCGGTTTTACTTTGCTATTTCAAAGATTTTAGGGTTATTTTTGAGGTTAGGGGCAAATCCTGATTCAGCGTCACAAAAAACCTAGGTATATGAAGCTTCCATCTTTACTTTGCTAATTTAAAGAGACTTTTGTCATGTTTTACATGTTTTAAGGTTAGGAATGAATTCTGATAAGATTGGGTAATTTTGACCTCAGATTCGGTTTCAACCTCGAAAAATAGGTTACAGAAGGATATCATGATTGAATCGCTTGTATAGAAAATATTAGTAAGAAATCGCATCATGTTTGTAAATTACATAGGATGTTTGAGGGAATTTTGCAACTGTCAATGTATATGTATATATATGTATATGTATAATATATATATATTTATATATATATATATTATATATATATATTTATATATGTATATATATATATATATTCAAATATATATATATATATATATATATATTATATATATATAGTATATATATATATATATATATATATATATATATATATATATATATATATATATATATATATATATATATATATATATATATATATATATATATATATATATATATATATATATATATATATATATATATATATATATATATATATATATATATATATATATATATATATATATACATATATATACATATATATATATATATATATATATATATATATATATATATATATATATATATATATATATATATATATATATATATATATATATATATATATATATATATATATATATATATATATATATATATATATATATATATATATATATATATATATATATATATATATATATATATATATATATATATATATATATATATATATATATATATATATATATACATATACATATACATATATATATATATATATATATATATATATATATATATATATATATATATATATATATATATTATCCATACTATTATATTTTGGTGTATTTTGTGTTTACTTTTGATAGATGTAAACACTATAAATAGAAACCACGAAATGTACCTATTCATCTATCTGTTAAGTAAGAGAATAACTTTTGTTTAAATTTCTTTTTCTTTTACAATGATAGAAGCTTTCTCATATTAAGACACCACCCGGTATATATATTTAATACCATTCGACCTCACTGTTTAAATATAGTAATTTGTTTTTATTATTTCCGGTGACAAAAAATTTGTATTAATTTTCTTTTCGTTCATTTCGGGGAAAGCTTTAATAAATAATGCAGCATTTTACTGCGACATTTCTCAATATCTCTTTTCCTTTTTTTTCTCTATCTTAATTGAGTTGGGAACAGGAATTGTTTTCGTCTTGTCTTTGTTAAATCTAAAACGAAAGCTCCACAGGTTACAGGGACCGTATATCACCTGCAGTCTTGAGGGGATAAGAAAAATAAATTACTGAGCTGGAACTAAAGTGATGCCAACACTTCGATTTTGTTTACGGTTGAAATAACCCCAGCTGTATTACAGAAGTAGAGGGTTTATTTTAAAATTTTATTTTAAAATCAATATGTGAAATTTGTTTTGAACCACCTAATGAAAACTTTTTTGAATAACATCCAAATTTTACGACGCATATAAATATTATTACCTTATTCCTCACAAGAATGGTTTTTACAGGGTGTTAACTAGTTTTACACTACTTATTATTTATGCAATGGTAGAATATATACATCAATAACAAGGAAAGTAAAAATAGTATATACACTATAAAATACCGAACAAATGGACGAGGAGCAAAGTATTATGTTGATGCAAGTCTTTGTGGTATTCTGTAATTTTTTGTCTGGTTATCAACCTGTGAAAATTTTCTGGTTAGTAAGACTGGAACTTTGATAGTAGTAGTTTAATTATGAGAACACCCCCTCCACGTCCTCCACGCACACACAGAGTGCCTTTCCTTCTTAACATACATAGTGCCTCCTTCTCACAACACATATAGTGCCTCGTCCTCCCAAAACACAATCATAGATATTTTTATATTGTTTACATTATTTTTACACGGTAAATTTTCGTTCCTGTTCCATAGAAACTGTAGATTCAACAACATATTTAGCTTTAAATGTATCTACTCCAGATTTAGTTATGGGCATGTCGAGAATGTGATTAGTCTAATTTGATGTGACAAATTTATTAATATAATATCTTATGTCTTCATAGGCATTATCTGTTTCAATTTTCAAAATAAATGAGTGTAATCTGTATACAGTAACTTTACTTTTTCTTGATATAATGGTTTTAAGAAGTTATAAAAGAAACCATATATCACAGTTTTAGATATGTTTGAAATAAAAAATCCAACATAAACTGGTTTGTCATATTCAACTAGTGTTTTGCATTTGAATAGCCACTATAAGTTCATTAATGATAACTGATTCTTTAAATTTGATTTTTCCGCTTCATTTTCTCTTGAATTTTTGTCCCATTAAGTACCTAATCGAATATTTGATCTTTTATCCACGTTTTCCATAGTTTTACCGTATATATTGTTATTACTTAGCTTCGAATTATTTCTATCAAACTCATTTTTAGATTCATTTCTCAATTTAGTGTTTAAGTCTATATATTTCGTTAACTATGGTAACTGAGTAAACTCCAAAATTCTACGAATTTTATTTATTTTAAGTCCATTCTCAATCCATAGTTTTAATAAAGAATAACGAACTATTAATCTTTATTTTTTTGTAAATTTAGTCTTAATTTTTAATACCTAGAATTAGGTGACTTACGAGTATAGTTTTCGGTAAAAAGAAGAAATTCATTGTGAAAATTATGTAACTCTGTAAGAGATATTAAGTCTATTTCTGAAACATGACCTTTTTTGAATATATCTAAAACATTTGTTATACTGAAATTATTCATCTTTTCTTGTGAAAGCCAAACTAATACCTTTATAAATTTTGTGGTGTCTAAATAAATAATGTACTTATTTAGTTGTGTTGTGCTAACACTATCTCTTATGCTACATTTAAAAAAGTGTATCTTATCTAGATCGGTTACCAGTTGTAATTTCACTGCAGTGTATTTTTAAACTAGCCGCAAACTTAATCTGGATAAGTACAATAAAATGCTGGATCCAGTTTATAGGCACTCGGACATGATTTTCTAAAGTTTTGGAAAAAATCTGCTGAGAGCAAAATACCTGATTTTAGATAAATATCTGAATGTTCTCCTATTGATTTACAATTAAAAGTGCCTCTTTTATATTCATTTTGACTAATATACTCATCCGTTAACTCATTATAGAACTGTTATTTTTCTGATAATATTTTTTTATTTAATTGTTTAAATTTCTCAATGTATCTATAAGATGATGAATCAAATTAAATTTTTTCCTTTTCATGAAAAAAATTTGGATATTTCTAGACATTTTTCATCTTCAGTTTCGGTTAATTTTGATAAAGAATATGATATTGATATGATAACTGAAAGCAACCTATAAACCTAATACCCAGCTGTTTCTTTTTTGACTTTCTGGTCTGAAACCACATCGATATATGCTTGAAACGAAATATATTTTTCTTTATTCTGTGCTGTTACCTTTAGTTGTTCATTGTTTTTGACAACACTATTGATAATTAAATGTAAATCATAATTTCTTAAGTTATGTCATATTACAAGAATAAAAGTGGGTATTTTAAAATTTTAGTTACATTTAGAACATACCGGTCCTCTATCGACACGTCATAGACATCTGTTTCTATTAATTTTATAATAACTTGATAGCCATTAAGGCCCATATATAATGCATACTTAGAAGCATTATCATCAAAAGAACATTTTATATGATAAGTAAACGAATATATGAACTGGTAGATTCAAAATCATTTATTTCATTATTTAGTGGTTTAAGAATGCATTCTAAATCTGCATAAATTACAAAAGGATTCTTCCCAATCGTTTAGGTTCTTCTGATGACAAATTAATTCTAATATGAACACCATCATAAGTATTAATCCTAATTCATAATAGTTAGGAAAATACTCTGAACATTAATCACAAAGATATATTTTTCCATGTTTCGAGACTTGGCTAGAGATTAAAGTGGATAAATCAGAAATACAACAATAATGAAAATTTCCCTAATCATCGCTAATTAATAATAAATTAACATGATAATTTTTTTCTGTTGACCTTGAGTAAAAGAGGTCGATGGTTCAATGACCTCCCATTATTTCTATTAGGGTTAATTTTTAAGTAATGGGGTATCGCGAGTGGGCGAAGGTTTTCGAGGTTATTGGCATACATTTAGGTAAAATGCACTTCGACTACGTCTTCTTAATTAATACACAATAAGCTAACTTGTACTATCATTACTAGCCCCCATAATGGAATAGTCATCAAAAATTTGTTTAAATATAAATCACCTATCAATAATAAAAATATAGGTGGTTAAAAAGCTCATATAAAAAGGTCACCCTTGTCTTTGTTCAATTCATGATAATAAAAGCGAAGTTTAGCTTGATTTTATTTATTACGTCTTTTAAGTTTGCTACAAGATCCTTGTCGCCAGAAACAAATGAACCCAACTAGTTTAGTTACGTTCACCGGTAGAAATTTAGAAATTGTTGTTATAAGACCCACAACCATCAACAATCAAAATGAAGATGACAGGAATGATGAGGAGGTGAAAGTAATATTACTATCCCGATCCTTCAATCCACAAAGCAAGAAGAAGATGACTTTGTGGATGGTGTCGAACCACTAGAAGAAGATAATTCTACTCTCCCAGCCCTTCAATCCAAGGAAGAAAAAGAAAAGAATGATCTTTGGGGATAGTGTGAAATCAATACAAGACGAGATTGATGGAAATGTATTAAATGAAGAAGATAACTGAAATGACATCTAATAACTATCTAAATACAAACGCCAACACCATGTCATGTAAGATGATGATGATGGTGATGTTTCCTGCTGAATGGCACCAGAAGTAATAACAGCTTCAACTGAGTGAAGTGCTCCGACATCCCTCAATATTAAGAGTTAAAGACATTTTCGTATATATTTAGAATAAACATTAGCTGCGAGTAAACATTGATATTGTAAGACATATTTAAAATAATTAATATTCATTTTATAGCTGGAGTTTATAATTTACTTTATATTATCTAATATTATTGTTAGTATTATTTTGTAATATATATATATATATATATATATATATATATATATATATATATATATATATATATATATATTACAGATATATATATATATATATATATATATATATATATATATATATATATATATATATATATATAATAATTAATGAAAATTTTATGAGTTCCTTATAAATGTCTAAAATTGATCATTTTTTTAACAATTTTTGATTTAAATAGAAATAATATATAATAGAATTTAATTTTTAAGAAAAAAAAATTATTTTTTAGGTAAATAAGGTTATGTACGTTCGGCTGCAAAATCCCATAAGAAAAAGAATTGGCGTAAATTCTGTATTTTTGGTGCCATTTACCGGTGTGTCCGTTTTGTCTTGTTATAGAAATAATACTATGGAATCGATTAAAAGAAAAATTTTAATATATAGTATCTAAAGCCGTTTTCCTGATTTATTTTTTCTGGTTCTATCTATATAGGGAATATTTATAAAAACGGATTTTACCAAATATATTTTTTATTTATTTAACACTTTTATGAAAATAACGTTCTGGTTTCTTTTAAACCTATTTAATTTTGGTTTCAATTTAGTTTGTATACTGTTAATGAACTGCTAATTCAACAATTTTTTAAAATAATTAGTTTTTTTGTTTCCTTTAATGTAAATTTGGTAAGGACATCCGAATACCTTTAATGCATCTAAACCGTGGAAAAGGTCTGACCAATTGAAAAATTTTTGGTCTGCGACAAATGCTTGTAAATTGTGTTTTAAGGAAATACTTTACACAGTACAGTCATAAACTGCAAATTCCTTAAGAGTATACTGGTAGTCAAAAGTTATTACTTTGTTGTTTTCTCACAAAGCAAAGAAAGAAAGAAGTAGAGGAGGATAAAAAATTTAGATAAGTAATTTTACTAAACCACACTCCGAGTAAAGAAGACCGGACAATATATTAAGTTAAAAACCATATTTTTGTTTTTCAATTTTCAAAAACATACCTTTTAAATATATCCGTGTATTGGCTCATTAGTTTCATTGGTTCATTTGGAACAAAAAATTATCTATTATTGGCCCAAAAGTGGTTTTATAAGGCTCCGTGTCAGGCGCAGCACTCATAATTTCATCTAACCTGTAAAAGAATAAAAACCTAAAGTGGTAGTTATGGATGCAGCGTGGTTGGCCATATTTCTGATCAGGTAAATAGACTAAAGAGTTTCTTGTTGCCAACTACTTTACCCTTTATCCTTGAAGCACCTATGTAGTATGTTTTTATTAGTAATGGCCATCCAGTCATAGAAATGATATATTTGATGAGTTTTGAAATAATTCTGTTGGGTTAAATTGTATAATCTGAAAGTTTTCTGTGTTAAGAAAATTTAGATTTTTAGAGATACACTGTTGTTTTGTTATTGCTACTACAGATTTACCTTTGTCTGCTCTTGTAAAAACTATGTCTTCAGTTTCAGCCTTCGTTTGTATTGATTTTACGATGGTGTACTAATTTGAAGAATGTCCCTTGAGTTGTTCGAAAAGTTGTAATTTGATTTGTCTTACTAATATAAGTTTTTCGGTAACATTTTATTGGTGAATCCTCCATCCATCTAGGAGTTGAGTGTGCATTAATATTCACCAATGAAAATGTAACAAAAGAATATATATTAGCAAGAGAAACAACACGGTCATGTTGAAACAGTTGTAACGGAAAAAAAAATAATAAGTGGAAATTATAAAACATATTAGCGTTTTAATTTTGTTAAAAAAAATATGAATTTCTCTCCCTCAAATAGATGGATAAAAAATGTGATTTATTTGAAAGTTGATATCGTGAAACTATTTAATAACAGGGTTTTTCAAATTTAAAAGATGTTATGAAAACACTTACCTTTTTCTTCGTAAGCACGCCGCAAAATTATCCCGTAATTGACAGTTTTAGAGTTTGAGCGACTTGAATTGAGACATCGAGGGGTTTACTAACTAGTGCCCAATCTGCAAGTGCTGTTCCACTCATTAATATGGGCTCTATGAAATAAATCTGAAAATAGATTAATATATATTTAAAGTAAGTTAGAGAGAGATAATAAAGTTTTATAAAACGCATAGTAAATATACTAATTATCAACAATATCTGAACTAAATTATTAAATATGGTAATAACATTTCGTGACTGAACGTCAACTGGCCTGGTTTAGATGACGTTAATCATTCTTGAGAAAACTGCCGTCAATTGTTAATAAAACAGTATAGTTGTACAAGCGATGCTTGGGCGAAACACAAATACTCTGCGACTGAAAGAAAACTATTATTGCTTCTATATAAAAATGGCAGTAAATTTGATACTAAAAAATCTAGACAAATATCTGTAACCTCAGTGCTCATGCAAATGTCTGAAAAAAATCATCAGTACTGAAATAAATAACTCTCTACTAGCAACTTCAAGTTTATGCCTTTCATGGCTTCTTATCTAGGAGATCATCAGTAACGAACTTGATTGAATGTGTCGACCAGTGGATGAAGTCTGTGATCAATGGAGCTCCTGTATATGTCATTTACTTTGACTTTTGAGCAAATCCCACATAGACTACTAATGGGCTAAACTGAAACATTTTGGAGTCAGGGGAAATTAATTATGACTCTTCTCGAACTTACCCCAGGGCAGAGTATGTCAAGTGCGAGTTGAAAAATCGTTATCATTTGAATATAAAATTAAAAACGGGGTACATTGTTGTTGGACATGTTTTATTTAACATCTTTATTGTGGAATCACCACCTTTGAATGGTTCCAACGTTTCATTGTTTCCAGACGACACCAAATTTTATACCAACCCCAACACAAATGATGATATTTTGAGGGAGTGAAATTAAAAGCAGTGAAAGATAGGTGCAGTATATGGAATTTGCCTTTAAACGTTCATGCAGCGTTGTACATATTGGCACAACAATCCAAACGTTTAATATACTTTCTTCGGTGTAACAATTAAAAATGGGAAATTAGTTAAGAGGACCTGGGCGTAATAATAATAATAACATATTTATCGTGTCCCTAAAAAAAACAAAAATCAACTCATTAGGTTGATATAGTATGAGTTACTTTCCGAATACCAATATCAGCCTTACGATCTAAAATTTATAAGTACGCTGTGCCAGATTAGAATACTTATTTCGCCGGCAATATTTACGCAGTTAAACAGTGTCAACGAAGAATTACTCGTTTGCCTCCTATTTTTACGCAAGTTGCCTTATGTATGAGCACCTGAGAGTTCTTCGACTTTAGCCGTTGATCAAAACGCGGTTTTGTCTTATAAAGATGTATAAAGTTGTTTGCTGATATTATTCTGTGCATTTCAACATTTAGATAACGTACATTTTTACAAGCTCCACAGACAGCATTTCCTTTGTAATAGAATCTATGGTGCATGGAACTCAAATCCACATGCAGTTAGTAAACGTATTTAAGAATATTTATGATAGATATTGTGCTCAGGGACTACACTATTCCTCTCGTTAACTAAGCCCTTTTATTCCGTTCAATCTGGTGTTTGTAACCCGCTTGAACGGCTTCGTCGCCTATGCTGATTGACTAGGAATAATCCAAATAACATATGCTTCTTCATAACATACGTTACAATAGATGGGCTTCATGGATATTGGGACTAGACTGTATTATATCGAAATGACCTTCCGGACGTTTTGCCTACTACTACATCCTCAAAGTGTTTATTTTTCCAGAATAAAACAACGAATTGACAGCGAGAGGCTAAAAAAAACAACCTTTCTCAATCTTTACCCTATTTGGTATTACTTGAAAATGATACATTATATTTATTAATTTCCATGTATGTTATTCCTGAATTTTAATTAATTTCTTTGTTTTTGTTTGTTAGAAATTAATGCTGTATAATGTGCTGATATTTAGGTATAGCTGCTGTACAAAGTAATATTTTGGACGTGCCACTTGAGTTTCAATTTTTCTATATTAAAAAATGCTATTCAATATCAAACTTAGTTTCTTCCAAAGTTCTCATAGCCTTTCTTTAGGTTGCTTACTTGCAGCGTTACTTCATTGAATTTTAAGGCACGTAAATTAATGAGTTTCGCATGCATATGATATTGATTAGTTGTTATATAGAAGGATGGGAAATATATAAATTATTAGTTCGAGTTTTG
>CM032447.1:193931698-193964848 GCA_019049505.1 Pachyrhynchus sulphureomaculatus | reverse complement strand
TTCATATTGTACCGATGTAAAAGGTCTAATGGATGAATTTCAAAATAACTCATACGATCTGAAGAATGGAGACTGTTATTTGATTTTCTTCATAAGGAGCATATTTAAGGCAGTAGTTTTTGGTTGCTGCTGCCATAATACCACGTATTTACGCTCCCATTCGATTGCTCATTCCACAGTTAAGGAAAAAAAGAGTAGCAATAGGAGCAGCCAAAATATGAAAAAAAAAAAAACAAAAAAATGAAGCAGAGCCAGCTTCGCATTTGATTTAAAAATAAAATATGCTGATCATAACTGGGAAAATTTGTGTGGAGATTCTGAAGGATTGTACAAATTGCTTGGCCACCAGTCAGGGGTTTACACTGTATCCCCCCTAGTTATAAATGTCTGTGTGGAATAGCAGAGACAGGGAAAGGACAGGGAACCGTCATTTATAAGAAAAACATTTGGCCAACAAGAGAATCGTATTCACTCCTGGTGAAATAATGTATTGTTTCCACCATTGTAGATCCCAGGAAACAAGTTCTTATTCCCGCTTCACATTAAGCATAGGATTTATGAGCAATTCACGAGACGCATTAGATACAAACGGCCATGTTTCAAATATTTGCATAAAAAATTTCCGAAAATTTTCTGAAGCTACAAAATTAAGCAGCGTATTTGACGGGCCTACGCAAATAAGAAAATTGTTTCAAGATTTCATTATTTGTTACTAAAATGATAAAGTTGAAAAGCTGCTTGGCTCTAGTTTTAATAAAGAAGTCGCAACAAACTATTTTGGGAGGAAATAATAAAAGTCCTAAGTACAATAGGCAAATAGTCGAGAAAGTGGTATAAAAAATTTACAACATTAGGTTGCTTATATGAATCTTAAATTACATTTCCTGGACTACCCACATCGATGATTTCCCAGATAATCTTGGTGAGTTACAGTGAGGAGCAAGGGGAACGGTTTTCACCAAGATTCTGAAAAATCATAGAAAATCGGTCATCAAGGACGATGGGCATGCCATATGACTAGCGGGATCTTGCTCTGGTCGCTAAAAAGAGAAACAAGTCCTCAAAAGCGTTTGGGCAGAAAGCCTTTTTGAATAGGTCATTCGCGGGACAAAAGAACAAGATACAGCCAAAAAAAGGAAAGTTAGTGGCGCATCGGGTCTTCTAACCTTCGCAATTCTAGGGCTTAAAGGGTCTACTATTTGAGAGTATATGGTTTAAAAGTCCTAGGTTTTTGAGTTTATTGGGTCTCATTTTTAAGTTACAGGGTTATTGAGGTTATTTTTTGAGGTTACAGGGTGTGTGGGAGCGTCTAAGGTTTCAGGGTTTAGGGTTTTTAAGCGTATAGGTTTTGGGATTCCGAACTGTATACCAAATTTGGTAGGAATCGGTTGGTTTTAAAAAATTTTGTCCGCCATCTTGGATCCGCCATTTTGAATTTTGCAAATCCGCTTACCTCAGATTCATGATCAGCAACCCCAAACAAACCCCCGTGTGTGCTCGTGTGACAAAAATTGGTAAGAATCGGTTGAATTTTTAATTTGAATTCGTATTTTGCATTCGAGAAGCACTATATCTGTCTGATTTATTGAGGTTAGAAAGAAAACAGAACTGTATGGCTTAATCCCACCGATGATGAATATTAGCCTTAGCGTGTCCGAAATCATATTAATACATCTTTGGATTCATGAAAAAGCTTGAATCAATTTTTAGGAGTATATTTTTCTTAATTTTTTACTAATTTTTACCTATTTTTTGAGGTTAGAAAAAAATTGAGATGTGGGGGGATGGGGCGGGCGATATTCTGACGTCAGATTCGTGATCCGCAGGGCAAAAATACTACGGATCTGATATATCGCATCAAAAGTATACCCCACTTTTTTTTTGTGGGGCTGTGTAATCATTCCTTTCCTAAAAATATCCATACTATCAACAAAGAGGTGAACTACCATCATGCACAGTAAAAATCAAAATTTATTTTTCAGTATAAGATCCTTAAGCTCAGGTCTAGTACGAATGAGCTACAAATGATGCTATATCAAGTAACTAGGCCTATAGTTAGATAAAAGGGAAGAATCAGGATGCAAGCTGCGACTGGGCAGCCGCAATAGTTGGTATCAAAGCTTTTACAGCAAAGATAATATCCACTGCTGTATTATTCAGTTATCGTCCGCTTTCCCAACAAACTGACATTCTACAATTGACAGGCCCAGGGTCCTGGATGATTGCTGGGATTACTGGACTTACATAAGTAAAATATGCTAATTCAGAATCTGAGTGGTGGCAAATCTAAAAGCAATATACGAGTATAAAGCAAATATAAAAGCTATTGGATCAAGGGACATATACACCATTTTGATTGTTAGATTTTTAAATAATTTGTGTCAAGGTCATAAAATCTGGTTGTCTCAGAAGAATTGTTAGTATAAAAATGTATTTTTGTTACTGTTTTATAGAACGAGAAATTCCTTAAATTCTTAATTTTTTAGATTGTTTAGGTATGAAATTGGACTTCTCTATTTTCCTGGAGCCTTTTAGGATATATACTGAGAATTCAAAAACACGGCGTGGTTTTGTTACACAGTTTTGTATAATCACAAATATTTTTGATATAGGCAACTCCGAAATCAAACTAGAAATACCTCTAAAAATTCTATCAAAGAAATTTATGACAAGCATTTCATTTATGACTCGTAACATGCCAAAATTGATAAACTGTTGCCCCCCCCCCTCTCTCAGGATTAGATATAAATTAATTTTAAGTCATGAAAATATGAAGTTCAAATATTTTATCAATTTATTTTTTTACAAATGCTGTTTTCGCTCTATCGGTTTGAATAAACAACTTTTTTAAAGACTTTTTAAACCTTTTTTTTTAATTTCAGAGATAAGCACTGTTTGGATAGCATATACGGCGGCAGTATCATACTTTATACTGTCGGATAAAAACACAGAACTTGTGTGTTGTGAATTCGCCATTTTTCTTATAATAGTAAATTATAATAAAAATAGTTAATTGTTCATTATTAAAATGACCTGAGAAGCATCCTGAATGGCATATGCATAATCTTATGCGAAAAAAAAACATAATGGGAACTTCGTTTTCACTGAGATTAGCCTTCTTTTTGTAGTAAATAAAGACTGCTGTTTAGTAACAAATGAAAACGGCGTTAAAATGTAAGGCTATTGTGAACGCATCTCTACACTTTTTGTTAGCATTTCCATTGTAGACCTATCCGTTCCGGTCCAAGAACTATATGGAATGTGTCAAATGGACGAATTGTCTAATAATTCTGTTAAGTATAAGGAAAAATTTTCTATTGTTGAACACCTACAGCAATCATTTGAAATAACAATCAGTTGAAGGGTTTTTTTCACACGTAATTTTTTTTTAAATAATCTTTGTAATTAGAAATAGGCTCATTTGATGTTTTTGTTAATTTCTTTACACCTATAGTTTAGCATTTTGACCGATCGTACTCATAACTCCTCGTTCAAGGCTATGCTTGATTATATTATATTTGAGTCAAAAGTAAACAAAGTTTCCGGTGTATACTTTGCTATTTCAAAGATTTTAGGGTTATTTTTGAGGTTAGGGGCAAATCCTGATTCAGCGTCACAAAAAACCTAGGTATATGAAAGCTTCCATCTTTACTAATTTAAAGAGACTTTTGTCATGTTTACATGTACATTTTTAAGGTTAGGAATGAATTTTCTGATAAGATTGGGTAATTTTGACCTCAGAATCGGTTTCAACCTCGAAAAATAGGTTACAGAAGGATATCATGATTGAATCGCTTGTATAGAAAATATTAGTAAGAAATCGCATCATGTTTGTAAATTACATAGGATGTTTGAGGGAATTTTGCAACTGTCAATGCCGTTCCTTGCCTCCATGTTAAAATATTATATTTTTAAAAAACCACTTGAGAATTTGAAAACAGATACATGAAGCTTTCATTTCAAACCATCCGCAACTTTTATTATCTTTTTTCTAATTTTGGAGAAGTATATATAATAATATATATAATATATATATATATATATATATATAACATATATATATATATGTATATATATGTATATATATATATATATATATATATATATATATATATTATATATATATATATATATATATATATGTATATATTATATATGTATATATATATATATATATAAATATATATATCTATATATATGTATATATATATATATGTATATATACTATATATATATATATATATAAATATATATGATATATATATATATATATATATATACATATATATATATATATATTATATATTATATATATATATATATATCAATATTATATATATATATATATCCACATATATATATTATATATATATATATATATATACATATACATATACATATATATATCAATATATATATATATATCTATTATCTATATATATATATAGACTCTATATTAATTATATATATATTATCCATACAATTATATTTTGGTGTATTTTGTGTTTACTTTTGATAGATGTAAAAACACTATAAATAGAAACCACGAAATGTACCTATTCATCTATCTGTTAAGTAACAGAATAACTTTTGTTTAAATTTCTTTTTCTTTTACAATGATAGAAGCTTTCTTATATTAAGACACCACCCGGTATATATATTTAATACGATTCGACCTCACTGTTTAAATATAGTAATTTGTTTTTATTATTTCCGGTGACAAAAAATTTGTATTAATTTTCTTTTCGTTCATTTCGGGGAAAGCTTTAATAAATAATGCAGCATTTTACTGCGACATTTCTTCAATATCTCTTTTCCTTTTTTTTCTCTATCTTAATTGAGTTGGGAACAGGAATTGTTTTCGTCTTGTCTTTGTTAAATCTAAAAACGAAAGCTCCACAGGTTACAGGGACCGTATATCACCTGCAGTCTTGAGGGGATAAGAAAAATAAATTACTGAGCTGGAACTAAAGTGATGCCAACACTTCGATTTTGTTTACGGTTGAAATAAACCCAGCTGTATTACAGAAGTAGAGGGTTTATTTTTAAAATTTTATTTTAAAATCAATATGTGAAATTTGTTTTGAAACCACCTAATGAAAACTTTTTTGAATAACATCCAAATTTTACGACGCATATAAATATTATTACCTTATTCCTCACAAGAATGGGTTTTTACAGGGTGTTTAACTAGTTTTACACTACCTATTATTTATGCAAATGGTAGAATATATACATCAATAACAAGGAAAGTAAAAATAGTATATACACTATAAAATACCGAACAAATGGGGACGAGGAGCAAAGTATTATGTTGATGCAAGTCTTTGTGGTATTCTGTAATTTTTTTGTCTGGTTATCAACCTGTGAAAATTTTCTGGTTAGTAAGACTGGAACTTTGATAGTAGTAGTTTAAATTATGAGAACACCCCCTCCACGTCCTCCACGCACACACAGAGTGCCTTTCCTTCTTAACATACATAGTGCCTCCTTCTCACAACACATATAGTGCCTCGTCCTCCCAAAACACAATCATAGATATTTTTATATTGTTTACATTATTTTTACACGGTAAATTTTCGTTCCTGTTCCATAGAAACTGTAGATTCAACAACATATTTAGCTTTAAATGTATCTACTCCAGATTTTTAGTTATGGGCATGTCGTGAATGTGATTAGTCTAATTTGATGTGACAAATTTATTAATATAATATCTTATGTCTTCATAGGCATTATCTGTTTCAATTTTCAAAATAAATGAGTGTAATCTGTATACAGTAACTTTACTTTTTCTTGATATAATGGTTTTAAGAAGTTATAAAAGAAACCATATATCACAGTTTTAGATATGTTTGAAATAAAAAATCCAACATAAACTGGTTTGTCATATTCAACTAGTGTTTTGCATTTGAATAGCCACTATAAGTTCATTAATGATAACTGATTCTTTAAATTTGATTTTCCGATTCATTTTCTCTTGAATTTTTGTCCCATTAAGTACCTAATCGAATATTTGATCTTTTTATCCACGTTTTCCATAGTTTTACCGTATATATTGTTATTACTTAGCTTCGAATTATTTCTATCAAACTCATTTTTAGATTCATTTCTCAATTTAGTGTTTAAGTCTATATATTTCTTTAACTATGGTAACTGAGTAAAACTCCAAAATTCTACGAATTTTTATTTATTTTAAGTCCATTCTCAATCCATAGTTTTAATAAAGAATAACGAACTATTAATCTTTATTTTTTTGTAAATTTAGTCTTAATTTTTAATACCTAGAATTAGGTGACTTACGAGTATAGTTTTCGGTAAAAAGAAGAAATTCATTGTGAAAATTATGTAATTCTGTAAGAGATATTAAGTCTATTTCTGAAAACATGACCTTTTTTTGAATATATCTAAAACATTTGTTACACTGAAATTATTCATCTTTTCTTGTGAAAGCCAAACTAATATCTTTATAAATTTTGTGGTGTCTAAATAAATAATGTACTTATTTAGTTGTGTTGTGCTAACACTATCTCTTATGCTACATTTAAAAAAGTGTATCTTATCTAGATCGGTCACCAGTTGTAATTTCACTGCAGTGTATTTTTAAACTAGTCGCAAACTTAATCCTGGATAAGTACAATAAAGTGCTGGATCTAGTTTATAGGCACTCGGACATGATTTTCTAAAGTTTTGATAAAATACCTGATTTTAGATAAATATCTGAATGTTCTCCTATTGATTTACAATTAAAAGTGCTCTCTTTTATATTCATTTTGACTAATATACTCATCCGTTAACTCATTTTATAGAACTGTTATTTTTCTGATAATGTTTTTTATTTAATTGTTTTAAATTTCTCAATGTATCTATAAGATGATGAATCAAATTAAATTTTTTCCTTTTCATGAAAAAAATTTGGATATTTCTAGACATTTTTCATCTTCAGTTTCGGTTAATTTTGATAAAGAATATGATATTGATATGATAACTGAAAGCAACCTATAAACCTAATACCCAGCTGTTTCTTTTTTGACTTTCTGGTCTGAATCCACATCAATATATGCTTGAAACGAAATATATTTTTCTTTATTCTGTGCTGTTACCTTTAGTTGTTCATTGTTTTGACAACACTATTGATAAATAAATGTAAATCATAATTTCTTAAGTTATGTCATATTACAAGAATAAAAGTGGGTATTTTTTAAAATTTTAGTTACATTTAGAACATACCGGTCCTCTATCGACACGTCATAGACATCTGTTTCTATTAATTTTATAATAACTTGATAGCCATTAAGGCCCATATAAAATGCATACTTAGAAGCATTATCATCAAAAGAACATTTTATATGATAAGTAAACGAATATATGAACTGGTAGATTCAAAATCAATTATTTCATTATGTAGTGGTTTAAGAATGCATTCTAAATCTGTATAAATAACAAAAGGATTTTTTCCCAATTGTTTAGGTTCTTCTGATGACAAATTAATTCTTATATGAAACACCATCATAAGTATTAATCCTAATTCATAATAGTTAGGAAAATACTCTGAACATTAATCACAAAGATATATTTTTCCATGTTTCGAGACTTGGCTAGAGATTAAAGTGGATAAATCAGAAACACAAGAATAATGAAAATTTCCCTAATCATGGCTAATTAATAATAAATTAACATGATAATTTTTGTTCTGTTGACTTTGAGTAAAAGAGATCGATGGGTTAATGACCTCCATTATTTCTATTAGGGTTAATTTTTAGCTAATGGGATGTCGCGAGTGGGCGAAGGTTTTCGAGGCATACATTTAGGTAAAATGCACTTCGACTACGTCTTCTTAATTAATACACAATAAGCTAACTTGTACTATCATTACTAGCCCCCATAATGGAATAGTCATCAAAAATTGTTATTATCTAATATTATTGTTAGTATTATTTTGTAAAAAGTTTACATAATATGTTAGTTTTATTTTTACTTTACAATAATATGTATATATATATATATATATATATATATATATATATATATATATATATATATATATATATTCATATATATATATATATATATATATATATATAATAATTAATATTAGACACTTGAAAATTTTATGAGTTCCTTATATGTTAAATGTCTAAAATTGATCATTTTTTTAACAATTTTTGATTTAAATAGAAATAATATATTAGAATTTAATTTTTAAAGAAAAAATTAATTTTTTAGGTAAATAAGGTTATGTACGTTCGGCTGCAAAATCCCATAAGAAAAAGAATTGGCGTAAATTCTGTATTTTTGGTGCCATTTACCGGTGTGTCCGTTTTGTCTTGATATAGAAATAATACTATGGAATCGATTTAAAAGAAAAATTTCAATACTCGTATATATATATATATATATATATATATATTCTATATATATATATATATATATATATATATATATTAGGGTGACCGCAAAAAATCGATGTCGTATATAGTATCTAAAGCCGTTTTCCTGATTATTTTTTCTAGTTCTATCTATATAGGGAATATTTATAAAAACGGATTTTACCAAATATATTTTTTATTTATTTAAACACTTTTATGAAAATAACGTTCTGGTTTCTTTTTAAACCTATTTAATTTTGGTTTCAATTTAGTTGGTATACTGTTAATGAACTGCTAATTCAACAATTTTTTTAAATAATTAGTTTTTTTGTTCCTTTAATGTAAATTCGGTAAGGACATCCGAAGACCTTTAATGCATCTAAACCGTGGAAAAGGTCTGACCAATTGAAAAATTTTTGGTCTGCGACAAATGCTTGTAAATTGTGGTTTAAGGAAATACTTTATACAGTACAGTCATAAACTGCAAATTCTTAGGAGTATACTGGTAGTCAAAAGTTATTACTTTGTTGTTTTCTCACAAAGCAAAGAAAGAAAGAAGTAGAGGAGGATAAAAAATTTAGATAATTAATTTTACTAAACCACTCCAAGTAAAGAAGACAGGGCAATATATTAAGTTAAAAACATTTTTTTTTTGTTTTTCAATTTTCAAAAACATACCTTTTAAATATATCCGTGTATTGGCTCATTAGTTTCATTGGTTCATTTGGAACGAAAACATTATCTATTATTGGCCCAAAAGTGGTTTTATAAGGCTCCGTGTCAGGCGCAGCACTCATAATTTCATCTAACCTGTAAAAGAATAAAACCTAAAGTGGTAGTTATGGTTGCAGCGTGGTTGGACATATTTCTGATCAGGTAAATAGACTAAAGAGTTTCTTGTTGCCAACTACTTTACCCTTTATCCTTGAAGCACCTATGTAGTATGTTTTTATTAGTAATGGCCATCCAGTCATAGAAATGATGTATTTGATGAGTGTTTGAAATAATTCTGTTGGGTTAAATTGTATAATCTGAAAGTTTTCTGTGTTAAGAAAATTTAGATTTTTAGAGATACACTGTTGTTTTGTTATTGCTACTACAGATTTACCTTTGTCTGCTCTTGTAAAAACTATGTCTTCAGTTTTCAGCCTTCGTTTGTATTGATTTTACGATGGTGTACTAATTTGAAGAATGTCCCTTGAGTTGTTCGAAAAGTTGTAATTTGATTTGTCTTACTAATATAAGTTTTTCGGTAACATTTTATTGGTGAATCCTAATTCACACTCAACATCTAGGAGTTGAGTGTTCATTAATATTCACCAATGAAAATGTAACAAAAGAATATATATTAGCAAGAGAAACAACACTGTCATGTTGAAACAGTTGTAACGGAAAAAAAAAGAATAAAGTGGAAATTATGAAACATATTAGTGTTTTAATTTTGTTAAAAAAATATGAATTTCTCTCCCTCAAATAGATGGATAAAAATGTGATTTATTTGAAAGTTAATATCGTGAAACTATTTAATAATAGGGTTTTCTAAATTTAAAAGATGTTATGAAAACACTTACCTTTTTCTTCGTAAGCATGCCGCAAAATTATCCGTAATTGACAGTTTAGAGTTTGAGCGACTTGAATTGAGACATCGAGGGGTTTACTAAAACTAGTGCCCAATCTGCAAGTGCTGTTCCACTCATTAATATGGCTCTATGAAATAAATCTGAAATAGATTAATATATATTTAAAGTAAGTTAGAGAGAGATAATAGAGTTATATAAAACGCATAGTAAATATACTAATTATCAACAATGTCTGAACCAAATTATTAAATGTGGTAATAACATTTCGTGACTGAAAGTCAACTGGCCTGGTTTAGATGACGTTAATCCATTATTCTTGAGAAACTGCCGTCAATTGTTAATAAAATAGTATAGTTGTACAAGCGATGCTTGGGCGAGACGAGACACAAATACTCAGCGACTGAAAGAAAACTATTATTGTTGCTATATATAAAAATGGCAGTAAATTTGATACTAAAAAAATTCTAGATAAATATCTGTAACCTCAGTGCTCATGCAAATGTCTGAAAAAAATCATCAGTACTGAAATAAATAACTCTCTACTAGCAACCTCAAGTTTATGCCTTTCATGGCTTCTTATCTAGGAGATCATCAGTAACGAACTTGATTGAATGTGTCGACCAGTGGATGAAGTCTGTGATCAATGGAGCTCCTGTAGATGTCATTTACCTTGACTTTTGAGCAAATCTCACATAGACTACTAATGGCTAAACTGAAACATTTTGGAGTTAGGGGAAATTAATTATGACTCTTGTGGAACTTACCCCAGGGCAGAGTATGTCAAGTGCGAGTTGAAAAATCCTTATCATTTGAATATAAAATTAAAAACGAGGTACATTGTTGTTGGACGTGTTTTATTTAACATCTTTATTGTGGAATCACCACCTTTGAATGGTTCCAACGTTTCATTGTTTGCAGACGACACCAAATTTTATGCCAACCCCAACACAAATGATGGTATTTTGAGGAGTGAAATTAAAGCAGTGAAAGATAGGTGCAGTAGATGGAATTTGCCTTTAAACGTTCATGCAGCGTTGTACATATTGGCCACAACAATCCAAACGTCTTCGGTGTAACAATTAAAACGGGAAATTAGTGAAGAGACCTGGGCGTATTAATAATAACATATTTATCGTGTCCCTAAAAAAAACAAAAATCAACTCATTAGTTGATATAGTATGAGTTACTTTCCGAATACCAATATCAGCCTTACGATCTAAAATTTATAAGACCGACATTAAAAGTACGCTGTGCCAGATTGGAATACTTATTTCGCCGGTAATATTTACGTAGTTAAACAGTGTCAACGAAGAATTACTCGTTTGCCTCCTATTTTACGCGAGTTGCCTTATGATGAGCTCCTGAGAGTTCTTCGACTTTAGCCGTTGATCAAAACGCGGTTTTGTCTTATAAAGATGTATACAGTTTTTTTACTGATATTATTCTGTGCATTTCAGCATTTTTCCTCGTGGTGGAGAAGAAAGACTAAGGAAATCGTAAGTTAGATAACGTACATTTTTACAAGCTCCACAGACAGCATTTCCTTTGTAATAGAATGTATGGTGCATGGAACTCAAATCCATATACAGTTAGTAAACGTATTTAAGAATCTTTATGATAGATATTGTACTCAGAGACTATACTATTCTTCTCGTTAACGAACGCTCTTTTATTCCGTTCTATCTGGTGTAAACCCGCTTGAACGGCTTCGTCTGATTGACTAGGAATAATCAAATAACATATGCTTCTTCATAACATACGTTACAATAGATGAGCTTCATGGATATTGAGACTAGAACTGTATTATATCGAAATGACTTCCCGACGTTTTGCCTACTACTACATCCTCAAGGATGTCTATTCTTCCAGAATAAAACAACAAATTAACGGCGAGAGGCTAAAAAACAACCTTTCTCAATCTTTACCCTATTGATATTACTTGAAAATGATCTTCTTCTAAAGGTGCCTATCCATTTCGGATGTTGGCGATCAAAAAGAGCTATTCTTACTTTGTTGACAGTCGCATGAAAAAAGGTCTGTGGTTGTTAGGGAAAAACCACACTCTCAGATTCTGGAGCTAAGAATTTCGTCGTCGTCCTGGACCTCTCTTGCCATACACCTTTCCCTGGAGTATCAGTTGTTGTAGGCCATAGCGCTGTGTTCGTTCCTCATTATGTGGCCCAGGTATTCAAGTTTTCGCCTCTTTACACTAAAAGATATTTCACATTGCTTGTCCATTCTTCTTAGAACTTCTACGTTTGTTACTCTGTCCACCCAGGGAATTCTCAGTATTCGACGATAACACCACATTTCGAAGGCCTAAAGTCTCTTCATGGTGGCCTCGGTCAAGGTCCAAGATTCGACTCGTGCATGAGCACTGAGAAGACATAGCATCGAAGTAATCGAACCTTAGAATTAAGTAGTATGTCTCGACTCTTAAAGATTTTGTTCATCTTAATGAATGAAGTTCTTGCCATCTCGATGCGTCGGTCTATTTCGACTGAGTGATCCCACCGATCATTTACGGTGGTGCCTAGATAAGTGAAGCCACTGACTCTTTCTATTGGTTGCTGCTCAACCACTAATTCTCGGGGTGGTACCTGGTTTTTACTAATAACCATGTACTTAGTTTTCTTGATGTTAAACTCGAGACCAAGGAGTTGACTTTTTTCCAACAGACTTGAAACAAGAGACTGCAAACCCTCTAGACTGTCTGCAAAGATAATCGTATCATCCGCATATCTTATATTATTTAGACGTTCTCCATTCACCAGAATTCCTTCATCAATCTCCTCCAATGCTGTTCTTATGATTTCTTCTGAATAAATATTGAAAAGGAGAGGCGACAGGATACAGCCCCTGGCGCATTCATGCTGAATTGCAACATCCTCTGTATATTGTCCATCTATTTTAATGGTAGCTGTCTGATTATAGTAGATAATAGTAGATGTTATTTATAACTCTTATGTCTTTATCGTCGAGGTCAATAGACTTTAGTATTGAGAGCAGTTTGTCATGTTTAACTCTATCGAAAGCTTTCCGGTAGTCTATAAAGCAACGTACACGTCACAGTTAACATCTCTACAGCGTTGAAAGAAGACCTGAACAGCAAAAAGAGCATCTCGAATACCCAGAGCATTCTGGAAAACCGAATTGGGTTACGGGATATGTGGGTCTCACATTTGTTATATATTCTGTTGTGGATAATCTTAAGAAAAGTTTTAAGAAGGTGACTAATGATTCTAAAATCCTCGCATTTCTTCGCGCCAGGTTTCTTTGGTAGAGTTATAAAAGTAGATTTTAGCCAGCTTCGAGGAATATTTTCAGATTCGTATATATCATTGAACAATGAAGTAAGCCATTCTATTCCTGCATCATTCATAAGTTTAAGAAATTCTGCATAGAAATTATCTCGACAGTTGATTTTTTCAATCTCTCTGATTGCAGCTCTCACTTCATCGGTTGTAATTCTAGGTCCTGTTTACAATCTGTAATAGCAAAAATGATACATTATAGTTATTAATTTCCATGTATGTTATTCCTGAATTTTAATTAATTTCTTAGTTTTTTGTTGTTAGAAATTAATGCTGTATAATGTGCTGATATTAGGTATAGCTGCTGTACAAAGTAATATTTTGGACGTCGTCTCACTTGAGTTTCAATTTTTTCTATATTAAAAAATGCTGTTCAATATCAAACTTAGTTTCTTGCAAAGTCTCATAGCCTTTCTTTAGGTTGCTTACTTGCAGCGTTACTTCATTGAATTTTAAGACACGTAAATTAATGAGTTTCGCATGCATATGATATTGATTAGTTGTTATATAGAAGGATGGTAAATATATAAATTATTAGTTCGAGTTTTGCTTGTTTTTGATAGTGTGTCTTTCGCTGATGTTAATCTTTTTACCCTCAAATGGTGATTCTTATCCCTATTTTTTTTTGAATACTTAATGAACTAGAAAAGTGCTGCATTATTTTGTATGCTCACAAACCTAAAATGAGCGCTATAAAATAAAATCTGAGTAGAAACACCTCGGACCGCTTAGTATAATCGCGAATGACGTGATTATTACCATGATCATTAAATCTAACTTAACCATAATGAGGTATGGTAGGTTTCTCAAAATTTATTAAAACTGTATAAAAAAAATCGGCAAAGTGATTTAGCCAATATTTTCCCTGCAAATATACAGGCAAGATAAGTAGCGAATTTGAAGTAAATGTAAAGTAAACCATAATAAAATTAAAACGATGCAGCATATCGACACACATCTTTTCACCCCCTTCTCTTACAACAATGTCGCTCAAAAACCATTTGGTTTCATTTCGATTTCAAGTACTATATCATTATATTAAGACGCTAACAGAACGAGACCGATAGTTAGATAAACACACCGACCGAAATTGGAAAATATGTTTTTCGTGACCGGAGAACTCTAAAAGGTGAAGAAAAGCAAAAATCACTATGGATATTTTGTCACGAATACATTAGTTCCCTTTAATAAAAGAAGTAACAACAGTAATTGACCTACTGCGTCAGAGGTAAGTAAGTTGCAACCAAGTTAACTGCTTGTATTTCGAAAACTTGTTTTATAATCAACAATATTTTTTTAGGTCACTCTGTAACCAGATTTCAATCCCTTTTATATACTATTTCTATGAATAGCACGCTGAAATAAAAGTATACTATGATATTCCTCTTGGCCTGAAGCGATATCATTTCAAAACCACAGACTTAATTCCCTCATTAGATTATATTCAAGTTTGAGATTGATATCTCATTTCACCCGAGACTTATCCTGACAACAGACTGACATACCGACAGATAGACAGACCGAGAGAAATGATTTTTTTTTTCGTGATCTAGGAAGCCTAAAACGCGAAGAAAAATAAAAATCTTAGAGTGTAATTTTTCCATGAATATTTTAACAAGAAAACTAAAAAAAGTTAGCCTGTCCTACTACCCAACCTCTCCGCAAACAACACTTGGCCAGTCGATTCATTCTTATATTAATGCCTACTCTGTTCTGCCTAAAACTGTTCTAGCTTATGGCGTTTGTTAGAGCGTTTACTTTAACTTTCTTGGGTCATATTTACAAAAATATAACCGACAATTTTATTACGTCTCAAATTTGACAGCTAACAAAGCCAACTGGGTATACCATTAAATGGCTTTTAATCCTTCCTAACAAATACACTCTACGGGTACTCAGTTCCATTAATTCCCAAAATTACGAGGCTTCAACATTTTTAAAAAAAAGTTGCTGCTCTATTTTGTTCGTAGATACCGAGTTGCGGTCCGCCTAATGGCCTTCAGAAGGTTGTGAGTATTTTGATTTGCCTTTCATCCGAGTTGCGGTAATCGACAAATCGGTAGGTAGGTAAGGTTAAATTATCAAATATTATTAATTCTTAAATATTATTACATTAAATTAGTATTAACCTAAATTAGATAAAAGTATGAAACGTAAGGACATTTTTGAAATTTACTAGTTTACGTTTAAAGCTTTTCAAGTCAACATGGTCTTATTACAGAGGATGTGAGCGAGAAAGGCAAAACTTTGATCCTATTGAAAAATTACCAATTTCGACAATATCGCCATTTAAAATCGACAGAAGAGATGTGCTGGGTCTGCACAAATAAGAACTTCACTACCAAAGTTTATACCAATGGACCAGATGACATAAATTACCGACAAATTGGCACACATCAACACGATAATAAACAAATACTGCCAAAGAATTAACAACGCAGTGAAGAAGAGAGCCAACGAGGAACATTACAACGAAAGACCAAGAAAGATAATTCGGCGGGAGGTGGCTGCAGATCCAAATGTGCTGAACACTTTCATCAACTCCGATATGACAAGAATAGGGAAGAATTTGAACCGAGCCAGACTGCAGTGCTATCCAAAGTTGTCAAAGTCCCGAGAGGAAGTTCATGAATATCTCAGTTCAATCTCCATCGAAACCGCCAGGTATGAAGATTTCCTAATGGTTAATGATGTCCAGGTTGGTGTGAGATTTTCGTGTCAAAGTAATTTAGAATTCCTGTGCGCGGCGGAAATTGTGATGGTGGACGGTACATTTGAATTTTGTGCGAAGTTTTTTCTACAAATATTTACTATTGTGGCATATATCAATGGCCGCTATATTCCCTTGGTGTTCAGCCTATTGCACGACAAAAAGGAAACTTCATATTTAGTATTCTCTACGGTAAAATCCAAATGCCAGCAATTAGGATGTGTCTTCTCGCCTACAAAGGTCGTGTCAGATTTTGAACGCGCTATTCTCGATACGGTTTCAACCGAATTTGCAATGACAACGCTTATGGGATGATGATTCCATTTAGGACAATCCTGGTGGAGATCAATTCAGAATTTAGGATTAACTAGAGAATACAACGATAAAAATTCGCCCATTGGCAAATGGCTTCACCACATGTTCGGGCTAACTTTTCTCCCTGCCGATCACGTCGGAGATGTTTTCGTCCAATTATTAGAAAATCAGCCAGTCCACCCCCAAGTAACATTATTTTGGTGTTTACATAGTTGAAAATCACATCGACGATAGTGCTGCTTTCCCTACAACCCTTTGGACCTCGCTCAACATCAGCGTTTGGAGAACTAATAACGGGATTAAAGCTTTTCATTCAAAATTTCCAAAGGATAGTCGTTCGCCTCATCCGAATTTTCATAAATTTTTCGAGGTTATTAAGGGTTTCCAGACTGAAACATACGCGAAAATCAACACGTTGTACAAACCAGTGCACCAAGTGTTCGAAGGCATTTCAGCATTTTTAGAAAATAAGATAATTCAATATGTACATAAAGAAATTGATGCTGTAACGTTTGTCAAATGCATGTCTTACAAATATAGTAATTACTGAAATATGTCTTTTGCTTCAATTTTCATACATAACTTGCATATTTATAGCTCTGTACCTGCCTGTGACGGTCCGCCATTCGGACGTCAATTTTTGGTTCGAAAAAGGTCTGTACCCCAACTCGGAACTTTTTATTGCCTTTAACCGACTCTTACCGCAACTCGGTATCAACCATTTTGTTCAAGTCTTTCCATATATACTGTTGTTTATTAAATTTTGCCTTTTAGGAAAAAATATGACATCGAAAAACCTGTTACTTGTTGGGTAAGGGATGTTAGAAAGCAGAACTGGATTTTCTTTTAAAAATTTGTAGAAGTAGACACCATTAAATAAAGTTTTTCAATGCCATTTCAGGAATATAAAGTAATTGGTAATAATTTTTACTCATTTAAAAGATACATTGTTTTAAAGTCGCTAATGTAAATACCTACTCACAAAACAGAAGTTTTGCTTCATAGCCTTTGTAACTAAGAAAAACACTATTTCACAACACTGAAAACAAAAAACCGCAGGGTGGATTTCTATCAACCAGAGTTTTGCGGAGTTACCAACATCAATCAAAACAGATAAATATGTTAAATACTTAAAATTCCGATTGCAATAATCATCTCTGCGCTCTTTTATTTACAATATTGTAAAATGGTGGATCCTTCTAATTAAAAACGTAAATTTTCATGACATTTCTTTATAGAGTTTAATATTTTAGGAAGAAGCTTCATATGTTATTAGAAAAATGACCATCTATCAAATTTAACGGATTAAGTAGTTTTTAGCCCCTTCGTAAAACTGTAAATTGCATATATTTCCTATTAGCCGAAAGCGACACTATTTTTGTCGGAGAAAATGTAAATCCCATCAAAAACATAAAATGTAAAAAAATGCCAAGTCTCGCAACGCAGTCCTTCCACAAAAAGTTGTGAGATCTCATGTAAAACCAAGTCAGTTATTTTAGTTAGTATCTATGGAAGCACCTATTCAACAACTTTGTCATAAATTGTTATCTATTTAGTTACCTACCACCATTTATAGTGACCTGTATCAATATTAGACATCTTTACTTCTATAATAAATATAATGACTTGGCAATCGCACGGTAAAATAATCACATAAAAATAATCTACTATTTCGATTGCTAAGTAAGTAACAGTGCACGTAAGAATAAAGTATTTTAAATAGTAGATTATTCTTATGTGATTATGTTGCAGTGCGATTGCCAAGTCATTATATTTATTATAGAAATAAAGATGTCTAATATTGATACGGTCACTATAATTGTTGGTAGGTAACTAAATAGATAACAATTTATGACAAAGTTTTTGAACAGTTGCTTCCATAGATACCAACTAAAATAACTGATTTGGTTTTACATGAGATCTCACAACTTTTTGTGGTGGAAGGAGTGCCTTGCGAAACTTGGCATTTTTATTCATTTTATGTTTTTGATGGGTTCTCATTTCTTTTTGTAGGTAGTCCTCTTTTTTTTCTTCTCGGCTAATATTTCTTGTACGTCAGCTATGGATTTTCCTAAAGTCGACTCCCTGTCTCTATTGGTTTTTAAAAATTTTTGACAAGTCTAGACGATAAGTGCTTCTAAGTCGATTATATTCGACGATTGCGGACTCCTGAGCTTTGATATTACCGAAGTCGACATTAATTAGATGTAATCCGCCCAGATTTGTCACTCTCGAAAGTGCCACGTATGCTTTACCGCGTGTGAACACTGAAGAACCGATGTCCATCAGTGCACTGTTTATTTTATTTGTATTTTCATGATCAAACTTTACTCCTTGTACTATACCGATAGAACCGTTGACTAAACCAAGACTCACGTCAATATTTCGTCTTAACATGACTTTTGCTCCTATTTTAATAAACTATAATCTCTTCTAGCCCTGCTGTCATGGAAACATCATCTTCATACTTTTTTATAATTAAAATATACTTAAAGTATTTCACTTAACAATTTTTTAATTACACGAAGTAGGTAAGTATTATATATTTGATAAATAAAAAATATTATTAAATATAATATATTAATAATACAAATGATTCATAATTATGGATTTTTTAGTGATGATTAATTAACTTTATACGACGTATTATTTACCGGACTTACGGTTGACCTTGCATTATGCCATGTACGGCTGAAACGCTGACGCTCTCTGCGCTCTGTTTCAAAAACGGTTAGCGTATAAAAAAATGTTCAGTGGAACAAAAGTTGTAGAAATTTTATGCTCTAGAATTTTAATAGTAAATGCAAATATCATTGAAACCATAGGAAGCGAGATATTTGCGAAAAAAACGATTTTTGTGACCTTTGACCTTGAATATCTTGAAGACGCAGACACGAGCTTTTTATGAGACTTTTGAGGTAACTTTTAGAACGCCAAAATAAAGGTTTGTACAAGTTTACAGTTTATTATCTCTCATTCCGAGGTTGACCTTTTTTTTTGGCTTAAGTGACTGTACAATTTAGAAAACGGGACTGAAATGTCGGGATGTTTCAGTTTTTCCTTCCTTTATAGGCTAAATACTAACTAAATTCAAAATTTGAAGTTTGTGTGTCTTATAGAAGTACCTTAGAATTTTGATGATCGGTGAGTGTGTCAGTGACAAAATTAAAGAAATTCGACTGGCGATAGTTCGTAAACTATAAGGTATAAATAGTAAGTAATTTAGGAATATAGCTAGTATAGTATGTCCGCTTGGTCACTGAAAATTCAGGCTTCTAGTTTTATCCACAACGAAGTTACAGGGGGGTCGAAAGTGCCGTGAGTGGCTTCGAGAAAAGGATAGTACGGCTCGACTTGGCGGGGGCACTACCGTGCCCCCAGAACAAATATTAATAATTGGATATTCACACAATCATGACACAAAAGTAAATTATTTATTAACTACTTTTGCACGTATCCTTAACAATGTTCATAACAGTAAACATTCTATTTGTCAAGCTTGTTACAATATTATATTCCAATTAATGAAATGTTATTCGTAGCACGATCAAACGAAATCAGTGCATTCCCATTCAATATCCTTTAAATAAAGACAATAGCTATATATCTCATCAGCAAACTTTATACAAAATAAACTCCATTAAAGTAACATAAAATCAATTTTCTTTCAGTATTGTTTCCTTCAAAATCGGATAACAAAAAGAGCGTGTAAAAGTATTTTATGTTCAGAAAAAGGAAACGGGGAGAAAAAATCAATTTATGACCCATTTAATATTTAATTTTTATATGTTACATATCTGAGTTATACTTTGTACAAGCTAAAAAATGTTGCAGATACTAGTAAATATTTGAATTAATCTGTGAGTTGAATTAATGAAGGTTATAATTTTCGACCCAAGTAACTAACAAAATAAGAAGTAACTTAGTCAAAAGAAGAAATTGATATATTCTTAACCCATTTTCTACCACTCGATTATATTTTCATTTTTTGTCTAAGACGTTCAACCTCTTGAAAAGCGATATTAATGAAATGTACTAAAACTATTAAAATATGAAAACTGAAATTCAGAAATAAAAGATACTATATATATAATTATAGTAGTTTAACTGTGTCTTACTAAAACAAAGGTTTTCATATTCATAGAATATTACCGTCCTAAAAATATGCGTTCTTCGCTGTTAATGAAAGAGCTCTTTCTTTTAGGCTGGTAGTAAGCTTGCAAAAAGGGCTGGCGGAGATATCGGAAAGACAGGAGAAAATCGGAAAAACCAAGAAACTGACAGCAAATAATATGGATCTCTGGATAGAGTAAACTAGCTGGAATGGAAACTGGTGGTAAAAATATTAAAAAAAAAGAGGTAAAACCCTAAGAAGAAACAGAAGAATATTGCACCGTCTATAAAAGGATCTCAGGCTTTTTAAATCATTTTGCCTTATCAACTCTGCAGCATATGAGCCAAAGTATTTGGGCGAAATGCGGTACTGCAAAATGGCGTCGGCTTATTTTCTGTAAAAAACGTTTTTTTTAATGGGAATTCTAGAGTACGTCGAAAAGGGACTAAATGGTTAAAAAAAAGAAAACAGGTACTTACCCATACGAGAATTTTCTAACCCAAAAGATGGAGAAAATTTCGATTTTGTTATGCAGCGTCTTAAACAAAAACAGGTGAACAGAATTAAAGTAAAATACCTATTATGCGACACTCTTTACTGAAAACTGACCCCGCGCTGCCGGAGACCTGCCGAAAACCTATCGTGCTGGTTTCAATGTTTACGAGGGTATACCCTATAGTACTATTGAAAAACCAGGCAGAAAGGAAAAACTAGTAAGTATAAACAAACAGACGTACCGACTTGATAGTGGACTACAAAAAGGAAACTCTAAAAAAGAATACCCAAGGTAAAAAAACAAGCCCTCTCGGCTAGGAAGATTTTTCGGAAAATCTGATGTGGTTGAGGTGGCCTTGCTGTTAAAAAAAATTTTGTGAAATAACTGTGTAGCGTAATGTAAAAAATGGAAAAAAAATTATATAAAATCCACGCTACAAGGTTTTTTCTCAGTGTTAATACTGTGACTTACGCATCGGAAACCAATATCCAAGTGCTCATGGTCGAGGAAGAAATAAGTGTTTTGTTTAAATATTCTTTCGTCTGACTGGACATGAAGTTAAACGCCAATTACTTCACAAGTACAATAGAATTAAAAATATAAATATTGTTTTTGCTTTCTCCGTAGTACTATCCAATAAATAGTAGTAATAATACTTGGTTCGTATATAAATTACAAATATAAAAATAAAACCTGTTTACGTCATATTATACCTAAAATATACTTAAATTAGCAGTAAAACCTCAATTAATATAACCTGTCAGAAACGCGACAATATAACAATTTTGCTAAATCAGAGAGTTTTGCTAGATCAGAGAGTGGAAGAGAATAATTATTAAATTTAGTTTGATGAAATTAATATCTGTCTATATTATTTACTATTTAAACAACATTAATTTTATATTGTAGGCAATAAGAAAGTATGCAAAAACTTGCAGTCTAACTGACTACAAAATCCAAGACTACAATAAGGAAAGTTTGAACAATTTCTTTTTTTAAAGATAAAATATGCTTAAAACTATAAAGATTATTTACTATTTTAGTGGAATCTCCAAACTAATATATTAAAATATCCAGAAACAACAACCGGACATTTGTCGGAAAAATTACTTACAGCCAGATTCACTAAACGGATTTAGACGTTAAACGCGAGCCATGGAACCTAAAACCTTTGACTATTCTTTTGACTTTTGTTTTTAATAATGCATTCTTTTGTATTGTTAAGACAGTGAAACCTGTGTTTAACGGCCATCTGTCATAAGCGGCCGCCTGTGGTAATGGCGAGTATTAAGCTTCCCGAAACCTATTGCATATAAATTCCTGTATATAAAAACCTGTTAATTACAGCCACTTGTATTAAACGGCCACGGCCAGTAAAACCGAAATTTTTATGCCATATTTCCTTGGAAATTTACCTAGTAATAACGACCGGGCTGACCGAAGAGTGTTATGACATACTAATTATTTTTTTGGGCCTTCAAACTTTTACTTTTACTACTACTCTAACTTGGCAATTTATTCAAGGAAATACTGTTGATAAAATTATGTGGTTTAAATTTGAAGTTTTCTGTTTATTTCATTATTTTAAAGTTGTTTTAGTATTGAACACGTTCTTAATAATGTCGCTGAAACTAAAACGTTTGTTACTAAAAGACAAAAACATCGCTGAAAGTGAAATTTTGCGTTAAGTTCGCGAAAACTGGCTGAAGAGTTCGAGGTTGGAAAAACGCAAATTCTCGATATATTAAAAAAATAAGAGTGAACTAAAAAAGATGTTTGAAGAGGGTGTTATGTTAACTTTTCCAAGTCAGCAGGATTAGCAGTGGATCAAGTTGTCTTCAATTGGTTTGAAAGAAGAGGAATAAAGCAGTTCCAAGCTCTGGAGCGTCAAGGAGCTTGAAAGTGGAAAATTTCGCTGCATCAAATTGGTGGTTGGAAGGTTTCTATAAACGGCATAATATTACTTTTAAGTCAGTTTCTAGAGTCCGCAGATGTGAATTTGAAAGATGTAGTGGCCTGGAAAACTAGATTACCGCTAATTTTAAAAGATTATTCTCCACGAGATGTATACAATGCTGATGAAACAGGTCTTTATTACCGAGCCATGCCAAATAAGACATTAGCTTTAAAAAACGATAAATGTGTAGGAAAGGAGGTAGCAAAACAGCGATTAACTATTTCACTTAGTGCAAATATGGAAGGAGAAAAAGAACATCTATTAATAATTGGGAAAAGTAAAAAATCCTCGTTGTTTTAAAGGTAGTCATGTTGACAAGTTACCCGTCAGAAATTATGACTAGATGGCTTCATAAATTTGATAATAAAATGAAGAAACACAATAGAAAAGTGCTGCTTTCCTTGGACAATGCTACCTCCCATTCTAAAGTGCCACTAGAAAATGTTAAGCTGATTTTTGCCACCAAGCACCGCCCCATATTGTCAGCCTTTAGATCAAGGAATAATTTAAAATTTTAAGATGATATATATAGAAAAGTTTTGATCAAAAGGCTACTTACGTTTGTTGAGAGTTATTGCGATTTTGAAAAATCTGAAACAAGCATAAATTTAACGAATGCGCTAATATGGATTACGACTGCGTGGAAAAATCTTTCTCCAGCTACAATTAAAAAATGTGTTTTCAAGGCCGGATTCTTCGATGTTGCTTAACTCTCTCCTGTAAACTTGGATGAGTTTGTTTCCATTGATAATGATGTGCCTACAGAAAGTTCAAACTTCAATATTTCGGAAATTGTTGAGAAACTGCGCGATACAGACCAAAAGTTAAACTCTGATTCAAACAGTAATGTGGACGAATGTGAAGCTCCAAAATCTACTTTGTCTAGTATGAGTGAAGTTTGTGCAAGTTTAAAAGACATATAAAACTATTTTTTATGTAATAACAATGGTGAAATGGCTATAGATTTTGAAATCAAAGCTAAAAAATTTTAAACAAACAACAATTGAAACATACTTCAAAGAAGCTTAATAACGTGTATACGTTTTTAAAAAATTATATTATGTATATATATATATATATATATATATATATATATATATATATATATATATATATACTGTACTTTCAAAATATTTTTTTCTATTATTAAATCATTTTAACTTTTCAATTTGTGTGTATGTTAACTCTATTTGATAAAATAAAAAAATGTTTAAAAATAGAAAAATATATGTCTTTTATTTATAGGGCGCAAAAGCTGGGAATAACGGCGACCTGTCTTAAACGGTCAATATTTCTAAATTTTTGTGGCCGCTTTTGACAGGTTTTACTGTATCATCAAATGAACGTTTCAATAGGAAAATTTTATGTAAAAATCAAGAATTTTAATCCAATAATTTTATGAATTTAATCATAAATACCGAACAAATTTTTAATTTTTTTGCACAGCATTAAAACTGTAATTGACCCTAGTACTATTGTCAATTTAAACCGCACATTGCCAGAAACATGTTGACTGATTGATCCGTTACTTTATGACAGTACATTTTAACAATAAAATAATTAATTTACTCTGTTAACTGACACTAAATATTTAGTGTCAGTAACAAAGTAAATAAGTAACCTTGTTGTTACCAATTTTAAAGTCTAAGACCTTTTTAGCGAGTCAAGCAGTAAAAAGTGAAAATTATTAACATCAGCTAGTTCTAATAGTAATTCAACAATACATAACTGGACGGGGTATATCAAACCTAGCGGCTTATCAAAAATATATCTGGGTGATACTCCATTTTAAAGAGATCTTATACTTACTTATATATTTTAATTATCGTAAATTACAGATCTTTTTATGCAGAACACGTGGGATTCAGTTATTTTTGAAATATTCATATGTAAAAATTGACATTTTTAGCCATTAAAAAGCTTTTGAACAGCATATTAAATATAATAAATGTCAGTAATTACAAATTATATATTTACTTTTTTGTATCAGCGCACCAACTAATATTTGTATACAGAAGTATTTGGCGAATCAACATGTAATATCGCCATCCTTCCGCAATTTTACACATAATGCACTCTTGACAATAACCCGAGAACTAAAAAAGCTGCTTGACCGGAAGCAAACATCCTGCCCTAGATCAAAATTTATCGATTCCAGGACGAGTTCAGGAATTCATTTTTTTCTTGGATTTTCATGCACACAAGATTTTATTGCTTCAAAATTGAAGTCGCAAGACTATCTATTTGCACGTCAGTTTGCTAATTCGACTTTAGATTAATTGAAAATTGATCTTCCCTATTATCGAGAAATTATGTTCAGTGACAAAGCTCACTTTCCCAAAGGAAGACTATTAAAATATGGGATTGAAGAACTTGAGGAGCTAATAAATTAAAATCCTATTGCATTGAAGAAAAGTTTCGTTACAGATTGTAGGCTGCTTAAGTTACTGCTTATTGCCTTTTTTCAATACGAGAAAGAATTTATGTGACGGTTATTGGAATGTAATAGTGCCACGATTATTGTATATTTGTTTACAAATTTCCAGAATCTTAATGCAAATGAAACACAATTTCAACAAGACGGTATGACATACTGCATATTACGTAAAGTAATTGATTTATTGAAACTGAAAATCAACAATTCGAGTATTTCGTGAAATGGACCTGTAAATTGGCCTCCATGATCTTATGATATCACGTTATTGTTTGTACTATTGCCGACATGCAGCCAGAAATATGTGAAAAAGTGACTCCAATATCACATTGGAAATAAAAGTTTCTTAAATAAAACCACCAGCTATACTTCAGTATGAAAAAAATCAGTTCTTTGAAGTTGTTAATAGCTGTAATTTTATCTATATTTAAAATTTGCAAGAAGTAAAACGCTACTTAAATTTCCACTAAATTTTTAACACCATGACAAGTTTCGCTGTATGACAGCTTCTACAGATGGTTTGTACAAAATTTTGTAACAAACCATCTGAAGAAGCTGTCGTACAGCGAAACATGACATGGTGTTACAAAAAAAAATTTAGTGGAAATTTAAGTAGAGTTTTACTTCTTGCAAACTTCTAGTCATGGATTTTCACTAAGTATCGGCTGAATCAATTCAAGTATATTTAAAGTACTGACGCGATACCTATGATGAGAAATTGATAGATACAATTCTTGTACACACTGAATGTATTCACAAAATTCTCTGTTCTTTTATTACCATAAGTGAAGAAGCAATAGCATGTTAAATATTTACTCAAATAAAAGAATACGGAAGAAATCTAGGAACAAATGAACACAAACAGCTATAACTGAACATTAGCATGCTACAAGGTACACCATCAATGTAAATTAATTCAAAGTTTCTGCTTTGATTTCCAATTTCTATAAACAAAAGGCTAGAAATTAATTCGACATATTCTCGTAATGTTCGTAATGTTAGAGTAATCAATAATTATATAAGATAAATTAATGAGGTATAGAACCTGTATGAGACATATGAAACAGATTTTAACACATTTACCCTTTATCTGTACAAAACAGTCAATCTGTTGCTTTCCAAGCTTAATTAAAATTGTTTTGAGCTAGATAAGACTATTGCTTACAACTTTAAGTACAGTCTCTTCTATGTAGACTTTTCAATCTAGCCAGATCCAGCTAATTACTTTCATTTCAATAACAGAGTAGTAGTTATTTCCAGAATTATGACATGAGAATACTTTAAAGTACCATTTTAACAAAGAATCTATATGTCGTAAATCCAAATGAAAGCTTATTTGCATGCAATTTTAAAAACATGACAGCTCCTCTCATCGTTGTTCCGTATCCTGTTTCTAAACATTGACGACCTATAGTAGAATCCTGAAGACTCCATCAGCATTCCTTGAGGCAAGTTGAGGCCCAAATATGTTTAAGATATTGTAGTAACTTTTATTATTGTTACTCAATTATCTGCATTCTGCAGAACGCGTGAAGCATATTTTGCATGAATATTTGCGCACGAAAAAGGTACGTGTCCGATAGGTGTCGCGCACTCTCGCAATTGACCAAAAACAGCAACTTGTCAAACATAAAGAATGCTATTTGGCACTATTTTGGCCTAATTCAAAGCAGTTTTTGCATCGATTCGTAACAATGGATGAAACAACAAAAAGCAGTCCCCAGAGGGGCTGAAACCGTATAAAAATTAACCGAAGTGTCAAAAATTACCAACGTCAACTGGAAAGGCTTTGACAAGTATTTTTTGGGATGCACGTGGAATAATACTGATCGACTATATTGAGAAGGGACAATCAATCCCCGGAGATTATTACGGTGGTTTATTGGATCATTTGAATGACGAAATCAAAGAAATAAAGGTCATATTTAGCAAAGAAAAAAGTATTGTTTGATCAACACAATACACCAGCTCGCAACTCCATTAAATCGATAGTGAAATTGGACCAATTGGGCTATGAATTGTGTTTTCATCCACCGTATTCACAAGATCTAGCCCCCAGCGATTATTATCTCTCTCCAAATTTGAAAAGATGGCTATAAGAAAAGAGATTTGGCTCGAATGAAAAAGGTAAATGAAAAACTGAGGCTTATTTTAGGGAGCTCGAGAAATCGTATTATATGAAAGCTATCCAAAAGTGGAAAGTTTGCGGGAATAAGTGTATTACTCTTGAAGGAAACTATATTGAAGAATAAAATCGATATTAGGCAAACACATTGTTTTTTTCTTCGAAAGTCTCGAGACTTTTCACCCCCTATATTATACAATGCTGTATTAAGAGAAGTAAAGTGTTATTTTCTATTCAGCATTATTTCTGCAATATTTCCCTTACCAATCCTTAAAATAAGTTAAGTGTAGTAGGGTATTGAATATAAAAATAATATTTACACTTTTGAAATAAAATACAGTATATCTGTTTCACTGAATTTATTCAGATCACCGCTTCAAGTTTTTGATCCGCCTGTATAATAGATCAAATGATTGCCTTCGTCGAAGTCTTCACCTCCATCCATAGATTTGGATCGCACCCAATTCTGTATGGTTTTTCGAAATAATACGTTGCCATATAATCAAATTGCACATATAAAATTTTTCGTCGATTAGATCTATAACTCTTGTGTGCTCAATTTGTACGGATTACTGTTCTCATTCTCCATTTGTCCTCATTTGATAGCCTTACTTTTTATGAAAACATACATTATCTTTAGTTTACGGCCTCAGGTTTTTCAACGTTAATTTAAGCCCAGATAATAGTACGCATTAAGGGTTATTGTACGTTTTCCGGATATACACATGTTGAGCTATCTGTCTCGGATTCATCGTTGTAACATCAATATATTAATCACTTCTTTAATACAACAAAATTGACTATTGTTTATCAAGACCCTTAAACTTAGCAATTATATTATTGATATATAACTATAACAAATACACTTAAGTCTATTTAGTTATGCTTTAGAGATAAACGGATTTTACTACAACGTTTTTTACTAGAAATGAACTTTGTTTCACATGTTCACGCCAGTTGATATTTGTAAATTATTTATTTTATTTGCTCATCGACCAAAATGAGAGAAGATATTTATATAAAATTTTCATAAAATAAGTCAAATAATCCATGTTTCGGGTATTTACTTTTCATATCCTTCTATATTTCATATACCATAATAATTCGTTCACATAAATTTTAATCAAAATCTGTTAACTGGATGAGCCATTGTTAAAATTGAGCTATTCTCGAAAAGGTCTATACTATGTTATTACATATAGCAAAAAGCAATCAAGCAATAAATTAATTCAGCAGTTATATATTTGACAATGAATAATTTTAAACAGGTTAGAATTAATAATTTATGTGAAGTACTAAAAATATCTGTTAAAAGTAATACTTAACAGTAGTCAATTTACCAGGGTTTCTTTTTCTAGTTTTAAGATCTCTCTTAATTTAAGGCAATATTAACCTACTTTGCTTACATAATTCTTTATTGTTTCTAAGATACAATATTCTATTCACAATTATGTTTATTGACTTAGAACTAAAAAACAGGACAATAATAAATTTATTTAATAATTGCAAGAATCGCGTTAAAAAATGAATATAATTTTTATGGAGATTGCGTCGGTTCTAGGTTAATATTTACACTTTTGAAATCAAATACAGTATATCTGTTTCACTGAGTTTATTCAGATCACTCTGGCACGTGTTTCGGTCTCGCGACCATTTGGAGAAGAGGTTCTAAAAGATATTATATTTGGATGATTAATTTGTACTAAATTTAAATTATGAGGTAATGGTAATTGGGTTAATTACAGGTAGTATATCTTAACGAGTCGTTTAATATGGGAGTATTTCCAAATTTTATTTGGTTGTTCCTTATTTTTATATTATTTTAGTGGCTTTTTTATGCTAAGAATTTCTAAATAATCCATATGTTTTCCTTTTTGAGCACTGCATACCAACTTTACCCTTTAGTTATTATAAAGGCGATGGGTCTATGCAATGTTCAGCAAAGACTCTTAATTTTTGTTTATTTAAAATAGAGTGCCTGTGTTCTTTTATTAGTGTTCCGTACGGAACACTTATAAGATCACTTCGGTGTCTGTCTGTCTGTCTGTCTGTTCTGTCTGTCTGTCTGTCTGTCTGTCTGTCTGTCACACTCGATTTTCTCCGAAAACTATTTGACATAGGTGAAATTTGGTAATAATATAGGAATTGATGGCCTCATCAGAGCCATGTAGTTTTGAGAATTAAATTTTGACTTAAGGGGTTAATTTTGGGGGTGAAGTCGGAAGTGAAAAAAAATTTTTTACTAGGTCATCGAGAGTGTGGTGTCAAATGAAAGCTTGTGAAAACCGAGTGAGCTAAAATATATATATAATATTATACTTGCGCGCACTTTTCTTTGTATTATTTTTTAAAAATTCGCGAAAAAAATCGCTGTCCCGGGCCTTATCTCGAAAAGTACTTATCAAAAAAATTTCGAAAAAATTCTGGAATATTCCCCACGGGGTGTAGATTGAACGAAAATTATCACGAGTGCATTACCTTTAATAATTTATATGGTATATAAAAAAAACAAAAATTTCAAGGTCATCAGATTTCAGTAAAGATTGGAAACAAACTTTGTTGAAAAACTCATTTGGGGTGTGTTTTGTGAAGTCACTGATCATTTTATAACCACCGTAAACATAAATTTTGACTTAAGGGGGTTCGTTTTGAGGGATTGTGAAATCGGAAGTGAAAAAAAATTTTTTTTTATTAGGTCATCGAGATGTGGTGTCAAATGAAAGCTTGTGAAAACAACGAGAGTAAAAAATATATATATGTAATGTAATACTTGCGCACAGACACTTTTCTTCGTATTACTTTTAAAAAATCCTGGTCCCCTAACCTTATCTCGAAAAGTACTGATCAAAAAAGTTTGAATAAATTCTGGAATATTCTCCAACGGGGGTATAGATTGAACGAAAATTCTCACCTTTAATGTAAATTGATAACAGAGAGAGGTATATAAAAAAAAAAACAAAAATTTCAAGGTGGACCAGTTTTTCAGAAAGAGATTGGAAAACAAACTTTTTTAAAAACTAATTTGGGAAGTATCCAGGGTGTGTTTTGTGAAGTCACTGATCATTTTATACCCACCACTAACACCAATTTTAATGTTTACAAACAAATAAACGTAAGGAACACTAAGTGTGCAAGGTTCAACTTGCAACTTGACCGGTTTTTCTTTTTTGTGAGGATTCCGTCACGTTTGTTCTACATAGGACGTCGTCCCCGATTTTCCATATTTATTAGATCTTTCTTTGTTATTAACTATGATAATCGGGTTACTATTATTTTTATTAACATTTATACAGTTTATTGATAAACTTATTAAGGACCTACTGATGATTTTGTTTACTAATTACCACCCGACATAGTTGATAGCAAATCATTTTCTGCTTTCGTGTTTTACGTATGAGTGAGTATAAAATTGTTAGGTACATTTTTGTTGTTTTTTGTTTTTTTTCAGTTTATCTATAATAATTGGGATTATATTCCTTTGTTTCCGATATTCTTTTGATTCATGTCCATGTTCTTTTAAATAATTGTCCGTACTTAGTCGAATGTTAGTTAATCTGTAGTATGAGACTATGTGAACGGTTGGACAATTGTGATCTACCAAGATTGATTTGAATTTAGCATGTATAATGGTGTCTGTTGTAGTTGGTTTACGGAAAATACCAAACTCTATTCTGTTCTCTAATTTAAAAATTGATAATTCTAAAAAACTAAGTGATTTTTGTCTAACTTCAATTTCTATTCGTGATTTGAATAGATGTTAGGATTGATTTTATTTAAATTTAATAAGAAACTGTGACATTTTGTCTATTGATCCCATTCTAAATGAAGAGAAATTTCGTCAAAATATCTGGTCAAAAGTTTACATGTTGGTACAAAAAAAAACTTTGCTTTGCTGAACACTGCTTGACAATAATAACATTTTAATAACGAAATGGTGAGTTTTTTACAGGGTCAAAAGGAAAACATACGGATTATTTAGAATTTTTGCATAAAAAAAGATGCTGCTCTTGAAAAAAATGTAATATGAAAAATTTAATCATAGACAAATTTGATTTTGAGGAATACACCCCCATATTAGATGCCGTATTAAAATAGCTACCTATAATTAACCCAATATTATGTACCTTTGATTTAAATTAACCATTTTTTTTTTCATCTTCAACAATTTCACTTTATTATTCAAAATGTCACTTACAAGATTCTAAATACATTTTCCTCTTATATTCCTATGGATTCTATTCTACGAATCAACAGGGTGCTTTAAAACAGCACCCCCTCATTACGACATGGAATGCCTTAAAGGCGGCTGGTGTTCTGCCATTGGTATTAGAACCTTCAGAGTGTTTGTCTGTTTATGAAAATTATCATTTCACACAACCACGAAACAAGGTCTTACATGATATTTTCTTTATTTATTTTATGATAAAAGGTGTTTTAATCTACTATTAGTTGTTTATATTTGATGCGATTTTTAAGTTGTTTTCTGAGAAAAAACGACAGAAAAAAACCAGGAAGCATGATATGATAAAGGTAATTGTAGCAAAATTATTTACTTTTAACATTTATATTCTAATCGCTTTCATTCTTCTTCCTTTCCATTTCCTTTTGTCCCATATCTCTATCATACTAAAATGTTTCCATTCAAACTTTTTCTTTTGTTTATGTGTGGTGATATAGCTAGCTATTTATTACATTGTATAATTTAGTAAATCTTATTGCATATACATATAAATTATTCTTAATAATATTATATATTATATATAAATATATATATTATTTTTAAATTATATATTATATATATATTCTATATATATATATATATATATATACTTTATAATATATATCTATATATATATATCATATATATACTATACGATATATACTATATATATATATATATCAGTATAAATATATACACTAGGAGTCTGGTTTGAAAAGTCCTGTGCAAAAAATAAAAATCTAAGCGTTACATTGTTGTGGTTTTATTGTTGGGGTAATACCATTTTATTATATTCGTACATAGATTCACTCCTTTACTAGGCTTATACGCTTCCGTCCAACGATGTTCTAGACTGTTTGTTTGATCCCTTCCGAATAATAGAATATGCGTCCAGAAGTTGCTGACAATAAATATCCATTAGTTGTACTGCAATCACCTCCTCGTTATAGAATTAAAATCTTTGTTCCGCCAGCCATTGACTTCAAATTGGGAATTTAACAAATAGTTATGTCAGAACGAGGGAGCCAAGTCCTTGGGAGAATCAGGGGGGAGGTTTTAGGGGGTAATCGAGTTGTGAATACTATTATCCATTAATTTTCTGACGCCTCACAACTGCTGAGGGTGTTGTGCATGTTTCCTTGTCGTGATGGAAAAGAAATTTTTCTTATGTGGGCCAAATCGCCACGGGCGTTTTGTGCTCTGGCAGTCTCGGTTTTCACAACGGACCTAATAAATCAGATGAATAATATTCACCAGTATTAGTTTTACACCACCCCGTTCTCAGTAGACGATCAGGTTTATCACCTTGCGCGAACATTCGTCAAAAGACAGTCGCCATTAACTTGTCCGGCCGCGAAGTTGAACGGTCTTCCCTTTTTTGTTGTGTGCAGATTCCCCTTGGTTAAGACCCATTGTCTTATGATTTGTTGTTTGGTCTCAGGAGTATAGTAATGTATCCATGTTTCATCCACAGTGACGAAACGACGCTAAAGTCCTCCGGATTCTTCTGGAACAGCTGC
>CM032447.1:193928729-193931598 GCA_019049505.1 Pachyrhynchus sulphureomaculatus | reverse complement strand
CAAGCAATAAATTAATTCAGCCAGTTATATATTTGACAATGAATAATTTTAAACAGGTTAGAATTAATAATTTATGTGAAGTACTAAAAATATCTGTTAAAAGTAATTTACTTAACAGTAGTCAAAATTTACCAGGGTTTTCTTTTTCTTGTTTTTAAGATCTCTCTCTTAATTTTAAGGCAATTATTAACCTACTTTGCTTACATTAATTCTTTATTGTTTCTAAAGATACAATATTCTATTCACAATTATGTTTATTGACTTAGAACTAAAACAGGACAATAATAAAATTTATTAATAATTGCAAGAAGCGCGTTTAAAAATGAATATAATTTTTTATGGAGATTGCGGTCGGTTCTAGGTTAATATTTACACTTTTGAAATCAAATACAGTATATCTGTTTCACTGAGTTTATTCAGATCACTCTGGCACGTGTTTCGGTCTCGCGACCATTTTGGAAGAGGTTCTAAAAGATATTATTTGGATGAATAATTTGTACTAAATTTTAAATTTATATTGGGTTAATTACAGGTAGTATATCTTAACGAGTCGTTTAATATGGGAGTATTTCCAAATTTTATTTGGTTGTTCCTTATTTTTTTAATATTATTTTAAGTGGCTTTTTTTATGCTAAGAATTTCTGAAATAATCCATATGTTTTTCCTTTTTGAGCACTGCATACCAACTTTACCCTTTAGTTATTATAAAGGCGATGGGTCTATGCATGTTTTCAGCAAAGACTCTTAATTTTTGTTTATTTAAAATAGAGTGCCTGTGTTCTTTTAAATAGTGTTCCGTACGGAACACTTATAAGATCACTTCGGTGTCTGTCTGTCTGTCTGTCTGTCTGTCTGTCTGTCTGTCTGTCTGTCTGTCTGTCACACTCGATTTCTCCGAAACTATTTGACATAGGTGAAAATTTGGTAATAATATAGGAAAATTGATGGCCTCATCAGAGCCATGTAGTTTTGAGAATTAAATAATTTTGACTTAAGGGGTTAATTTTTGGGGGTGAAGTCGGAAGTGAAAAAAACATTTATTTACTAGGTCATCGAGTGTGGTGTCAAATGAAAGCTTGTGAAAACACGAGTGAAAAATATATAATAATAATATACTTGCGCGCACTTTTCTTTGTATTATTTTTAAAAATTCGCGAAAAAATCGCTGTCCCGGGCCTTATCTCGAAAAGTCACTTATCAAAAAATTTCGAAAAAATTCTGGAATATTCCCCACGGGGTGTAGATTGAACGAAAAATTATCACGAGTGCATTACCTTTAATAATTTATATGGTATATAAAAAAAACAAAAATTTCAAGGTCATCAGATTTCAGTAAAGATTGGAAACAAACTTTGTTGAAAACTCATTTGGGGTGTATTTTGTGAAGTCACTGAATCATTTTATACCACCGTTACATAAATTTTGACTTAAGGGTTTCGTTTTAAGGGGTGAAATCGGAAGTGAAAAAAAATTTTTTTTATTAGGTCATCGAGTGTGGTGTCAAATGAAAGCTTGTGAAAACACGAGTAAAAAATATATATGTAATGTAATACTTGCGCAACACTTTTCTTCGGATTACTTTTTAAAAAATCGCTGTCCCCCCCCCCCCCCCCCCCCTACCTTATCTCGAAAAGTACTGATCAAAAAAATTTGAAAAAATTCTGGAATATTCTCCACGGGGTATAGATTGAACGAAAATTATCACCTATAATAATTTATTTGGTATAAAAAAAAAAACAAAATTTCAAGGTGACCAGTTTTCAGCAAAGATTGGAAACAAACTTTGTTGAAAACTCATTTGGGGTGTGCTTTTGTGAAGTCACTGATCATTTTTATACCACCCTAACACAAATTTTTATTTTAAAAACAATCAACGTACGGAACACTAATTGTGCAAGTTCAAACTTGCACTTGACCGGTTTTTCTTTTTTGTGGGGTCCGTCACGTTTGTTCTACATAGACGTCGTCCCCGATTTTCCAATATTTATTAGATCTTTCTTTGTTATTAACTAGATATCGGGTTTATTATTTTTATTAACATTTATACAGTTTATTTCTAACTTATTAAGGCTACTGATGATTTTGTTACTAATACCACCGACATAGTTGATAGCAAATCATTTTCTGCTTTCGTGTTTTACGTCTGGTGAGTAAAATTGTTAGGTACATTTTTGTGTTTTTTGTTTTTTTCAGTTTATCTATAATAATTGGATTATATCCTTTGTTTCCGTTATTCTTTTGATTATGTCCAGTTCTTTTAAATAATTGTCCGTACTTAGTCGAATGTTAGTTAATCTGTGTATGAGACTGTGAACGGTTGACATTTTGATCTACCAAGATTGATTTGATTTAGCATGTATAATGGTGTCTGTTGTAGTTGGTTTACGGAAAATACCAAACTCTATTCTGTTCTCTACATTAAAAATTGCTAATTCTAAAAAACTAAGTGATTTGTCTACTTCAATTTCTATTGTGGAAATAGATGTTATGATTGAATTTTATTTAAATTTAATAAGAACTGTGACATTTGTCTATTGATCCCATTCTAAATGCAGAGAATATCGTCAACATATCTTGCTCAAAAGTGTACATGTCTGGTACAAAAAAAAAAACTTTGCTTTGCTGAACACTGCATAGACAATAATCACCTTTTTAATAACGAAATGGTGAAGTTGTTATACAGGGCTCAAAAAGGAAAACATACGGATTATTTAGAATTTCTTAGCATAAAAAAATCTCTTAAAAATAATATAAAAATAACATACAAATAGAATTTTGAAATACCCCCATATTAGATGCCGTATTAAGATAGCTACCTATAATTAACCCAATATTATTACCTTTTGATTTAAATTAACCATTTTTTTTT
>CM032447.1:193911229-193923729 GCA_019049505.1 Pachyrhynchus sulphureomaculatus | reverse complement strand
GACCAATGGAGAATGGGTACAATAACCTGTACAACTCAGGTACACAAAAACTATAGATCTAATCAACGAAAAAATCTTCTATGTATGTATAATGCAATCTGATTATATGGCAACGTTGTATTATTTCGAAAAACCTTATAGAATTGGGTGCGATTCAAATCTATGGATGGAGGTGGGAGACTCCGACGAAGTCAATCGATTTGGTCTCTTACAGAGATGGATCAAAAGCTTGGAGCGAAGTAGTAGCTGGTATATATACAGGAAAACCTTAATGGAGTTTTGGCATTCCACTAGGGATAAGTGTAACAATGTTTCAGACAGCAGGCAGGGTTAAACTACTGCGGGTTCCAGGACATTCGCAGAACCAACGTTTGGTATACCAAAATAGGTGGTAAAAAACGATAGTCAACAGATGGTTATATCACTAATAGTTAAATCGTTGGCTAGCAATATCTGGCCAAAGACATCCAAGGGACGTATTTGACGGCTCCTCAAAGAAATTAACAACTGACGTCCTTTATTTAACAAGAGCCCAGACCAAATTAGTGGTGGGACTGATCACCGGCGACTATCATCCGAGGAAACATTTACAGAAAATGGGTATCGACAATGGTCCCAAGATATACATACTATGTTGTGAAGAAGAAGAAACTTCTATGCAGATCTTATATACTAAATATATGTAACATACGGCTTTGACGGGGAATAGACATAAAATGTTTATTCCCCATCGAAGCCGTATGTTACATATTCGGAGATCTATATCGTGGGGATAAATTATAACCTGAAGGGCTTAGAAATAAGTTAACATTCCTTTTTAAAGGGAGATGTTTATGTAACCAAGAGAGGGCAGCACAAGAAGCCAAGAGGGTCCAGTGCATAAACATGCACCATAGCCTACCCTGCCTACAACCAACCAGCCCATATATTCTATGCAGTTTGAACTCTTAGGCCCAGTATACAAAAAGCTTAACAAATATTGGGCGGCAACTATAGGCATATAAGATTAGTAAGCATAATATTAAAAATAATTGAGAAAATATTTTATTAGAGATTTATTTAGTTCTTAAAAGAGTTCTATGTAACAACGATTTACAGCATGGTATTCTAAATGTTAGATGGACGGACACCACGACCATAAGCCTCATGGATGGTGGAAACTAAGTCTCATTGCTCTTTGTTGATTTGTCACGAATTTTACATAACTTAGAGCTAGAATCTTTCTTACATAAATTGTAAAGATATAAGTACAGAGAGAAAATACTTTAACAACTGGAGTCATACTTGAAAGAAAAGAAAATATTTGTCAAAATCGAGAGTCAGTTATCTGAGCTAACGAATATGGACATAGGAGTTCTCTAGGAATTTGTACTGGGACCTCAATTATTACTCTGGTGTATTTATTAATTAAAAAATAAATTAAACTCCCGTACACCTAAATGAATGGACGAGCAGAGAACATAAAAGATGCAGACCATAAACAAGATGGACGGACCACAAAAAAAGTTTAGCGGGACACGATTGGATGCAAAAAATAGACAACAGAGCTCACTGAAGACAACTTGGGGAGGTTTACATCCGACTATGGACGGACTAAACTAATGATGATGATGATTATGATACCTAAAAAGGAGTTGTTTTTAACAACAAACTCTGATAACCATACCTAAGCTAGACCTGCTAATAATTTCTTCATTATGACAAGTCATAAGCTAAAAAAATGAAGTCTCCATATACGGGCAAAAAAACGTTTAACAGGTTACCTACATATATAAAATCCCTAAATTTAAATAAAACAACAGTTCGATTTGTTATTAAAGGATGCTATTATTCTGTAAAAGAATTTCTGTCCGGCAATTTACAAATAACTAATAGCCAAGTTGTACATCTTTTAAGTGTTCCGTACGGAAAACTTATAAGATCACTTCGGTGTCTCTCCGTCTGTCACACCCGATTTTATTGGTGAGTTTGAAAGCATAAATTTCAAAGAAACGGCCCCAAATGAACAAGAAAAAAGTGCTAGTTCAGCAAAACAATGCACGGTGTCACAAGTCAATGGTTACGATGGGAAAAATTGCATGAATTGAAGTTTCATTTGCTTCCTCATCCAGCGTATTCTCCAGATTTGGCCCCTAGCGACTATTATCTCTTCGCAGACCTTAAAAAAATGCTCGGAGGAAAGAGAATTTTGGCTAAAATGAAGAACTTATCACCGAAACTGAGGCCTATTTTGAAGGCAAAGATAAATCCTTGTACAGGAAAGATGTGGAAATGTTAGAAAAGCGTTGAACTATTTGATATCGCTCTTGAAGGAGACTATAGTGATCAATAAAATCGAATTTTGCGAAAAAAATATATTTTAAGTGGCTCGATCAAAAACTTTTTAACTTACTTGTCTATCTAAAATATTTTTTCCATGCTGTGTTGCCGCTTCTATCGGAAACTAGCAACAAGTAAAACACCCTATATCTTATATCGTTTTTGGATTTCCTATCTCGTTGTGTGTAACTTTTAGTTACTCTTATAGTTTTCGAGATTTTAAGAATTTTCCATTTTTTATTCAGAAAAAAATTAAAATACCTCTGTTTCCAGATCTTTCAGAAACACCACTCCAAATTGAGATTATTTAAGGCTCAAAGATATCACATTTTATAACCAAATCCTATTTAGAACATACACGGTGGTTCAGAAACAACTTTGTGTTGGTTCGTTACAAAAATTGTCAAACGTCACGTTTTTCAAATGGAACATCCTTTATGTTGTCAAGAAGCTGCTGGAATTTGCTATTTTGTCATAATGGTTCTATATTGAACTTGAATATGTTATGAATTATAACTATTTATTTAATAACCATATCAAATAGTGTTTTAAAATGCTTTTAATTAAGTAACATATGGATGTTTTGTCGTTATTTTATTAGAATTTGTTGACGCTTCGTATTTCTCTTTGTTAACTATGAAGTGTAAAATAAAATAGGTGATAAGATAGGAGGAAATAATTATTTGAATATAGTTGTTATGAATGACAATAGCGTGATAAACATATCAGCCGAACTGTGTACTGATTTATCTACAATGACTAATAAGAAATTTCGGTTCACCCAAAAGTTTGAGTAGGCCTGCAACTTCCAATAAAGGAATTGAAAAAATATTTTGGCTTATTTTTATGCCTTTCCGCAATCATCAGTAACGAATATAGTAGAAGAAACTGGTCTAAGCTACATCTCTATTCTGAGAATATTGCAAAAGCATAATATACACGACTACGTATTTCCCAAAATTTACACTCTGAAATCTGAAGATTGTCCACTGGGAGTAGGGTTTTGTGAAAAGTTATTACTTCATATTTAAGAAGATTTTTAAGAAAAAATAATTTGGATTGTCGTGTTTGAATTTCCTTGTGAAGTAATTTTTAAGTGGAAACATATTCCATTTTGGGCTATCGAAAATCTTCATGTTGTGGAAGACTTTTTTTCAATAGATGTTTACTTTTAAGGTATTTATTTTCATGATAGACAATCAAATACTTTATTTCTTATACCACAAAAAGTTAACATTCACAAACTATTTGGAAGCAATATCGACATTAGTTGAGTATTTTGCAGATAATTTTTCAGTGGAACAATATCCAAGAACTTGGTACCACCTTTACGGGGGTCCTTGCACATTGGACGGCTATCGTAAGCGCTGAGCTATACAGAATTTTTGAACATCGACGGTATAGATGTTTGGGACTCTGAAATTGGCCTTCCAGGTCACCTGATTTCACATTTCTTGATTGTTATCTTTGGATTACACTAGAAAACATTGTTTACGAAACCCCGGTAAACACTGGAGAAGAACTGGAGAATCGGATGAATCAAACCTTTTAGTCGCTACATTTCGCTGAGATAAGAGGTGTCACAACATAAGGTATGCATACACACATTCTGAAGTATTTGTAGGTAAATTGCACACGATTTGAATAATTTATTAAAGTGATCATTATTAAGTCTAATAATTGTGCAGTTATTTTTGTATACCAGTTAGTTATGATTAGATTTAATTAGTGTTATCTTTATTATGATTTTTAAATAATAAAAAACGACAAAACTACAAAATCTTGTGATGATAATTCCAGAGGCTACTAAATATACGAAATAAATGTTAATTTTAAAACAATATTTGATACGTTTATTAAATAAATGACTATAATTAAAAAAAAATAGCTTTTTAATACAAAAATTTTATACTGGATGTTCCATTTAAAAAATAGTCTTTCGGCAATTTCTGTAACGAACCAACACAAAGTTGTTTCTGAAGCACTCGGTATAATTTAAATAGGAGTTGGTTAGAAGGTATGCTAGCCTTCAGCGTTAACTTATCTCAACCTAGAGTTGGAAGTTCTAAAAGCCTAAACATTTTAATATTTAATTAGGCAATGTTTTCTGAAAAGAAGAATGTAAAATCATTAAAACCTTGAAAACTGTAAGAGATAGGTAAATGATGGAAAAAAAAGTTAGTCAAAACGAGATAGGAAATCCAAAAAATGGTATAGGATATAGGGTGTTCCGCTTAAAATACCAATATTACTACTATTTTATATATATATATATATATATATATATATATATATATATATATATATTATATATATATATATATATAAGAAACATGAATACAATAAATATATTGTCCTCGCCCTGCCTCTAGTTAACAATACAACTAAACAATATGTCATTTGTTAATAACGCGCCTGCACCTAAGCTATTTAGTACAACTGTGGCCTGTCATGTGCGGACTGCTCAGTATATATCACCACTACACCAAACACTTTATTTTTGCGCTCGACGCGCGTTTCGCTAACCATGATGATTGACTGTAGTCAATCATCGCTCCTGATGAAGCTAACATGGTTAGCGAAACACGCGTCGAGTGCAAAAATAAAGTGTTTGGTGTAGTGGTGATATATACTGAGTAGTATCATTGTGCCAAGATTCCACATTCCCAATTTAGATGTGTGGACTGGTTTGGCGTAAAATCCAGTTTTGACCTTTTTTTTCTAATTTTCAAAAGCTTCGAATTTGAAAAAAGTATTTAATGTTCTTCTATATGACCCCACTAGTTACTCGGTTTAACATATGCAGTGATTTTCATAACACTCCATATATATATATATATATATATATATATATATATATATATATATATATAGATATATATATATATATATATATATATATATATATATATATATATATATGTATATATATATATATATATATATATATATATATATATGTATATATATATATATATATATATATATATATATATATATATATATATATATATATATATTGGGTGATTGCAAAAGTTCGTGCCCGATTTTTTATAGATTTATAGATGGCAGAAGCATGCACTTTTGACTGTGCTGATGTTTCTTTTATAATCATATTATAACTGATAGTTATCTAAATCCGTCGTCAGTTAACATAATCTTAAAAAAGTGTATTTAAATAAATCTGTGTGTTATTAATATTCAAAATGGAAAATGAAAAGTTACATTTTCGATATGTTATGTTAAATGAATTTAAAAAGTGAGTGAGTGATGGGACTGTAACAAATATATTTAAGACGTTTATTTGGATCGTGCTTCTGCTCTTAGGACAGTTAAAAAGTGGTTTGGTTGATTTCGAAATGGTGACTCCAATCTAAACGGTAAACTTCGCTCTGGACCATCTCTGGGCATTGATAATGACTTTATACGTGACAGTGAATAATAACACAGCCCCACAAAAAAAAAGTGGGTATACTTTTGATGCGATATATCAGATCCGTAGTATTTTTGCCCGCTGATCACGAATCTGACGTCAGAATATCGCCATCACATCTCAATTTTTTTCTAACCTCAAAAAATAGGTAAAAATTAGTAAAAATTAAAAAAATATACTCCTAAAAAATTGATTCAAGCTTTTTCATGAATCCAAAGATGTATTAATATGTATTCGGACACGCTAAGCTAATATTCATCGGTTGGATTGAGCCATACAGTTCTGTTTTCTTTCTAACCTCAATAAATCAGACAGATATAGTGCTTCTCGAATGCAAAAAACGAATTCAAATTAAAATTCAACCGATCCTTACCAAATTTGGTACACGGGGATTTTTTGGGTCGCTGATCACGAATCTGAGGTTGGATTTGCAAAATTCAAGATGGCAGATGTTTTCGCGCCATTTTGAACGCCGAGAAAATTCATCGGTCGATTTTTATTCTTCTACCTGCATCCAGGGCACCTCCACGTGGTGACGGTGGGCAACGGTGTTACTCCATTAGCCGGCAGAGTCCCTGGATAACGGCTTAGATGCCGTCATGGCAGGTAGAAGAAAGAGAATTACGATGCAGGACTCGGAAACCCAATATCGGCGGTTGGTCAGGGTGGGAAAGCGGGCCCGCAGCCGTCGTCATCCAGCGACCGTAGCTCTTCATGTGTGGGTGACTTGGCTCATGTAGAGTATAATGCTACAAGAAAACGGTCTCACGGTACAAGGACTTTTCATAAGTGCGATAAAAACAGTGATTCATTTTGTTATATTTGCTGTCAACACGTATTGAGTAAAATGGGGTCACCGATAACGGATAAGATTAAAACCTTATATAAGGATTGTTTTAACATTGAAATACAGCACCAGGATATAGATTGGGTTCCCCACATCATTTGCAGTTCTTGCAAAATAATGTTGTACATTAATAAGAAGGCGATTAAATATTCCAGACCAGCAATATGGAGTAGACCATACAGTGAAAATGATTGCTACTTTTGTATGAATGTTGTATCTAGGCATAACCGAAAAAATAAAAGCACTATTACTTATAACGATGTTTCGACAGTAACAAGACCAACTAAACTAATTCCGCCTCCTGAACCACTTGATGCTGATGTTATGGAAACAAATGATTTCACCTTATCAGTTCATGCCGAAAACATTGAGACTGTCGAAAAAGATTCAAACACTGTTACTAATGAATGTTCTAGTGACAACCTATCATATACTAGTGACACAGATAAAGAATTTCTAACATACAACCGTAAACCAGAACCAATACTCGTATCACAGTCAGAACTTAGTGATCTAGTCAGAGATTTAGGCTTATCCAAAGATGGTTCAGAGCATCTTGCTTCCTTTTTAAAGAAAAGACATTTACTTAAGCCAGAAGCTACGATTTCTTATTATAGAAACAGAGATGAAGAATTTCGAAAATATTTCACAATGGACGAGGAATTGTCACTTTCATATTGTACCGATGTAAAAGGTCTAATGGATGAATTTCAAAATAACTCATACGATCCTAAAGAATGGAGACTGTTCATTGATTCTTCTAAACGGAGCATTAAGGCAGTTTTGCTGCATAATACCAACGTTTACACTCCCATTCCGATTGCTCATTCCACAGTTATGGAAGAGCAATATGAAAAAATGAAGCAGCTTTTGATAAAAATAAAATATGCTGATCATAACTGGAAAATTTGTGGAGATCTGAAAATTGTAACAAGATTGCTTGGCCAACAGTCAGGGTTTACACTTTATCCCTGTTATAAATGTCTGTGGAATAGCAGAGACAGGGAACGTCATTATAAGAAAAAAATTTGGCCAACAAGAGAATCGTTCACTCCTGGTGAAAATAATGTATTGTTTCCACCATTGGTAGATCCAGGAAAAGTTCTTATTCCCCCGCTTCACATTAAGCTTGGACTTATGACGCAATTCACGAGAGCATTAGATACAAACGGCCCATGTTTCAAATATTTGCATAAAAAATTTCCGAAATTTTCTGAAGCTAAAATTAAGGCAGGCGTATTTGACGGGCCACAAATAAGAAAATTGTTTCAAGATTCATTATTTGTTACTAAAATGAATAAAGTTGAAAAAGCTGCTTGGCTTAGTTTTAAAGAAGTCGCAACAAACTTTTTGGGAAATAATAAATGTCCTAAGTACAAAGAAATAGTCGAGAAAATGGTAAAAAATTTTCAAACATTAGGTTGCTTAATGAATCTAAAATTACATTTCCTGGACTCCCACATCGATGATTTCTCAGATAATCTTAGTGACTACAGTGAGGAGCAAGGGGAACGTTTTCACCAAGATCTGAAAATCATAGAAAATCGGTATCAAGGACAATGGGATAACCATATGCTAGCGGACTATTGCTGGTCGCTAAAAAGAGAAACAAGTCCTCAAAAGCGTTTGGGTAGAAAGCCTTTGAATAGGTCATTCGCGGAAAAAAGAACAAGATACAGCCAAAAAAAGGAAAGTTAGGCGCGAGTCTAACCTTCGCAATTCTAGGGCTTAAGGGTCTACTATTTGAGAGTATATGGTTTAAAAATCCTGGTTTTGAGTTTATTGGGTCTCATTTTTAAAGTTACAGGGTTATTGAGGTCTATTTTTTGAGGTTACAGGGTGTGGGAGTCTAAGGTTTCAGGGTTTAGGGTTTAAGAGTATCAGGTTTGAGGATTCCCCAACTGTATACCAAATTTGGTAGGAATCAGTTGGTTTTCAAAAATTTTGTCCGCCATCTTGGATCCGCCATTTTGAATTTTGCAAATCCGACCTCAGATTCATGATCAGCAACCCAAAAAACCCCCGTGTACCAAATTTGGTAAGAATCGGTTGAATTTTAATTTGAATTCGTTTTTGCATTCGAGAAGCACTATATCTGTCTGATTTATTGAGGTTAGAAAGAAAACAGAACTGTATGGCTTAATCCAACCGATGAATATTAGCTTAGCGTGTCCGAATACATATTAATACATCTTTGGATTCATGAAAAAGCTTGAATCAATTTTTTAGGAGTATATTTTTCTTAATTTTTACTAATTTTTACCTATTTTTTGAGGTTAGAAAAAAATTGAGATGTGATGGCGATATTCTGACGTCAGATTCGTGATCAGCGGGCAAAAATACTACGGATCTGATATATCACATCAAAAGTATACCCCACTTGTTTTTTTGTGGGGCTGTGTAATCTATGGATTACCACTAAAGAGAATGCTGAGAGACTTAATGTTGACAATTTTATTATATATATATATATATATATATATATATATATATATATATATATATATAAATATATATATATATATATATATATATATATATATATATAATATATATATATATATATATATATATGAGAGAATGCTGAGAGACTTAATGTTGACAATTTTATTATATATATATATATATATATATATATATATATATATATATAAATATATATATATATATATATATATATATATATATATATATATATATATATATATATATATATTTGTGTATGAATACAGATAAATGCACTAAATTAAAATTTTAGTGTAGTTAATTTTATGACTTGTATGTTTGTACACCGTATGACTGGAACACAAATAAAAGTCCATCTGTATATTTAATAAAAAAATATGTTAAAACCAGTGACAATAAATTTTCAAAAAAACAAACTGTATAAATCAAACCAAAATAATTCCAATAGAAGATATAAAAGCTGAAACGACGAAAATCATCTTTTACAAGATTTCTTAAGTGTATTTTTTTATAGTAATCCCGTATCAATAGGACTATTTCCAAATCTTTTAACAAATATGGGTCAGGGATTTATGTTCGAATTGACCCTGTTTTTTTCGCCCGACAAATAACACAATAATTTTAAAGATTTTATCAAGTTTCAGTTTGAACAGATATTTTATGGTTGTTGATTTTTGAGTGCTTTTAGAGAGATCTTTTAACATCTTTTTTTTAATAAGCTAAATTGAAATATCATTTTTTGAGCAAAACAGGAATTTAGAAATGATAAGTAAGGGGAAAAAATAAACATATTTACGTTTCGTCTTATTCTTATATTATATATTATAATTCTAATAAATCTTCTAAGAAAATCTTAACTGAATAACTGAGAAATGAGGTAATTTTTGAAATTATATTTATATATGAACATACAATATGTAATAAAAAAATTAGTGTTATGTTGGCCTATATAAATAAAGTCAGTACAAGCAATATTTATATCTAAAAAGTAATCCTGTTATAAAGTTAAGAACAGAGAATAGCTTCTTGATGAAAAAGAAAATTATCCGTTGTATTTAGAAATGTCATTTAAAAAAGGGTAAAAACTAAAAAATGTTTATGTAAAATTGGCAGAGGAACAACATTTTTTTATAAAGCTTTTAGAAATTCTATTAACAAAGTCTGTGTTCAGCTATTTTTTTTTGAAAAAATGTCAATCTTACAGGAAAGATCATTTTGGATCAGTTCTCATTTTTACTGAAACAGAAACTAATGGACTTTGAACTAGAACCTCTCAAATTACGAGTTAAAAAATATTTTTTAACAAAGATGAAAAATGTTGAACTGGAAGTTAGCCCTGTGACTTTCATGATCTACCAAAACCAGCAGTTAAAATAGAAAATCGTCCAAAATTGATTTATGTAGTAAAATTTCAGAGAGAAAAATTCCCACGCGAGACTTTGCCTAGTATGAATATATATATATATATATATATATATATATATATATATATATATATATATATATATATATATATATATATATATATATGTATATATATATATATATATATATATATATATATATATATATATATATATATATATATATATATATATATATGTATATATATATATATATATATATATATATATATATATATATATATATATATATATATATATATATAACAACTAGTACAAAACTATTTCTTTACGTTTTTATAAATTCAGACAACATAAAATATTGATGCAAAATCCTATTAATAATATAAACATAAAATAATAAAAGTTGAGCAATGTTCAGATTTCGGAAATTATTTAATGCTCTCTTCATCCGTAGAATTATTTCTAATGCATTTTTTCTTATCACAACTCATCAGTGACCTAGGATTTACAGAAGAGAAAGCAAAATTAAACACTTTTTTTAGTTTTATCTACCTAACAATGAACTTAAAGCCGCAGAGTTTTAATAGATTTTTTTTTCTATTTAACTACAATCTACATTAACAGATTAGGTCCAGTATTTCTCGAGTTACTTCAGCCCATAAAGAAATATTTTGTTTGAGTCTCAAAAGTCGCCATAACAGTGGCTTTCAATTCATCATCTGTGGTATTTCCTTAGATGTTTGCAGAAGAAGAAGTCAAATACGCAAATTTAAGGTGAATGATGTAACTCGGGGAACAGCTTCAACTGTATAAATTTTGTTAAGACTGTAGTTGTGCAATAGCAAAGTTCAGATTCTTAATAAATTCGGATTTCTTTTTGGTCTGCTTCAGGTTTTGGGTCGTTATTTTGAAAACCTTTTCATTAATTCTCGACCATTTGTCCTTATACTTAATAAACAAAATTCTTTCACATTCCCAAAAAACGATGGCAATAATTTTTCAGGAAGACAACTTAATTTTGGCTTTTTTAAACGTAAAGAGCTCTCATAAATCAACTGCATCGTCTCCTTTTTCCTAGGAGGATCACAATAGAACCCCTAAGTATCATCACCTGAAAATTCCCAATCATTCTCTAAAGTTCTCGCAAAGTTCTTGAAAACTTTTTTTCTTCGTCTGTTTCTCCTCTGGTTTGCTTCTTTAGCAAGTGCTGGGATCTTCATTTATCGATCTAGCAGTAGCGAATCCTAAATAAGCCTTACGGTTACCTCAGTTGTTGTCTCAACCCGCATTCCCAATCTGTCATTATTCTGAATTAAGTTTGAGCTCCATCCAAGCTGTATAAAAAATTTAGGTAGGGCATTTTTCCTGACTTATTTTCGACTGTTTATGGTATTATTAAGGTATTTTCAATATGTGAAATTTTTAGTTTAGTGTAGTGAATTTTGTCAGTAGTTGATCTTTGTACAGACTTTTAGAGTTATACCTTTTTAAACGGAAAAGTGCAAGTGTAATTTATTCCTGGAAAGTTAGCATTTTTTTTTATTTTATAAAGGAAACAATTTTTATTTTTGTTTATAGTTAAACCACGGCAGCATTGTATATCTCATTTGTTGTGTTTACCGGTGACAGAATGAAAATTATTGTTTCGCTTTATTTATTTTATAATTTTTTAGGTTGTATAAACCCACCAACGGGAAAAAAGAAATCTTTAGACTGGAAAGTGAAAGTATCAGAGTAATGAACAACAGAGAACTACTACGTATAGTCGAGAAATTCTATGAAACGCTAAACACCAATAAGTCAACAATGGATGGAACAGAATATGAAGGAAGACGAGTCATCATCCAAGGCTCAGAAATATTAAAATATTTGATGGTATACAGGGAAAATAAAAAATAATGATTTATAATTTTCAAAATAAAATGATATTAGCACAAATTTATTATGGATGTAATTGTTGCACAGCAGATAAGAAGATTATCAAATTTTTAACAAAAATATGATACAATCAAAATCATTGCACTAGTTTCTAATCAATTTTGTTTTCCTTCATACAGTAAATAATTCG
>CM032447.1:193868729-193908729 GCA_019049505.1 Pachyrhynchus sulphureomaculatus | reverse complement strand
TTGTCCTTTTGCAGGATGAGACAGCAAAAATAGTTGTGAATCAATAAAGTTTTGTTGTGTTGTGTGAAATAAATTGACGTCAAGGGGATTATTAATCTTTGGCGAATATTAGTTATTGGATACCACAGAACGGATGTTTTACAATAGAAAGCCGATTTTAAGGGCTATCTTTCATAATATTAAGTAATATTTTAGCACAAAAAAAAATATTGGTATTAGGTCATTTCCAATTAAACCGAAAATATATTTACACGTTCACATATTGAGATAAAGGGTAAAAAACTAAAATAAGAAGTGCAAGTTATATTATTCTAAAACTAGAGCACTTTTAACATTCCACTTTCTCGAAAACAGGTAAGTAGTCTTAGGGTCAACTACGCATATGAAAAAAAATCTTATTGTTTATGAAAATTAAGAAAAGTGAGTCAAAAAATTGAATGACAACTTACGGGTCATAGTCAAAAACATTGAATGGAACTGGAATTCAGGAAAATGAAAAGAAAATATTCAGAGAAGTAAGTCTACAGTATTTTTTTTTCTATATACAGGCTGTTATGAAAATCGTTTAATACAGTGAAATCGATAAATTCTTTTTTTTTGTCGTTCATTTCCCGACTTGAGTAGGGATTTTATCAATTTTTATGCCCTAAGAATATCGGAGAGGATGTCGTAATGCCCGTTAAGATTGTCCAAATGGGGAAATAGATATTTTTGTACTTCATAGCACTCTTTAGACGATGCGGTACTACCGCATCACTAGCTGCCACGAATCTCATTGCATCTCTGCAAATTACCACTACCTATGTATGTGGCCAAGCCAAATATACTTAAATAAATTAAGAAATAAATATATCAACCTGCTTGGATTGGAACCCGAGACCTTCTGCACTGCAAGTAAGTACTACGCCACGGAGCTATGGGCCACCACAAAGAATAATTGAGGAAAAATAGTAATAAAAGTCATTCTGCTATAAATAATAAAAACATTCACCCTAAAAATGTGTAAGTTTAGCATGTGCGCCAATGGTTGTAGTGTACAGAAACACAAAAAATATTTGGACTATTTAATGTTGGTCTGCGAAAAACTTAATAGATTTTTTATTTAATATTTTAACATATTGAAGGATTTTCACCTTTAAAAATTGAAAAAACCAACTTTTAAAATCGATTATCCACTAACTGGTATAACTTACACAAACTACGAGAATCCATACAGAAATCCAGGTCCATCGTTTGGTATATAAAACAGGTAGTGAAAACGACAATCAACAGATGGTCGTGTCAGTAATATCTAGATCGTTGGATCGCAACATCTGGCCAGAGACATGCAAGGGACGTAATTGGAGCCCCTCAATGAAACTGAAACAACCGAAATCCTTTGTTTAACAGGGGTCCCGTTCAAACTAGTGTTAGGTGTGATCACCGGCTACTTATAGAAAGGGTATTCACAATCGTCCCACAACAATAAGAAGAAATCATATGGACAACTCCTATGAATGTGAAGCTTTAACTCGGAACAGTCATAAACTCTTTGGAGTTCTACCATACATCGTGGGGTAAATTACCTTATGAAGGGCTTGATAAGAAGCTAATAAATCTTCGCAAAAAGACGACGCTCATGCAACCAAGAAAAGGGAGTACAATAAACCAAGAGACTGTAGTGCACAAACAGGCACAATCGCCTAACCCACATACAATCAACCAACCAATATATTGACTTTCTATACAGGTATTTAGTTAACTTAACATTGGACTCGATCCATAAGTGAAGTTTTTTCATAAACATCAATAATCACAAGATCTTTAAACATTAAATACTTAACAGCAATATAAAATGGCCACTTAAATAAACAAATGTTTTCCTTGCAAACTATTCCCATTTACGCTTGGCACTAAATGATGCGATGCTCCGTGCGATAACTCATACTTCACCGACAATTTTTCGCAAACATCATTTTGATATATTGCTAACTGCAATAATAATACAGTTTCTTGTGAAATATTCATAACAATATTTATAGGAGAATATATTTTAGCACAATGATTTTATTTAATAACAGTGTAGAGTGGTTTCCGTTTACTTGGAAATCTAGTTAATTTCGGAAAATATATTTTAACAGAAGACGTTGCACATTCAACGAAGAAATTAAAAACAGAAAGTCTGCTGGATTAGATGCTGTCACAAATGAATTAATAAAATACGGGTGAAGTAAATTTATACAAGAAATAACAATATTGTTTCAAGTTATCTGTCGAACGAAAATAATCCCCTATCAATGGAAAACTAGCATTACGTACCGATATTCAAAAAAGGATCAAAAACAACACTAGAAAATTACCGAGGAATATGCCTACTTAGCTGTATATTAAAATTGCCAGCAAAGATCATATAAGACAAAATAACCAAACAAATAAAACCACTAAATGAATAGCAAGGTTTCCGCCCTAATAGATCAACATTTGACGCTATATTCGTAGTCAGACAAATAACGGAGAAAGCAATCGAATACGGTAAACCAGCCTACATGTGTTTGGTGGATTTAACGCAAGCTTTCTACAGGGCGAGATTATGTGATGTAATAAAGATCCTAAAACAGCACACAGTTTTAGCACTCGTAAAAGAACTAAATAGCAATACAAAAACAAGAATTAAAATAAATCACATACTTATGGAAGAAGTGCCAGTCTCCACAGGTATACGACAGGGTGACAGTTTAAGCCCAACATTGTTTAGCTTGGTGATGGATGAGATTATTAAAGAGATAACGAGAAAATGTTACAAAGTTAAGAATAACGAATTAAAAATAATCTGTTATGCTGACGATGCTGTTTTAATATCTGAAACAGAAGATGATTTATAAAGAAGGTTGTTTAAATTTAAATCTATGGCAGAAACGTATAACATGAAGATCTCGACGAATAAAACAAAATCTCTCATTATATCCAAGGAACCACTTCGTTGTAAATTAGTCGTAGACGATTATTCCATAGAACAAGTCATAGAATTTAACTATTTGGGTGCAAATATCTCCAGTTGCCGAAACCAATGTAACGAAATCAGACATCAAGCAACAAAAGCGGCAGTAATATCAGAAGCTTTAAATGATATTGTCTGGAAAAACAAATACATGTCGGTGCATAGCAAAGCACGTATCTATAAAACATCTGTGAGACTCGTTATGACCTACGCTGGAGAAATCAGAGCCGATACTGGAAAAACAAAACAGCTGTTATGATCTACTGAAATGAGAATACTAAGATCTATAAACGGCCTGACATTAAGGGATAGAATAAGGAGCCAGGAGATAAGAAACAAGTGCGAAATTCAGGACGTGGTTAGGTGGCTACGAAATAGGAGAAGGGAATGGAGGAACCATGTATAGAGAATGGAGGATGGCCGAATCACAAAAGTAGCGATGATGGAAAGACCACTAACAACGAGACCTCGTGGCAGACCACCGAAAAGATGGAAAGACTGTTGGACATTCACATCACAAGACAATTGAGAAGAAGAGGCAAAGTTAAAAAGAGACAGGGCAAGCCCTAATATAGGAAGAAGAAGAAGATATTTTAACAAAAGATCAAGTTACTGGAAAATAAATGAACGTTTGACACCATTGCTGAAAATATCACAAAAATATTACAAAAAAAGATAATAAGTAATTTTGCAAAATTAAAAAAAAAAAGTCCGATTTGGACAAAAAAGTAGTGAATGCTTTTTATTTATCCGAAGAAAGTACCCAATTTAATACCCGATATTTGTGACACCCTGTATATTAATTTTTATGGAACTATTGGACCACACAATTTGTCAATTTTCAGGTTAGTAGTTTTTAATAAAGAATAATTAAGAAACAAACTAACTAATATTAAAATCATAAAAATTTCATTAGAGAAATTATATAGTTTTTAAATAAATAAAATTTATTTCTAAACAGCATATCCACACTTACTTTCATTTGGATGTATAGTAGGACTCATGGTTAGTAAACTCGCACACACGGCTCCTGTTCCATGACCTAACAAAGTGACCAGCTCGGGATTTCCACCAAACTCACGTATATTTGACTTGATCCATAATAGAGCAGCCACTTGATCTAACAAGCCAAAATTACTTTGAGGCGATGATTCTTCTGCATCAATTTTAAGAAAGCCTAAAAGAAAATAAAACACATTACAGTGACTTATGTTGATGACACCGGTCATTCTTGGTTAACAACCAAATTCACTAAAATGGTTTAAAAGTTATAGAATCTTAAACCTCTCAATAACCATTGACTTTTGTTTATGACCATGTAATATTTCATTTTTGTTTTATTTAATCCTAAGTAAAAACAAATTTTCTAGCATTTTATTGTTCTTGTCAATTTAAACTACTAATATTAAATTAGACAATTTTTCAAATTAGACTTCAGTGTCAGTCTAGAAATTAAAAACTAGTAAAATTGGATTTGATTGTCAATTATAGTGATACAAAATTATTGTTGTTTTATTTGTTTTTACTTTTATCCTAGTTTTTTTTAGAAACTGAGTGTGTACTTAAATCTTCCCAAACCTACATGACAAATATCACTAATCTCTGACATTTAGCTAGCTCTGAATCTTCTTCTTGTGGTGCCTTTCAGTTCCGGATGTTTGTAATCAATCTGGCAATCTGTACTTTGTTTTACAGCTGTTCGAAACAGACTTGTTGCGGATTTATTGAACCACGTTCTTAGGTTCTTTAGCCAGGATATTCTTCTTCTTCCATGCCCTTTCCTTCCTTCCACCTTCCATTGCAGTATTTGTTTCAGCAAGCCGTACCTTTCGTTGTTTCTCACGACATGTCCGAGATATTCCATCTTCGTCGTCATTATCTCCTTGTCTTTTCCCATTCGTCTTAGAACCTCCTCATTGGTAACGAAATCAATCCTAGGTATTTTCAAAATTTTCCGGTATAACCATATCCTAAATGCGTCAAAGGAAAAACATAGTATCTTAGTAACCTAATCTTTACCGTGGCATCTAAATAATTCAGTCATTTTTAGGATTGCGACCCTTGACCTCCCTATTCGATTTTTGATCTCTACTGAGTGATCCCATGCATTATTTACTCTTGTTCCCAGATGTGTTTTTTCTATCTGCTGGTTATTTACTACCAGTCTTCCGTTTTGATTCTTGTTCTTTGATACTATCATGTGTCCAGTTTTCTTAATGTTAAGCGATAAGCCATATTTCTTCACTACTATCTGCAAATACAACCGTATTGTCCGCTTATCTTATGTTGTTTATGTTTTCCCGGTGTATTTTTATTCCTTTGCTGATGTCCTCCAAGGCTTCCTGAAAAATATACATCCCCATCTAACCTCTCCCTTAATCATGGTATTTTCTGACTCTTCTCCTTGGACTCGTATTGATGACGTTTAATTCCAGTACAAGTTTATAATTATTCTCAAGTCCCTGTTTATTTCAATGCTGTTCAATATCTCCATCAGTTTATCGTACTTTACACTATCAAATGCCTTTGTGTAATGAATAAAACAGGCTATTTATCGTGGTTCATATTCCTACATCTTTAAAAGGGAACTTGTATACTAAATAGAGCCTGGACCAATTATTCGGAATGTCTGCAGTCTAGAATTACTGGAAGAACATTTCCTACTACATCAACTGAGGATTTAGATGTTTCAGCTGCGGAACTGACTGACATCGTTATATCCTCCTTTCAAGAGAACTGTCCTCTTAAAATGAAATCCTCCACAAAAAGGGTACCATGGTGGAACAGGAACCTGGAAAAACTATGCAAAACAGATTGGAATTTAACAAGGCCAAGAGATCAGGAAATTGGGATAGGTACAGAGAAGCCCTAACCACATATAACAGGGAGCTGAGGAAGTCTAAAAGGAAGTCATGGAGACTCCTCTGTGAGGAACTTAGAGACATCCCGGCTACGGCCAGGTTGCACAAGGCCCTTTCAAAAGGTGCTATAAATCCGGTAGGCACACTCAGAGAGCCTGAGGGCACCTATACTAGTACATTTAACAGTACATTAGAGCTCCTTCTTAGGACTCACTTTCCTGATTGCAGGCTTCATGCTTCGGGTGCTGATGAACGGAGGATACCGACGGGTGTCCACCGCGGCACGGTGAATCAGGCAATCAGGAGGTTAGTAACCTTTGAAAAAGTAGAATGGGCAGTAAACTCCTTCAGACCCTACAAATCACCTGGGCCGGACGGTATTTTTCCGGCCCTACTATCAAAGGGAAATGCATACCTCTTTCGGGCGATGGTCAACATTCTTAGATCGAGCCTAACACTGGTATATGTTCCAGAGATTTGGAGAGAGGTAAAAGTCATATTCATACCCAAGGGAGGGAACAAACCCCCAGAATCTCCCAAATCCTACAGACCTATAAGTCTATCTTCTTTTATGTTGAAGACACTAGAGAAGATACTAGACCAGTACCTCAGAGCGGAGGTACTTACTATGAGTCCGCTGCATGGACTGCAATTTGCCTATCAGAAGGGCAAGTCAACTGTCACGGCACTACATAAACTTGTTCTAGATATCGAAAAGGCTCTGGACTCTAAAGAGATTGCCCTATGTGCATTCATGGACATTGAGGGCGCCTTCGATAACGCGAACTTCCTCGCAATGGAAACAGCACTCTCCAGCAGAGGAGCTGATCCGGCGGTGGTAAAATGGATCAGCAACAAGCTGAATCAAAGGCTGATTAGAGCCTCACTTGGTTCGACAGACCTTAGTGTCACTGCGGTTAAGGGATGCCGATGCCCTCAGGGTGGGGTACTATCCCCCCTTCTATGGTCTGTTCTGGTCGACGACCTGATTAGGATCCTTAACCGGAAGGGATACAAAACCATCGGATACGCGGACGATATCTCAGTGATAATCAGAGGCAATCATCCTAGGACGGTTGGTGAACTGATGCAGGATGCTCTGTACACAACATGGGAATGGTGCAGGACGGAGGGGCTGTCGATTAACCCAACGAAGACAACCATCGTACCATTTACTAAAAAGAGGGTGTTAGAGATCCCCATCTTAAAAATAAACGATATTGAGGTCGTTCCCAAGGAAGAGGGTAAAATATCTGGGTATCGTACTGGATAGGAAACTCACTTGGGAACCACACCTCGAATCGGTGCTGAAAAAGGCTACAAAACACCTTTGGACTGCCAAACAACTACTCGGTAGGTCCTGGGGCCTTAGCCCTAAAATGACCTACTGGATATATACTCAACTGGTCAAACCAAAAATACTATATGGATCTCTGGTATGGTGGGGCAAGACCAAACAAAAAACAGCAATACGGCGGCTATGTAGGGTGCAAAGACTTGCATGCCTTTGCGTTACAGGAGCTATGAGATCCACTCCAACGGCGGGCATGGAAGCTCTTCTGAACCTTACACCGCTTAACGTGGCTGTTCAAGAGGAGGCAACTTTTCAGGCTATCTCCATCCACAGAAGGGAAAAACTTAAGGAGGGCAACCTTATCGGTCATCTCACGATCCTGAAGGGGATCGGAGACATACTTAATATGTCAACGGCCAGCGACACCATTGATCCTATACAGTGCTTCGTTAGGAAGTATGGGGTCTACTTCCCGACAAGGGAAGAGTGGTGCGCAAACCCAAGGTGGCTACAGGATGGCTCACAAAAGTGGTACACGGATGGATCCAAAACTCTCCAAGGGGTGGGAGCAGGAATAGAGGGGCCTAGAGCACACAGAACAATAACATTGAGCAAGGACACCACAATATTCCAGGCGGATCTATACGCAATATTGGAAGCTGTAGGGATCCTATTTGAAAGGGGATACAGGGGAGTAAGTATCAAAATACTCTCGGACAGCCAATCAGTCTTAAAGGCCCTGAATAGCTGTACAATCACGTCCAGGCTAGTACTGGAATGTCATAACATGCTTAATGCCCTGGCAATTCAGAATCAGATTACTCTGATTTGGGTTCCAGGACATGAGGGGCACAGAGGAAATGAGATGGCAGATATCTATGCAAAAAAAGGGCTGAGGGGACCTTCATTGGACCCTCTCCATCCTTTGGATTCAGCAGGGGTCTCCTTAAAGAGGAGATGATGAAATGGACAAAATCCATAGTAGAGAACATTCTAAAAAGTTTCTGAGCTTTGATGCAAGGAGGGCGGATCTCGCCCTAAAAATGGATAGGAAAAGCCTAAAGATTACTGGCGGGGGCACTCACAGGCCACCATACCTGCAATAAGCACCTATACAGAATGGGCCTATCAACCACCTACACCTGCAGATTCTGCGGTGAGGAAGAGGAGTCCATAGGATACTACATGCCTATACGCTGGGTGAACAGGATCTGCTAACGCTCCCATTAAAGGAGCTGGTCCTGTTCCTGGATGTATCAAACCCGTGAGGGATAAGGGGAAGCACAATAGATCAATGATGGTCGCAGTGCAAAGGGCCATTTTGGGCCACACTCCCCTCTACACATTACATTACATTACAAATAGAGCCTCTCTAGTACCCACTGCAATTCGAAATTCAAATTGTGTTCATCCTATATGTTTTTCACCCACTCTGAAGATTCTTTGGTAAATTATCTTCAAGAATAGCTTCAATAGCTTGTGGTTCGAAATTTCTCGCAGGATTTCGCTCTTGCTTTCTTAGGTATTTGGATAAATGTTAACCATATTTTTGGTATTTCTCCCTTGCCATATATGTTGTTAAAAACAGCTGTTAGGTGTTGTATATTTTCTATGTGTATTAGTTTGATAAATTCTGTGTGCATATTATCTTGCCCAGGAGATTTACCTTTCTTCAGTTCTAAAAGTGTTAAATATTAGGTTCTTATATTTTAAAAGAACTTTAGTAAACCAAATATGTGTCGTTCGAAGCCCTTCTTCTATTTTTCTGGCAATACCCTAATCTCGTGATTGCAGAACTTCTGTGGTCTTTGGGCAAAAATTTGTGACAAGTGGTTTTGACAGACCTCTTTTGAAACTAACTTAACACCATGCCGGAAGTTCTGCGAAAACCGAAACAAGTAGTAGTTTGACAGTGAAAGTTCCGACTTATATAGTGGATGCATTGAAACTTCCCAGCCAAGTTCTCTCAATTTTTTTCCGAGTCAACAAAAACGCGTGTAATCTGGCGTTGCCATTGTGGTGGACGACATCCTTTCTGTTGACTAGTTCCAGCTGATCACTTGCGTCAATCTTGTCAATTGCTACCAGTAAAATACAGAAAAATCGTTTGGCCAGGCTGCAAAAAGTCATGATGGACGATTCCCTTCCAATTCCACCATACACACAGCATCACCTTATTTGGAGTCATTCAGGTTTTGCCCTACGTGATCCACTTTTTATCAAACATGATCAAACCCTTCAGAAATCACCCGATTTCATTACGTTTCTGTAGAGATTCGAAGATCATCATCTGGCATCCAAATATCGAGCTGCTTTTTGTCGGCAGCTTTCGCCAAATGAAAATTGTTCGGTAATGGATGTTTAGTTCCTGGCTGCTTACATGCTGATCTTACTCAAGATCTGCTAAAATTCTATTAACGTTTTTTGTCATTGGTCAACTAATGCGAGGAGCTTCTTTGGCATCGAAATTTCCAGAACGAAAGCGGCTGAGCCATCTTATGGCTATTGGTTTTGGTAACGTATCTTGATTATAAACAACATAAATGTATTTATAGGCTTGTGCAACCTTTGCAGAAATTTCATGCATATTCAAAAGGCTCCAAATTAAATCTGAATAAACGGACTACAACAGTATTGTGAAATATCAGCTTTCAAATCCGTTAAGGAAGACCTGATGAAACTTATATGGCTGAGATATATGATACTAAAGGACTCTAACGAGACAGAGGATCAATACTGTTTCGACAATCCTTTATATTTGTGCTTTTTTTCTGCTACATGTATAAACAAACAATTGGACTGGAAAGAAAGAGCCAATTGCCAAAAGGCAAGTAGAGGCAAAGAAGAAATTTTCATCTATCGAAACGGCCATTCTGTATCCAAATGAATAAAAGTTAAACAATGTTCTAAAGAAAATCTGATTTGATTGACATCGTAGCTTTAAATAAAAAATTGTTGGTGTTTTTTTTTAGTATAGTATGTTACTGTGTTTAAAATACTGATCTTCAGAAATAGATCCAGGATCAGTTTCTGTTACTTAAACTGGAAAAGGTAAAATTTATTTAAGTACTAATAAAATGAAATAAGAAATTGTCAATTTTAGGTATGGTTATATTAGAACAAACCAGAGGTTTAACAAAATTGATCCTAAATATTTTTGAAATATTTTTGATATGTATATTAGATAGAGGCATTAGCGTACATGCTGAAAAAATATAAATCTTCAGAGTCAATTTTCTCGTTGGTTATAGCATGGTGCTATTTATCACAATTTTTTGTGTTCCACTTGACATAAGGGTTTACCGGTTGAAATATATTATACGATTTTCATAATACCCTATATATATATATATATATATATATATATATATATATATATATATATATATATATATATATATATATATATATACAGCTGCAAACAAAAGTATGGAAACATTTAAATTCCCATCTCTAGTCTGAACATTTAAACGGTTTAGAATTACAATATTTATTTATGAATCGTGTACATGCTAACAAACATTTTGAAGACTAAAACAGTTATTGTTTATTAGAAAAGTGCTTAGTTTTTAGCGCTACAAAATTATTCACAAACAAAAGTATGGAAACATTTTTGTTATGAAATAAAAATTCCATTAAGACGACTAAGATGTCGAAAATATTTAATATTTAGTGGGATATCCTTTTACGTCAATTACTGCTTGACGTTTTCTGCTCTTAGAGTAAATAGCACAAAAATCTGGTGGTATTTTTTCCCATTCTTATTTTAATGCGATCCAAAGATCGTCCAGATTTTTTTATATTTCTTTTCCTAATTTGTTAATCCAGATAGTGCCAAAGATTCTCTATCGGGTTCAAATCAGGTGATTGTGAAGGCCAGCGCATCACCCGGATCCTTTGTTCAGAAAACCAATCTTGGCTGAGCGAGATGTGTGTTTGGATCATTATCTTGCCAAGAAAACTGCTATTGATATTAATGAAGAACTAAGGCAGGAATATCAGGGTGTATTGGTGTCGACTATTAGGCGTCGTCTGTTATCTAAAAATCTTCATGGTAGGCGTGCTGTTAAAAAGCCACTCCTTACAAAGAGTCACAGAAAAGACAGATTGAAATTTGCTAAGGAACATAAAGACTGGACTCAAAATCAGTGGTCTCTAGTAATCTTTAGTGACGAAAGTGGGTTCAATCTCTTTAAAAGAGATTCTACTGGTTATGTAAGAAGACCAGTTGGTCTAAGATATGACCCAAAGTACCTTGTACCTACTGTCAAACATGGCGGTGGAAATATGTATGGGGTTGTTTTCGACGGTCTGGTACGTGGCCATTGGCAAAGATAAATGGCAGAATGGATGCTCAAATGTGTCTTGAGCTATTGGAAAATAATTTGATTCCTATGAAGAAGATTTGCCACTGTCATAGATTTTTCAACAAGAAAATGACCCAAAACACACTTCTCGCTTGGTCAAGAATTGGTTTTCTGAACAAAGGAATCGGGTGACGCTGTGGCCTTCACAATCACCTGATTTGAACCCGATAGAGAATCTTAGGCAATATCTGGATAAATAAATTAGGAAAAGAAATATAAAACACCGAGACGAACTTTGAAGCGCATTAAAACACGCATGGGAAAAAATACCACCCGATTTTTGTGCTAGGCTTATTGACTCTATGGGCAGAAAATGCCAAGCAGTGATGGAGGCAAAAGGATATCCCACCAAATATTAAATATTTTCGACACCTTATTCATCTTAGTGGAATTTTTATTTTATAACAAAAATGTTTCCATACTTTTGTTTGTGCATATTTTTGTTACGTTAAAAACTAAGCACATTTCTACTAAACAAAAGTGTTTCCATACTTTTGTTTGTATATAATTTTGTTATGTTAAAAAGTAGCAGTTTTCTAATAAACAATAATTGTTTTAGTCTTCAAAATGTTTGCTAGCATGTACCCTATAATAAATAAATATTGTAATTCTAAACCGTTTAAATGTTAAGACTAGAGATGGGAATTTAAATGTTTCCATACTTTTGTTCGCCACTATATATATATATATATATATATATATATATATATATATATATATATATATATATGTATATATATATATATATATATATATATATATATATATATATATATATATATATATATATACCATATATATATATATATATATATATATATATATATATATATATATATATATATATATATACTGGGGAAACGCCCTTATAAGGAGAAGAGATGAGCAATCAAAGATCTAAAGGCTCTAGTATCTGCTTTTTATTTTTATTATCGAGCTTTCGCTGCCTAATGGTAGCTTCTTCTGGATTCTAAAAATGCAAACCAGGTACAGAAAATAAACCAAAACGTCCGTTTTTAGTGTTCCGTATGGAACACTTATAAGATCACTTCGGTGTCTGTCTGTCTGTCTGTCTGTCACACCCGATTTTCTCCGAAACTATTTGACATAGAAAGGTGATATTTGGTAATAATATAGGAATTGATGGCCTCATCAGAGCCATGTAGTTTTGAGAATTAAATTTTGACTTAAGGGGTTAGTTTTGGGGGGTGAAGTCGGAAGTGAAAAAAAAAAATTTTTTACTAGGTCATCGAGTGTGGTGTCAAATGAAAGCTTGTGAAAACACGAGCAAAATATATATATATATATATATATATATATATATATATATATATATATATAATATTATACTTGCGCGCACTTTTCTTTGTATTATTCTTAAAAATTCGCGAAAAAAAATCGCTGTCCCGGGCCTTATCTCGAAAAGTACTTATCAAAAAATTTCGAAAAAATTCTGGAATATTCTGCATGGGGTGTAGATTGAACGAAAATTATGATGAGTGCATTACCTTTAATAATTTATATGGTATATAAAAAAAACAAAAATTTCAAGGTCATCAGATTTCAGTAAAGATTGGAAACAAACTTTGTTGAAAACTCATTTGGGGTGTGTTTTGTGAAGTCACTAATTATTTTATACCACCGTAACATAAATTGTGACTTAACGGTTCGTTTTGAGGGGTGAAATCGGAAGTGAAAAAAAATTTTTTTACTAGGTCATCGAGTGTGGTGTCAAATGAAAGCTTGTGAAAACACGAGTAAAAAATATATATATAATGCAATACTTGCGCACACTTTTCTTCGTATTACTTTTAAAAAATCGCTGTCCCCTACCTTATCTCGAAAAGTACTGATCAAAAAAATTTTGAAAAAAATTCTGGAATATTCTCCACGGGGTATAGATTGAACGAAAATTATCAGGAGTGCATTACCTGTAATAATTTATTTGGTATATATAAAAAAAACAAAATTTCAAGGTCACCAGTTTTCAGTAAAGATTGGAAACAAACTTTGTTGAAAACTCATTTGGGGTGTGCTTTGTAAAGTCACTGATCATTTTATATCACCCTAACAAAAATTTTTATTTCGGACGTACGGAACACTAATTGTTTGACCGGTTTTTTAAAATGTGATTAAATGAATTGTACGACTGTATGTGAAATTACTTACAAAATGGCAGCAGTTAGTTCATCTCTGGTGAAGACAATGAAATTTGCATTTTTGTTGGCCAGGTAGCATGAATGATTACACAAACATGATTAAAAGACATTTAGAGAGTTACACAAATATTAAAAATAAAACTTTGTCAATAAACATTAGTTAAAAACACTTTTGAAGACCGAAACATAACTGCAAGAAACACCATGATGTTGAAATGGTACTCCATTTTAAAATTTTTTGACGTCGAGTTTAGTTACTATTTAGTGATATTTTAGTCCGAACCGAATATTGTTGGTAGTCTATGTCGTCATCAGGTCGACAAAAAACCATAAAAAGCATTGAAGTTAGGGATGTGGTAAATTTTTTTAGGTGGATGCTAATTTCAGATAAATTATTAATTATTAATGATATCTATTTTTTAGTTTTAATTTTATAAAAAAGGGGTGACTTAAATTTGATGAATGTTACTCTTCGGCGAGTTATTTATTATTAATTATATTAATTCTTTAATTTTATAATCAAGAGATTCATAGACTAATTTAAAAAATTTAAAAAATTTTGAAAGAGAAAATTAATACTGGACATTATTTATTATTTGTCATATTTAATTTTTTAATTATTTAATTTTAACAAGAAGACATAGAAAAGTAACTGATAATAAATAACAAAAATGACAGAAGGAGAAAAGAAACGTCAACTTTACTAGAAACTAATTTTTTCATAAAGATCGTTCTTTTTATTGGTTTGGTATGGTTTTGTGTTAGTAAATAAGTATACATGGAGCTCAATCCTATGTCCTATGTCTTTTTTGTGATTGAGATTATTTTTACAGGTTTTTATGTAACACATTTCCAAGAAACTTCTTCTGAAATAATTAGTCTCAACATCCAGAATGAAGCTGTTGTTATATTGTACTCTGTGATCTGTATTATTTACGTGTAAGCTCAAGCTAGTTGCGTTAGGTTTGTGTTTACTATCACTTTTGTGTAGCGCTAATCTTTTAGAGAGCTTTTGTGAAGTTTGTCCAACGTAGACCAAACCACATTGACAGGGAATGCCATAGATTATATTAGATCTTTGTAAAGTATCGGTTTTATCTTTTAAATTGGTATAAAAACAATTCATTCTTTTTATGTTGTAATTAGCAATTTTAATGTTTGTATTTTAAAAAAGAGAAGACAAGGACTGGGGAAAGGCCTTCAATGTATTGTAACTTTCCTACTTTAATATCGACATTAGTGGTCATAGTTGGATTCATTTGAAGGGGGGGGTCTTTGAAAATTCTTTTTAATTAGAGCTTTAGGATAGTAATTGTCCAACAAAATGTTTTTAACAGTTTTACATTTTTTTTTTTTAAATGAGGGGTGGCAAATCTTATCTATTCTGTTCTTTAGTCCTCTGATGATGTTCAGTTTCTGTTTCATAGGGTGATAAGAATGGAATGGGATATATCTACCAGAACTTGATTTTTTCCTATACCAGTCCAGTTTGACTGTATTATTTTCTGAGCGTACAACCCTAGTATCCAGAAACGGAACAGCACAGTCAGTCTCCTCTCAACAGTAAATACTAATTTGTGATTGAAAGAATTGTAAATGTTAAGAGTGTCCTGTACACTTCCGGCCGGTAAAGCGACTAACAAGTCAACTACATATTGAAAAAGAAGGGGAAATTCAAATTCAACCCTTGAAATAACAAAATAAAGAAGTTTATTCATAACAATTTCGGCCAGGATTGGTGAAATAGCACTTCCCATTGGGACGCCAAATTTTTTTGTCTGTAGAATGTACTATTGAAGGAGAAAAAATGTATTTTCATATAAAAAAGTAATGATTAGTAGAAACTGGTTTTTAGGAATATTACATATTTCTTCTATTGATATGAAATGTTCATTTAATATTGATATAATAAGGTCTAGAGAAATGTTAGTAAACAGTGAAACTACATCGAAAAGAAGCAAGTACAAAACCCTCTGGCAAAATAAAGCCATTAACCTTCTCTGCAAATTCGAAGGTATTTTTAATTCTGAATTTATTAAAAGTTAAAAAAGCTGTTTCTAAAATAGAGGCTATATATTTAGCAAGTGGTTGTGTAGATGCTCCTACACAGGAAACTATTGGTCTTAGAGGTATATCTGGTTTATGTATTTTTGGTAGACCATAATATTTGGGACAAATCCCATTATAAGTTGACAATGTGCGAGCAGTTGCTTCATCTAAAAACTTACTATCTTTTTAATGATTTAATTAATTTATTGCATTTAATTTCTATTTTTGAAGTGGGATCATGATGTATTATTTCATAAGTACTCTCATCTTGAAGTAGGGAGTGTGATTTCTCAAGATAGGAATTTTTGACATAGCAACAGTAACATTGCCTTTATCAGACCTAGTAATCAGTAAATCGGGATGGTTTTTTAAGAAAATTTTTGTTTCCTTCTCTAATCTATGAGTGATAGAAGTTTTGTCTTTATGTGATATTACATAGTTAGTAATTAGGTTTACAGCCCTTGCACCAATGTGCAAATTAATCCAACTGTCACCACTAATGTCGATATTAAAGTAGGAAAGTTACAATACATTGAAGGCCTTTCCCAGTTCTTGTCTTCTCTTTTTAAAAATACAAACATTAAAATTGCTAATTACAACATAAAAAGAATGAATTGTTTTTATACCAATTTAAAAGATAAAACCGATACTTTACAAAGATCTTATATAATCTATGGCATTCCCTGTCAATGTGATTTGATCTACGTTGGACAAACTTCACAAAAGCTCTCTAAAAGATTAGCGCTACACAAAAGTGATAGTAAACACAAACCTAACGCAACTAGCTTGAGCTTACACGTAAATAATACAGATCACAGAGTACAATATAACAACAGCTTCATTCTGGATGTTGAGACTAATTATTTCAGAAGAAGTTTCTTGGAAATGTGTTACATAAAAACCTGTAAAAATAATCTCAATCACAAAAAAGACATAGAAGGATTGAGCTCCATGTATACTTATTTACTAACACAAAACCATACCAAACCAATAAAAAAGAACGATCTTTATGAAAAAATTAGTTTCTAGTAAAGCTTACGTTTCTTTTCTCCTTCTGTCATTTTTGCTATTTATTATCAGTTACTTTTCTATGTCTTCTTGTTAAAATTAAATAATTAAAAAATTAAATATGACAAATAATAAATAATGTCCAGTATTAATTTTCTCTTTCAAAAATTTTTAAATTTTTAAATTAGTCTATGAATCTCTTGTTTATAAAATTAAAGAATTAATATAATTAATAATAAATAACTCGCCGAAGAGTAACATTCATCAGATTTAAGTCCCCCCTTTTTTATAAAATTAAAACTAAAAAATAGATATCATTAATAATTAATAATTTATCTGAAATTAGCATCCACCTAAAAAATTTACCACATCCCTAACTTCAATACTTTTTATGGTTTTTTGTCGACCTGATGACGACATAGACTACCAACAATATCACTAAATAGTTCCTAAACTCAACGTCAAAAAATTTTAAAATGGAGTACCATTTCAACATCATGGTGTTTCTTGCAGTTATGTTTCGGTCTTCAAAAAGTGTTTTTTAACTAATGTTTATTGACAAAGTTTTATTTTTAATATTTGTGTAACTCTCTAAATGTCTTTTAATCATGTTTGTGTAATCATTTATACTACCTGGCCAACAAAAATGCAAATTTCATTGTCTTCACCAGAGATGAACTAACTGCTGACATTTTTGTAAGTAATTTCACATACAGTCGTACAATTCATTTAATCACATTTTAAAAAACGAACATTTTGGTTTATTGTCTGTACCTGGTTTGCATTTTTAGAATCCGGATAAGCTACCATTAGGCAACGAAAGCTCGATAATAAAAATAAAAAGCAGATACTAGAGCCTTTAGATCTTTGATTGCTCATCTCTTCTCCTTATAAGGGCGTTTCCCAGTAGTTAAACTTAGGATTGTTTGTTGCCAATGCCCTGTTACTGTCCTTCCTCTTTCTTATATATATATATATATATATATATATATATATATATATATATATATATATATATATATATATATTTGAGCATGTATGTCCATTTATAAATCAAGAACGACTGATTTATTTTATTTTTTCATCTAGTTTTTTTTTGTATGTTTTGACCCACAATACATAACATTTGGTTAAATGGTTCCCGAAAAATAATGATTTTTGTCGGCAGAGATCAGATAGAGGCAAGGCGATGCGACGATAGTAGTTTTCCAGTATAAGATCACAGGTTATAAAAGCCTACTTCAAACGTTAAAAAATTTAGTAGTCATGCAGATTATTTATAATAATTATTTTTATATCAAAGCTAATAAACTAACTATAATTGCAATTTGTGTCCCAGTTGTAAAAGGTCATAATAAGTTTTGCTTATTAGTTCTAAACGGTAAATGTTAATAAACTCTTTACGTTTTTAAATTAATATTAAATTATATCGTAATATAGTATATTATAAAACAGACGTAACCTAAGCAAGAAAAAATAGACAAATCTTACAGAAAACTTTAAATATTTAAAAAATACAAATTAAATCGAAATAATGCTAATAGAATTCATTATATATTATATATTCTGTGTCAAGTTTTCCGAATATAGGTAACAGGACATTGGTAATTTTATTTTCAATTTTGGGAATATTAATTAAAATATAAATTTGAACTAAGATGTCTCCAAAAGAAAATAAGAAAAATGGTAATAAAAATAAATAAAAATCATTAGGAAGAGCCTTTTTTTGTATGTTTAGAATTTTTCCTGCAAAATTTTGCTCCATAATATTGGGTAAGATGGTTTCAGAGAAATAACGATTTTATTCGACATTTATCATATAGTCTCCCTAGGCGATGCGAAGAAGTAGTTTTGAAATGTCGAACATTTTTGCGAGTAAGCAGGCTGAGCCGCGGATATAAGCTCGTAATTTACAAAAACATCCTAATTCCGAATGTTATAAATTTAGCAGTCATGCCGATTATTTAGAGCACTTATTTCTATATCAAAGTTGTATACTAACTATTAATGAAATCTGTGTCACAGTTGTAAATGTTAGGATTAAATCTTAAAACTTTGCTTATTCCTCCTAGACGTCACACGTGAAACTTTTTACATTTTTAAATTCAAATTGAATTATAACTGAATACGGTATATTAAAAAAAAAACGGCCAAGTGCAAGTCGGACAATTAGTGTTCGGTACGGTGATTGCTTGTAAAATAAAAATTTTTATTACCAAGGTATAAAATGATCAGTGACTCCATAAAACAAACTCCAAATGACTTTTCAACAAAGTTTATTTCCGATCTTTTTTCTTATAGTAATAAATCTTAAAAAAAAGTATTTAAAGCAGTCAGAAACTGAAAAAAATTTTTTGACTAGCACACTAGCTTTTTTTCGAAAGTCTGGAATGTTTGGAACATGACGCCAGGGTGGTGCAAGTCCAAATTGACGGTATCAAAAAAGCATAGATATTTTTATATGTTAATGCTCTTAAAACAAAAAAAAAAAAAACGGTCAAGAGCAAGTTGAACTTGCACAATTAGTGTTCCGTACGTTGATTGATTTTAAAATAAAAATTTTTGTTAGGGTGGTATAAAATGATCAGTGACTTTACAAAGCACACCCCAAATGAGTTTTCAACAAAGTTTTGTTTCCAATCTTTACTGAAAACTGGTGACCTTGAAATTTTGTTTTTTTATATATACCAAATAAATTATTAAAGGTAATGCACTCTTGATAATTTTCGTTCAATCTATACCCCGTGGAGAATATTCCAGAATTTTTTCAAAATTTTTTGATCATTACTTTTCGAGATAAGGTAGGGTACAGCGATTTTTTAAAAGTAATACGAAGAAAAGTGTGCGCAAGTATTACATTATATATATATTTTTTATCGTGTTTTCACAAGCTTTCATTTGACACCACACTCGATGACCTAGTAAAAAAAATTTTTTTTCACTTCCGATTTCACCCCTCAAAACGAACCCGTTAAGTCAAAAATTTATGTTACGGTGGTATAAAATAATTAGTGACTTCACAAAACACACACCCCAAATGAGTTTTCAACAAAGTTTGTTTCCAATCTTAACTGAAATCTGATGACCCTTGAAATTTTTTGTTTTTTTTATATACCATATAAATTATTAAAGATAATGCACTCGTGATAATTTTCGTTCAATCTACACTCCGTGGAGAATATCCCAGAATTTTTTCGAAATTTTTTGATAAGTACTTTTCGAGATAAGGCCCGGGACAGCGATTTTTCGCGAATTTTTAAGAATAATACAAAGAAAAGTGCGCGCAAGTATAATATTATATATATATATATATATATATATATATATATATATATATATATATATATATATATTTTACTCGCGTTTTCACAAGCTTTCATTTGACACCACACTCGATGACCTAGTAAAAAAATTTTTTTTTCACTTCCGACTTCACGCCCCCAAAACTAACCCCTTAAGTCAAAATTTAATTCTCAAAACTACATGGCTCTGATGAGGCCATCAATTCCTATATTATTACCAAATTTCAACTTTCTATGTCAAATAGTTTCGGAGAAAATCGGGTGTGACAGACAGACAGACAGACAGAGAGACAGACACCGAAGTGATCTTATAAGTGTTCCGTACGGAACACTAATAGAAAGATTGAATAAATCACTATGTTTGGTTTTTTAACAGGAAAGCAGGGTATGCTTCCTCAAATTATTTAGTGTTTTTTTAAATACTTAAGAATCTTAATTAATTAATAGAAAAAAATCCACGATGCTATTAAAAAAGGCACAAAATTTGGATTTTTTATTAATTTTGCGCTACCTAGCACTTTTATTCGATTTACAACTTGGAAGGGAATTTTAAAATTTAATTTTAAAAAAAACAATGAAAAAAATATTGTTTACTCTGAAGAAAAAAAATCGAACTATTAATATCTGAATTCTCAAAATCGAACTCTTTTGCTTACTTTTAAAAATTTAGCTTCGTCTGGTCCCTTTACCCGAATTAAACTTTTTATAAAAAAGTCATTTTTACGAATTTTTATATATTAGTTTAGAATTTTAGAAATTGAATGTAAAAATTAAAAAGTAAGGCTATTCAAATCAGTTGGAATCCCAAGGAATTCTATTAAAACAATTATGAACTATAATAAATTATTAAGTTTGATTATAACTATTTATTTTGATCATAACATGTAGTACTCTTATACAGAGAAAAATTATTTATAATATCATTTACAAGATTGTTGTGAGATACATTCCTCGCTCCTAAGTTCTTTCGCCCTCGGTAGGGTATGGTGACTCTGTGCTCAATAAATGGATTGAACTATCAGCTGCAACTCTCCTCAGTTCTGTGCATGCTCTGATGCTTCATGCAATAACTTCTCGGTTAACTGTGTAATCTGATCCACCCAACGTAAAGGTGACCTACTCCTGCAGCGCTTGCCTTCAACCTTTCCCTGTATAACCAGTGATTTCAGCTCACCTCTTTTGCTGAGGTGGCCGAAATACCTCAAGCATGTCTGGTTTATAGCCGAGTTCAACCTTTTAGTAATTTTTAGTTTTTGTAAAATAGACTAGTTAGTTCGATGTTTCACCCACAATATCCTGAGAATTCGACCACACAGCCACATCTTAAAAGAAATAATTTTATTTCTATCAGCTTTCTTTATTGTCCATGTTTCCGATGCATATGTTGCAATCGGAAATATAAGCGCCCTTGCAAGCCTTAACTTAGTCGATCGCGAGATGCTCGAGTCTTTCCATACAGATGCATTCACTACATGACAAATAACGAATATAAAAAATGTTCTTTGTTTTTAACCCAAATTACCTGCCGCCATTGTTTCCTTTACTCGTTGTTCATTCTTTTTCACCAACTAAAAATGCTTTTATCTTAATATTTTCATTAATAACTATAATCATTTTATCTGCAGAATAAATGTCTTTATCATGTGCCACAATTCGATCATCGAGTTTCCTCCAATGCCATTAGCTTCGCTCTTGCCGTGTCCAGCAGCAGGAAATCTCCACGAGGCGTTATTCAATTCGGATTTTTTGCAAAAATACTGAAAGAAACAAAAATGGTTTTATTTTCATTTTGCGTTTTAGGCCCATCGTTTTAAATATGAAGAGCGCAGTAATCAGGAACTTCCTGCCTAATTGTGTTAATGTCAGGACTCAATAAAACTGCTAAAGAATCATGTTTTAAGCAATCTGACATTGAGGAAAAAGATTTAAAAATTAATTTGTCTTCTGAATTATTAAAAAAATAATCGCCAGTTTGTAGTAAGATCTGTTTTTTTTTAAGCACGAAAATGTAAATTTTGTATCTCTGAGCTATGTTCTGTCTCAAAACCTTGTTTTGTCAATATTCCGAAATAAAAAAAATGAACATTATTAAACTAAAAGTTTTAAATATTTTAAATAAACCGAGTGTTTTTTATGTTTAGGAACGTGTTTGGGTTCGGAAGATCACATCAACTTTTCTTTTTCTAAATTTTAAAAAGTTTAATATACAAAAAAAAAAGTTATCCCTAACAAGTTGTAAATCGAATAAAAGGGCTAGACGGAGCAAAATTATTAAAAATAGCATGAAAAGCTTTAATTTGGATTATTCAAATATTCAAATTTCGCACCCTTTTTAACCTCATCATGGAATTTTTTTTTTCAGTTGATTACTTAACATTCTTAAGTAAATACTAATTCACTTTTGGGTACGATTACGCTGCTCTCCTGATAAAAAAAACAACAAAAATATTGATTTATTCAACCTTTTTGATATTGTTTTGAGAGCATTAACGTGTAAAAATATTTATGCTTTTACCGTTACTTTGGGCTTGCACCACCCTGGCATCATGTTCCAAACATTCCAAACTTTCAAGAAAACACTGGTAAACTAGGGTGCTGGTCTTTTTTTTGTATGGGTCTAGCACACGTGCCACAGGGAAGTCCCTAAAGCGCTACAGGAGCGACACGTGTGCGGAGAAAGCGACTTACGTTGTTCTTGAATCGCTGTAAATTGTACTCTCGGTGGGAAACACAGTCCTGGGCAAATTATTCCAAAGGGATGATGTTCTCCATCTAAAAGACTGCTTGAAAAGCGTTGTACGAGGAGTAACAAGCTGAACCTTATATCAGCGCGACGTGTACTTGTAACATGCACCGCTCTGGGAGGTATTAAGCGGGCTACATCCTTCGAACACTTTCCATGAAAATACTTGTAGAATAGGCTCAAGTCGCCAACCGTTCTTCGATGTTCCAGCGAATCAAGGCCGCCGCAGTGTATGTTTGGGAGCGGAGCTCCAAACATGGGAGCAGTTTTCCATAGTTGGTCGAATTTGAGCTTTGTAGAGAATTAACAGTTGTTGTGGAGTGTAAAGCTTTCTGGTTCGAAATAATATTCCCAACTTTTTAGAAGCTATCCTTGCTATGGCTGCAAGATGTTCTTGCCAGGACATATTTGCTCCCAAATTAACGCCCAACAAATTGAGTGGCGATGTTAGAGGAATAGAGTGCCCCGACATAACTATGTCGGGTTCAACAACGTTAAATTTTTTAGAAAAAACTGCCGCCCGGGTTTTTGCAGCGTTAAATTCCACTTGGTTACTGTCACCCCAAGATAGAATTTCTTTCAGGTCCTTACTAAGTTGAATGACTTCCTGCTGTCTGCGGATATTCCTCTGAAGAGCCGATGTCTGAGCGTTCAAAGTGAATGAAGGGATAAGTGTACTGTCATCTGCAAAGCTGTAGGTTGGTTTCCCGGTCTTTTCCAGCAGATCGTTAATATAGATGAAAAAGAGAGTAGGAGACAATATGGAACCTTGGAGTACACCGGCGTTGATAGTGAATGTGTTAGAAAGAAATCCGTCGACTGCCACTCGTAAAGAACGCTCTCTGAGGAAACATGAGAGCCACAAACAGAACTTTTCAGACATACCATAAGAACGTAGCTTAGCCAACAGCCCATCATGCCAAACACGGTCGAATGCCTTGGATATGTCAAGGGCAGCCGCTCGAGATTCTCCAAAGTGTTCAATTGCGTTGTTCCAAACATGTGTTACATGAGTCAAAAGATCTCCTGTTGATCTATTTTTACGAAAGCCATATTGGTGATCGCTAATAATGTTGAATCCTCCAAGATATTTTAGAAGATGCTGATTGATAGCCTTTTCCATGACTTTCGATATTATTGAAAGCGGTGCGATTGGTCGGTAGATATTTGACCATGTCTTTTTACCTTTTTTAGGTATCGGCTGAACTGTGGCACATTTCCAGCAGGAAGGAAATATTCCATTTCTGTAGGATAGGTTGAAAAGTCTACAGAAAACTGGTGTTAGTTCCCTCGCACAGTTTTTGAGAACTATGGCAGGTATTCCTGCCGTCAACGCCAGAAGCTTTTTTGGTGTCTAGCTTCATCAAAATACGTTTTTATGATACGCTGTCTGAAGACAATATCAGGCATCCTTGACTGTACTATGGGAATAGTAGGTGGTGTTTTTCCTTGGAAATCGACAGTAGAATGTGAAGCAAAGAGTTCAGCCAACAAGTTCGCTTTTTCAACAGGTGTCGTTGCAATAGAATTATCTGGCCGTGTGAGTGGGTGGTATGGTGGCTTTGGTGAAATTTTGACTAACTGCCTTGGCGACTGACCAAAAGGACCTGGAATTGTAGGGACAAGCGAGAAGCTTGTTTCTAATCCGTTGATTGTGTGCCTCCTTGGTTTCGTCGATAATTTCTTTGCATTTGTTCCTGGCACGAACAAAGATGTTACGATTTATGGTGGATTTTTACTCCATTGTCGGTATGCAAGATGTTTAGAAGCAACAGCTTCTTTGCATTTTCGGTCAAACCAAGGCTTGCCGTTGGAAGGGCATTTCTTCGAAAAAGGGATATAAGCCTCCATACCAGCCAAAATAAAATCGGAAACCTCCCTGGTGCAGTCAGATGGGTCGTCGGATCGAAAACAAACGTCTAACCAAGGGAAAGTTTGGAAATATTCCATGAGATCTTCCCATTTAGCAGATTTGTAGTGCCAAATCTTGCGCGGTTTAAGCGCCTCTCTGTCACAGATTGGTAGAATACTCGGTGTCGAATGTATGTTATGGTCGGAAGAACCTAACGGCGGATTTACGCTGACCGTGTAAATCTCCGGATTGGTGGTTAAAAAACAGATCAAGAAGACTGGCGAACTCCCCGTCTCGATCAGAGATCTGTGTTGGTTCGTCAATAAGCTGCGTTAAGCCACAACTGATTCGGCTTCACGACCTTGTTCGTCGGTAGTATTTGAATACTTAAGCCAGTTGATGTTGTGGACATTAAAGTCGCCCAGGATGGCAATTTCGGCATTTGGATAGTTAATTTATAAATGATCGATGGTGTCTGCAAGAAAAGGGAAAAGTGTTCTAAAGTTAGTATCACTTGGTGGTCGATAGAGGATACAGATCAACTTTGTGGTTGGTTAAGTCGTTACTTTTAACCACATAACATTAAAGTTTGGGGGCTCCAGAATCTCTTCTCGTTGGCAAGTCTGACAAAAAGACAGATTCCAAAGTTACGCCTGAATCGGGAATAGAAGTCGTACCCAGGATAAAAATAGTTGACTGTGCTGGTCGATGAACTGACCTTGGTTTCACAGAGAGCGAGTACATGGGGTTTGGTGCACTGAATTTATGTTCGAGTTTAAACCCCATATGTTGCAAAAATCCATTTTAAAATTCTGATCTCTGCATGTCGACGTCCCTGAACCAGCCCCCACCCGGAAATCCGAACGGGGGCTATTTTACCTGCGGAATTTTTTTTGTATCCAGGTGCTTCATCATGTTATTTGGTCCCACAGTCCGGGACATCGACACAGCGACAAAACGTTCAGCAACTTCACGCAGCCTAAGCCGATGCGATGGTATCATACCGGGCGATGCTGGTGGGATCTGGGCATCTACCATCTAGGTTGTTCTTTAAGTAGCCTCCTACGACAGGCAGAACGTACCGGGGCAGATATTCTATCCCGCTCCCCCACGGGTCTAAAAATTTCCAAGGGTTTCTAACCGCTCTAAATACTTTTTTTTGAGATTTACTCATATATCAGATAAATTATCAGAGATAATGCATTCGTACTAATTTTCATTCAATCTACATCTTATAAAGAATAATCTAGAATTTTGTCGAAATTTTTTGATTATTACTCTTGGAAATGGGTTTGGAGGACTAAGATTTTTGGCAATTTTTAGCCCACTCGATGACCTTGAAAAAATTGTTTTGTTATATACCAGATGTATTATCAAAAGTAATGCACTAGTAATAATTTTTATTCAACCTATACCTTATGGAGAATGTTCAAGAATTTTTTTGAAATTCGGGTACTAGAGGTGGGGGGACAGCGAATTCAGGCGGTTTTTTTAAAATAATGTAAAGAAAAGTTAGCGCGATTATTACATTAGATATACTTTTGAACTCGTGTATTCACAAGCTTTCATTTGACACACACTAGATTCTCTTGAGTTTTTTTTTTCATTTCCGATTTCACTCCCCAAAACTAACCACTTAAATCAAAAGTTTACTCTCAAAACTACATGACTCTGATGGGGCCGTCAATTCCTATATTTGCGACAAAAGTCAACTTTCTATGTCAAACAATTTCGGAGAAAATCGGGTGTGACGGGCAGATAGATAGATATACAGGCAGAGGGACGGATAGACGGACGGACACCGAAGTGATCCGATAAGTGCTCCGTACGAAACGCTAAAAAAACAGGCGTGACCTAAGGGAGGACGGTTAGAAAATTCTATAAACAATTTTAATTTTTTTTTTAATACAATTTAAATGGAAATAATGGTAGTAGAGTTAATAGTAGAATAGTTGATTAAGCAGTACCTTTAAAAGGTATTAGTAATTCTTTATTCTTTTATTTCCACGTTTTCTTTTTGAAACAGATTTCTTACAATCTCTATACTTTCACTTACAGAAAATATATATTTAGTATTAACGATATTTTTGGATCTGTACATAACATACAAGCTGTGGAAAGATTACCTGATATTAATGCCATTTGTCACAACTTATATACAACTTTTTCAACTCGGCACAGCAACCATTGAATATTAAATTAATTGAATATTTAGCTGATATGCAACTATATATTTACCATAAGAATGTATTATTTTTGGGAATTTTATTTATTAGAATAGATAAAAACTTACACCTAGAAAGTTGCGCATACGATTAGTTGCATAGAGTGTTGTATTAAGGGCCAAAGAACATTAAAGCTATTTGTTAATACCCTAGTAGATTTGACGTAGTGATATTTATTGATACAGGATCAAATTATAGTATGCCTCGATATCAAATTTTTTAGGGACGTTAACAGGTTAGGAATCTGTCAATGTGATAATTTTAACTTTACTGAGAATATACCAAAATAACCGATGAAATATACCAACCGACACGCTATGATACTAGAAAAATCAATAAAATAAAATATGGATTTAAAATATTCCTACACTGCGATACGAATGCAATAAAGCATTTTGTTAAGATATCTTTCTAAGTTACAGTACTAACTAAAATAAAAATCATTTTTCCTAATGTATTTGATAAACAAATTAAACAATGAAGAAAATTCAGCCTGCTGTGAATTTTTTGACTTTGAAATTCGAATATGTAAAATTAAATTCTATTTCAGTTCAATGTCGGATGTTCCTACAGTTAAAATACGTTCCTTTGAGTTTTGTTTATATTTCGTTTTGTCACTAAAATTCTTTTGGATACAACATATTTTATAACAACTTAAACATAAATGTGTAAAAAATGACGATATTTTCATCAATTTTTGGGGCCAGAATTAAGCACGATTTTTAGGATGAGTTCGTTAGTTAGAGTCATGATGAAGTAGTTTGTTAGACATCTTTTATTAGGCTGAGTGAGTATTACAGTTTGCCAAACAGAAAGTTCTAACTTAAGAACACTAACACGTAGGCTGAAAAGTTTTTGGTCTAGCTACTTAGAAGAAAGATTTGTCTTTGTCTTCAAAATAGGTCTCAGTTTTCGGCGATAAATTCTTCAATGGAGCCTTTCCCGTAAGCATTTCTTGGAGTTCTGCAAATAGATAATAATCGCTGATGGCCAAATCTGGATAATATGGTGGATGTGGATGAGGAAGCAATTTGGACTTCAATTCATGAAATTTAGCCATCGTAACCATTGACTTATGACACGGTGTATTGTCTTGATGAATGAGCACTTTTTTCTTGTTCATTTGGGGCCGTTTCTTTGCGATTTCTGCCTTCAAACGCACTAATAACTTTACATATTATTCGCTATTGATGGTTTATCTCTTTTCAGCATAGTCAATGAAAAATTATTCCATGCGCATCCCAAAATGCAAGCCAAAAACCTTCTTAGCTGACTGTTGTGTGTGTCTTTGGTCGCTTCGGGCAGTTATTACCGGCTGCTGTCCACTCAGCTGACTGCCGATTTGATTCCGGTGTGTAATGGTGGATCCATGTTTCATCCACTGTGACATATCGCATGAAAAAATTCTTTTTATTGCGCTTAAACAAGTCCAAACAGAGTTCAGAATCATCAAGACGTTATTATTTTTGGTCCATTGTGAGCAAACGCGGTACCCATTTCGATCAGAGCTTTCTCATGCACAAATGTTCATGCAAAATATGACCATGTTCTTTTGATATCTTTAGGATGTCAGTTATCTCAGGAAATTTCACTTTACGGTTATCCAAAACAATTTTGTGGATTTTTTTTTATGTTTTTCGGTTGTGTAACAACCTCATTTGGGCGTCCAGAGCATTCAGCATTATTTGTGTCTATACGACAGCGTTTAAATTTAGGATACCAGTAAATGATGAGTAATTTTCCAGGGACAGAGTTCCCGTAACACTTATCAAACCATTGCTTTGCTTGAACGGTATTTTTTTCCATCAAAAAGCAGTGCTTAATCAACACACGAAATTCGATTTTTTTCCATTGTTTTGAAAATATCGAAAGTAGCGTCACTAAAACTACTGTAACTTATAAACGAATCGTCGAAATGTCATGAAATTTTTGACGCGTATCGTTTAAAGGTTGGTACTTCCTAAAAATCATATGGATTTTTTTGAGAAGGGTGACCTCTATGTGTCAGACCAAAAATTTTCGGCCTACGTGTTATTTACATGAAAATTGATTTTAAATGAAAAGGTATTTAAAGCCTAGTGTGCTGTGATAGAACGTCAAAAATACTTGACATACTCAACAAAGCAGCTTACAACCCGTTGCGCGAAGAGTTATTTCCTTAAAGCAGAGTAGAAATCCTAAATGAATTTCGTTGCGAAACAATTAAGCAACTGACACACGAAAATCTCACTATACTAAATACAGTTCCGCCGGTAGAAATAATTACTAGAGTGAAATCAACCTTATTTTTATTAAACTAGGAAACAGCCGAGAAAATACGCCAAAATGTGGTAGAAATTCTATAAAACTTCAGATCGCTCCACGCCATCCTGAAAATTAAAAAAGCACCAAGCCCTGGCGAACCTAAATATAATGAATGTAGTATCCCAAGACCACACAACATACTTGGAAACGAGTAACAAAACGAAGACTAACGCATCACCAATAGATCCTAAAAGTAAATCACAGATGACATTCCGAGAAACATCCAGCATTGCCATGGTTTCATTTCTGTTGCCAGCCATAATCAAATAACTTTTATGACGTACTTCGAACAAAAAGCGTTATATAATGCAGCCTTGAAGCCGAAATTTGATTCTATACGTAGGTGCTTAATACATTCTGGGATCACCTAAACTTCTTAGAGTGGAAAGTAAAATTTACACTTGAACTAGAGGAAAACAACAAACTGTGTGTAACTCTTAGGCGCACTTGTAGAAAAGACTGCAGAAGGATACTCGAAAACGCACAGGCTACAAGAAGCGAACATACACCAACATGCCTTTCCATGCCAGTTCACACCCATCCCAATTACAAGCAGTAGCTATTGCCCAAGGTAAGAAGTTATCTGCAAGCCTCTAAGAATATAAATTCTGTATCCGCAACAGCTCTTTTTCAACACAATTTAGCGACAGATCATAAAATTTACTTCAATACTACAAAACAAATAGCTGCTGTTCAATATTTTAAAACAAGAATCATCAGAGAAGCCATCGAAATTAAGAAAATTGGCACCTTAAATGAAAGAGAGTTAGCAGAACTATCCAGGCGAAAAAAAAATGAAAGCGATTATACCCTCAACCTATTAGCATTAGAAAAATAGATAATAAAATAAGACATTAAAATATCAGCAGCCAACAGTGTACGGAAATAACATTGTTATCATATATGTTAGAACTGAGGAAACGGAGCCAGCGTGAACAAAGTACTGCTACAATCTAAGCTTTCAACAACGCATGAATAGCTCAGATAGTTCAAAATCTTTCTGTTTACCACCAACTACTGACTAGTGAACGTCGATAATGCCAAAATAGACTTTAACGAAACGTCGGCGACTACTAAGTCAAAACAATACCAATCAACGAATGCATTGCACAATGGCGGGCGGTTAAACTGCATGAAAAAAATGATTTGGATATTATCCTAAAAATAGGTAAATATAGTTTTGACAACATATTGCTTCTATTATAAATGACCACATAGTGTGTGTTGCGATCAAATGGAAAGTACAGGATTTTCCTCGTATATTTAGTAGAAACCCTGCAATTTTTGCAGCTGAAAAATTTTTCTTAATTCCCACTGGTTTTCATCTTCTACATATTGTCGGACGTAACGCCCGCGTTACCTAACCAGTAGGGCATTGCACTAACACTTTTTCGATTTCTTTCAAACCACTAGGTTTAATCGAGACGGGGAGTTCGCCAGTCTTCTTGATCTGTTTTTAACCACCAATCCGGAGATTTACACGGTCACCGTAAATCCGCCGTTAGATTCTTCCGACCATAAACTGCTTTCGACATCGAGTATCCTGCCAATCAGTGACAGAGAGGCGCCTAGGCCGCGCAAGATTTGGCACTACAAATCTGGCAAGCCTTGGTTCGACCGAAAATGCAAAGAAGCTGTTGCTTCTTCTAAACATATTGCCTACCGACAATGGCGTGAAGAAAATCCTAACACCGTAAATCGAAACATCTTTGTTCATGCCCGGAACAGATGCAAGGGAATTATCGACGAAACCAAGGAGGCACACAATCAACGAATTAGAAACAAACTTCTCGCTTGTCCCAACAATTCCAGGTCCTTTTGGGCAGTCGCTAAGGCAGTTAGTCAAAATTTTACCAAAATCCACCATACCACCACTCACACGGCCAGATAATTCCATTGCAACCACACCTGTTGAGAGAGCGAACTTGTTGGCTGAACTCTTTGCTTCACATTCTACTGTCGATTTCCAAGGAAAAACACCACCTACTATTCCCATAGTGCAGTCAAGGATGCCCGATGTTGTCTTCAGACAGCGCATCATAAAGCGTATTTTAATGAAGCTAGACACCAAGAAGGCTTCTGGCGCTGACGGAATACCTGCCATAGTTCTCAAAAACTGTGCAAGGGAACTAACACCTGTTTTCTGTAGACTTTTTAACCTGTCCTACAGAAAGGGAATATTTCCGTCCTGCTGGAAATGTGCCACGGTTCAGCCGATACCTAAAAAAGGTAAGAAGACCTTGCCAAATAACTACCGACCAGTTGCACTGGTTTCAATAATATCGAAAGTCATGGAAAAGGTTATCAATGAGCATCTTCTAAAATATCTTGAACGATTCAATATTATTAGCGATCACCAATATGGTTTTCGTAAACATAGATCAACAGGAGATCTTCTGACATATGTAACACATGTTTGAAACAACGCAATTGAACACTTTGGAGAATCTCGAGCGGTTGCTCTTGACATATCGAAGGCATTCGACCGTGTTTGGCACGATGGACTGTTGGCTAAGTTGCGCTCTTATGGTATGTCTGAAAGGTTCTGTTTGTGGCTCTCGTGTTTCCTCAGAGAGCGTTCTTTACCAGTGGCGATCGACGGATTTCTTTCTAACACCCTCACTATCAACGCTGGTGTGCCCCAGGGCTCCATACTGTCTCCTACTCTCTTTCTCATTTACATTAACGATCTGCTGGAAAAGACCGGGAATCCAATCTATAGCTTTGCAGATGACAGTACGCTTGTCTCTTCATTCACCTTGAATGCTCGGACATCGGCTGCCCAGGCGAATATCCGCAGACAGCAGGAAGTCGTTCAACTTAACAAAGACCTGGAAGAAATTCTATCTTGGGGTGACAGTAACCAAGTGGAAATTAACGCTACAAAAACCCAAGCGGCAGTTTTTTTCTAAAAAAGTTAACGTTGCTGAACCCGACATAGTTATGTCGGGGCACCCCATTCCCCTAGTATCGTCGCTCAATTTGTTGGGCGTTAGTTTGGGAGCAAATATGTCTTGGCATGAACATGTTGCAGGCATAGCAAGGAGAGCTTCTCAAACAACTGTTAATTCTTTACAAAGCCCAAATTCGACCAACTATGGAATACTGCTCCCACGTTTGGGGCTCCGCTCCCAAACATACACTGCATTTGTTGGATTCTGTTCAGAGAAGAGCGGTCCGTCTGATTGGGGGCCCGGAATTGACCGGCGGCCTTGATTCGCTGGAACATCGAAGAACGGTTGGCGACTTGAGTCTGTTCTACAAGTATTTTCATGGAAAGTGTTCGAAGGATGTAGCCCACTTAATTCCTCCCAAAGCGGTGCATGTTAGAAATACACGTCGCGCTGGTGCTTCGCATCCGTATGAGGTTCAGCTTGTTACTGCGCGTACAACGCTTTTCAAGCAATCTTTTATATGGAGAACGTCATCCTTTGGAATAATTTCCCCAGCGCTGTGTTTCCCACCGAGTACAATTTACAGCGATTCAAGAACAACGTGAATCGCTTTTTCCGCACTCGTGCCGCTCCTGAAGCGCTTTAGGGACTTCCCTGCAGCACGTGTGCCAGACCAATAAAAAAAAAAAAAAAAAACAGAAATTGTCCTATAGTTTTTTTTTGCGAATACCCCTAGTACGTTTTCCAATTTTATCCTTATGGTAGGTTTACATACTTGTCCAGTCTTGGCAAGCCTCGACAAGCCCCAAACCTTGTTACAAATGAGACTTGCATTTGGAAGTCGTTTACATGCTTGTGAATGCCCATTGTTCTCCGAACAGTGAAGCATGGCGGACACCGAAGTCGTGGCTGCTATTGCCTTCGGTTTATCATTCTTTTATTTGAAATACAAGCAAAGTAAAACAAAAATGAAAGCCCGACCAAGAAGAAGATGGTGGATGATAAAAATAAATAAATGAACTAACTAACGCGACACTAAACGCACACCAACGTGTAAATGCGTCGCAAGAGCTTGTTACAAACGTCCTTTGATCTGTTAATAAAAACCGACACTCGACCGGAACGGTAACAAGCCCCTCCAAGCTCACGCAAGCCAAGCCAAACAAGCCGTGCACACGCTTGCGTTTGTGGACGCTTGTCAAGACTTGGCAAGTGTGTAAAGGCGCCTTTAAACGTAAGAAAAAAAATTAAGTTACAGCATGATTAAAACAATTAATTATTTTAATTTGTATCTAACAGAACTAATGTTTAACGTTTATTTGTTAACTAGATTTCTTTTATCTTTAAAAAACTTATATACTCTAACATTCTTCTTATGCCAATTTTGTTTATGAAAATATTGCCTTCAAAAATAACATTTTCAAAAACATTGCTTTGAAAAATTTGGTTTTTTAAAAGATTTCCTTATAGAATTTGAAACTTTGTTTTCAAAAGTTTTCAGGAGCCCATAATTATCATATGTCATTGTTTCATATTCATTTAAACCGAAATGAAGGGCGTTTTCACGTAATAATTATATTTCGAATATCTTAGAAGTAAAAGGAAACAACTATATAAAATTTACCCGGTCAAGCTAGAACCTCTCGTAACATAATCTGTGATAAAGGAAATCTATTTTAATACTAAGAGAAGTATAAAAAGCAATTAAACTTTTAAATTTCTCCAGCATTTTGTAAAAAGGTTTGAAAACATTTTTCTTGCTAAGCGGATTTAGTGCGATTTGAATGCTAAAGAACATCTTCTTAAGAATTTCTTGCTCCAGTTGCTTAGCCTCAAATTTACTTCATTTATTGTTATTTAAGTAGTTTTTTTTCTATATTTTACTTTGTGTAACATATCTAAGATATTTAAATATCAATAAAGACTAGATTTTATGAATTCATAGTATAAACAGGAAATCGAAAAATAAGATCAATGAAGTTCATACTTTTATAAATTAAAATTATCGAGAAAATTATGCATTCCAGATAAAAACGTTACTTTCTAGGTTTATAGAAATTGATTGGTTTATTTATTTTTATCTGCAAGAAAATTTGTAATTGATACAGATTTTGTATCACATAATTTTAGAATTATTTCTTTAATTTAAAATCCGATTCGCCGACTAGTCGGCAAAAAAAGATCTTTTGTAGGTTTGTAAGAACGTAGAGTCTCTACTAACTAAACAGGGCACTGTCACTCTAAAGATTCGTAGCAACATAATGATATTAGGGTAAAATTAGGAAACTCTAAGCATATTGTAAAATATGTATGTAGCACCACATAGAAAGTCTGGTAAAATTTTCTCTCTAATAATTAACGGAATTTTATGTAAATATTTATTTTACTTTACCTAGAGAAAATTTAAAAAAAAACCGGTCAAGTGCAAGTTGAACTTGCACAATTAGTGTTCCGTAGGTTGATTGTTTTTGAAATAAAAAGTTTTGTTAGGGTGGTATAAAATGATCAGTGACTTCACAAAACACACCCCAAATGAGTTTTCAACAAAGTTTGTTTCCAATCTTTACTGAAAACTGGTGACCTTGAAATATTGTTTTTTTTTCTATACCAGATAAATTATTAAAGGTAATGATATATTTCGTTCAATCTATTCCCCGTGGAGAATATTCCAGGATTTTTTCAAAATTTTTTGATCAGTACTTTTCGAGATAAGGTAGGGGACAGCGATTTTTCATGATTTTTTAAAAGTAATACGAAGAAAAGTGTGCGCAAGTATTACATTATATATATATTTTTTACTCGTGTTTTTACAAGCTTTCATTTGACACCACACTCGATGACCTAGTAACAATTTTTTTTTTTCACTTCCGATTTCATCCCTCAAAACGAATCCCTTAAGTCAAAATTTATGTTACGGTGATATAAAATGATCAGTGACTTCACAAAACACACCCCAAATAAGTTTTCAACAAAGTTTATTCCAATCTTTACTGAAAATTGATGACCTTGAAATTTCTGTTTTTTATATATAACAGATAAATTATTACAGGTAATGCACTCGTGATAATTTTCGTTCAATCTACACCCCGTGGAGAATATTCTAGAATTTTTTCAAAATTTTTTGATAAGTACTTTCCGAGATAAGGCGGGTGGACAGCGATTTTTTTGCGATTTTTTAAAAAATAATACAAAGAAAAGTGAGCGCAAGTATTACATTATATATATATTTTTTACTCGTATTTTCACAAGCTTACATTTGACACCACACTCGATTACCTAGTAAAAAAATTTTTTTTTCATTTCCGATTTCACCCCCAGAACTAACCCTTAAGTCAAAATTTAATTTTCAAAACTACATGGCTCTGATGAGGCCATCAATTCCTATATTGCTACCAAATTTCAACTTTCTATGACAAGTAGTTTCGGAGAAAATCGGGTGTGACAGACGGACAGACGGACAGACGGACAGACGGACAGACGGACAGACGGACAGACAGATGGACAGACACCGAAGTGATCTTATAAGTGTTCCGTACGGAACACTAAAAATGGATATACGCAGTAAAATTTCATATCTTTATATATTCTAAGAAATTTATGTTTTCAAGCTTAATTTAATTTCCATTAAAATTCCAATTGTAATGTAATTTTCCATAATAGGACGTAATATTGTATTACAAAATTGACCTTTGTATTTGGACTAGTGGTGCGTCATTTTTTTACTTATTTTTTGAGGTCATCGACGATCTTTTAGTCTTATTGATGCTATTGTAAGTTGAGGGATGGTGGCATGTTAGCACACTTACACACACACACACTCACTCGGTAGTATCTTTAAAAAGTAAGTTTTTTACGAAATATCACTTGATTTAAATTATTAACGTTACTTTATATATTTATGTCTGCCATGAAATTGACAGTGGGATCTTACTTCAAAGAAAATATTTTCAAAGTTATTTATCAGATTAAGTTAGTTGGCTATATTTTCGTTCCATTAGTTAATGTTAAATTTTTACTTTTATTTACAAAAGCACAGTTTGAAAATTTGAAAAAAATGAGCGCCATGTATTGTTGAAATAGCAGATAGTGACGTTGTTGTATTACGTAAAAATCGGTTAGAGACATCTTAACGCAACCTGGCAATGAAATTTTATTGTTAATGTTATTATTAATGTTGTATGTTATTAGGAATAAAACCCTAACATGCTAAAGCGTGACATCTTTGTCGGCGCTTGAAACAGATGCAAACAAATAATCGATAATGACAAGGAAATACAAAATCAGAAAATTAAAACAAATAACTTGTCTGTCCCAAAAATTTAAGATCTTTTTAGCTAATCACTAAATAGGGCACTAAATTTACCGATCTTTTTAGCTAATCACTAAATAGGGCACCATATTACCGTTTACTATCAGGTAATACTACTCTAACCTCATCTGTTGAAAAAACCAACTTAGAAGCTGAATACTTTACGATATATGAATCCTTTGTCTGTACTATACTGTCAATTTTCAAGTAACCCACTATTCCCAATGTGCAGCCAAAGAACACGATATTGACTTCAGACAATGTATTATAAAACGTGTCTTAATTAAGCTAAATTCCAAGAAGCTTCTGGCCCTTGTAAATTTGCTGCTGCAAATCTATACGTTATAAAAAAAGGGATTTTAAAATATCTGGTAGGACCTACAATTATTAGTTACCACCAGTGTGGTTATTCCTTTCAGGATAATACTTAAAGCTAGACACAGCCACAAGAGAATTAAAAAAGTTTCCGCTCGGATTCGAAACCACGATCTCAGGGTATACGCCCCTGCCCTTTACTAACTAAGCTGCAGATCCAGCGTAACTTGATTTATCGGTTAAAGATCAGTCTCGTCATTTTACTGTTACACGTCAAGGGAATTAAGAGCGACGAGACAGATCTCCGACCTGCAAGTCAAGATACGATGGTGCTGTGGCTTAGTTGGTAAAATGCAGGTACGGATTATTTTTTCGGTCTCGAAAACTGTATATTCGATAGCAGCTTTTAATACTGTACAGAACCAAATTTGAGTATCGATGTAATATTGCTTCTAAACATATTTCGCATTTGCTGGCTTTCACCCGGAAGAAAGCATTTCGACTGATGCATGATTCAAAAACCTGAATCCTGTGAAACATCAAACACAGAAAACTTTGATAAGAAGAGTTCGATGGATGTAGCCTGCTTGATTCCTCCCAGAGCGGTGTATGTTAGGCGTCCACTTGAGGCTAGCTCTTTTGAAGAACATTTTTCCGTGTACCTACTGCTCCGGCAGCAATTTAAAAATTTCCCGTGTTGTTTTCCAATCAGTAGCTATTTTTTCTCAAAAGATGAAAATAAAAAACAAAAATTAACCACAACAAATATCATGAAATGGGAAAGATAAATTAATACTTTCTTATTTTATTTAAATTAAAACTGGTTTGAATCTGCACTGCACTTGTTACGTCCAATTAGTGCGAAAATCTAAATATAGTATCCTCACAATTAGAGGTATACTTTCCTTAATTTCCGAAGCACTTTGCATTTTCTTTCACTGGAAAATTTTATGAGCAAAATAAGAAGAAACTTAATTCAATTAACCTTAAACTTAGTAATTTTAGGAATTAAGTTAAACTTGTTTGTTTTTGTTCATTTACATGAAATTGTATTATTATAGAAAAATTATGCGTAGAGAATGAGTAACAAACACCTGAAAGCATGTTTCCTTATACGATATATCTTATTTATAGTGCAGTAAGAAAAGGATTTAAAATTGCACAGTCTAGATACAGCAATAATATTATGTTATGCCATCTGGGGTATCACCAGGAGTATTGTTCTGAGTTTTGGACCTCGAAAAACTTGTGCTCTTTTATTTATAAACAATTTAAGTTTTCAAGACGCGTTTTTTGCGCTTAGAATGTGAATATCTCCGGTTATATAAGTCGGATCAGGACAAAAAACCAACCTCTTCGTAATGAAATTTCCAACAAATCCCAGTTGGTTTTAAGTCGCTGAAGTGCGTAAATCCCCTATAAAATTGAAAAAAAAAGCAGGCAAAAAACTGTTTTTTTTTTTTATTTTATTGTACAGGTCAACTAATTGAACCAATCAGCTTGAAACTTTCAGAAAATATGCCTTTTGTTACAGCAAAATACCCTGAAATTTTGGTACAAAAAAATATTGAATCCGGTGGGCACATTGATTTTGTTATTTAAAATTTGAATTGCCCGTCATTTTATGCCATTTGGGCCAAAATAGATCATTTTTTTTTCAAAAGTTAAGTCTCGCGGCCAGCTTTCCGAGGCTATTAACCGTTTTTTTTTTACACTTGTTTATTAATCAAATAACAATAAATGCGTTTTTCAGTCATTTTGAAAAAAAAAAAAGAAAAAATTTTATCACATCTGATAGAGAATCGCGCACCTTTGTTTTTTAAAAAAAATCACTCTCTTTAACGTGAAAATTACAGAAAAAACGCATTTGTTGTAATTGGATTAATAAACAAATGTAAAAAAACGGTTACAATGATTCCAAAAAAATTTTTTTTAATGGCATCGGAAAGCTGGCGTCGAGACCTAAATTTTGAAAAAGAAAATCCATTTTGGACAAAATGGCGGACAATTCAAATTTTGAATAACAAATTCAGTTGTGTCCACTTGGTTCAATATCCTTGTTCCAAAATTTCAGGGTATTTTTGCTATAGTAAAAGGAGTATTTTCTGAAAGTTTCAAGTCCATCGGTTCACTTAGTAGACCTGTAAAATAAAATTTAAAAAAACAATTTGCTATTTTTTCAATTTTATAGGTTAAGTACGTACTTGAGGATTTATTGGAAATTTCGTTATGAAGAGTTTGTTTTTTTTTGGCTCGATTCGACTTATGTAACCGAAGTTATTCACGTTTTAAGCTCAACAAACACGTTTCGAAACCTTAAGTTGTTTGTTAACCAAATAGCACAGGTTTTGGAGGTTCAAAAATAGGGACTGGTGATACCCCAGAGAGAATAAACTCATAATATTGCTGTATGTAAACTATGCCTATCTCATTATTTTATATATGAAATAAAATAGTTTCCTCCTATTGTAGTACCTAACGTATTGAAACACTAATGTAATACGGGGATATTAGGTACAGCAACTATTTGCCTCAATCTCCTTTCAATCCTGCTAACCCACACCACATCCATATTACGAATTATTATATAATCTTATCATCTGTGGCGTAGCCAAACGCTGGGTGGAGAGTTCGCCCCTACGGATGTAGAAATTTTTATATTATTTAAAATTACAAGCGGTGAAGAATGTTACCTTGTCACCAACTTTGAACTTAAATATACCCCCTGTCATCGGTTTTGAAACGGTGTATAAGATCTTAAAGTTCCACTGCAAAAGGGTCCTTTTTTGGACAAAGAATTGGGTTTCCTGATTGTGCTTTGACACCCAAGTTTGTCGAATGTCCTTCTTTGTATCCGACGTACCCTCTTGAACCTGGCTGCACTACTGCTGTCTATGTACGGTATACAGAAACGAGCACCATCCTCAATATTGTATAGGTAGAAATTGCATACATTAATACAATAATATAGTAATAGTGCTCATCTGCAAGATACTTCAGAAGCAACATTTTTAATACCTTGTGTATATTAAACTTCATGTTAGCAGAATTTGTTAAGCCACACGCAGAAACCAGCACAGCTATGGTGAAAATAGACAACAGTTATTCGTCGAGTTGTCAAATAATGAAAGGTGTAGGCTGTATATTCTCCCTCATTCTTTTTAACATTTATATTGAATTTATAATGACACACGTATTAGTTGGATGGAAAGGAGGAATAAATCTAGGCGGTCTTCGACCTAGTAATACCCTATTGCTTACAAACAAGTCGAAAAAAGAGCTTTTGATTTTAATTGAAAAACTTTAGTGTTCTAGTGAAGAACACAGTCTACAAATAAATA
>CM032447.1:193861229-193863729 GCA_019049505.1 Pachyrhynchus sulphureomaculatus | reverse complement strand
TAAAATATAGCCTATAACCTGGCCAGAGAACATATGTATATTTTAAAAAAAAAGTACGTAAATCGGATAAGTGGTTCTCCAGTGATAAGGTCACTAACGGACAGACAGACAGACAGACAGATAGACAAAGAGACGTTGCATTTTATATATATTATAGATATATATATATATATATATATATATATATATATATATATATATATATATATATATATATATATATAGTAATTTTTTCTGGTCTTTCTTGAGATTATAAACAAGAATTGTGCATAAATATCTTCAGTAAAACATAAAAGGGATGGGGGAAGATATTAAAGTGGTTGTCTTGTTGGTATATGGCTTTATATGTAATTTGCAGAGTTTTCGGACACGAGGAAATCGATTGGGTTATTTTTATAATTTCTCTCAATTTTAACTCGAAAAGGGTCTGAAAAGAGTCGGAGTCATTAAATTAAAATTTTTACCGGTTTTTTTGGTTGATGTAAATAGCAAACGTTAAGTGTAGCCCCCCCACACAAAACCCCCCCCCCCCCCCCCACACAAAAATATCTACAGTAAAATGTATAAGTTATTTAAGGCAACTTTAGCATAACTTGAAACATTTCTTTAAACTGTATTTATATAGCGGCTTAAAGCCTTTCGTTGTCTTCACCGTTTGTAGTTTATCCTTATTAAAGTTTTATCTTTAATAAGAATAAAAGTTTTGTCTTTAATAAAATTAAAAAAAAAATAAGAAGTCTTTATTAAAAACAAGGTTCCTTTTAGATGAGATCGGAAAAATAGGTAAATTATTTTATGCAAAAATAAATGTTATTTCTTTTTTGTGAAAATAAATTAGAAGTGATTGGAAGTTATTGGGCCAGTGAAAGAATGTATTATGGCTCCTATATATATTGTAAACCAACAATATTAAGATCCATTGGCGCTGTTTGTAGTATTTAAAGTTTAAAACGCTCGCATTTATAACATTAATTACCCATTTTTGGGAATATATACATACATCCTCTATATAAAACGAAACATCACTTTTAATAGGAAATAAAGCCCAGGGCAATGATAATTCTTCAAATCATTTATTTCAATCTATGTACTCCCACATAAGTTCGATATATCTTTAGTCACGGTCAATTAATTCGATAAATAAGGTTTTCGTATAAGCTTTTAGAAAATTGTTAAGGATGGTTTGAAAATTTGAATGGTGTTTTGTCGCTCATCACTTATCATTAAAGCCGGTGGAAAAGAAATAACTTACAATGTGCTAAAACGTATTGAATGTAGTAAATCATACAATATACAGAACTTGGATCTTAATCAAAATGATCGTTATTAAGAGAATATCTCGAATTCAATTTTCGAAGGTCCGTATTGTGAAAATAGTTTAATATGTATAGTAAATTCCAAGATATAAGATCCTGCCTTTTTGCTTTTTCAATAAACGAGCCTGTTATGGTTTTGTGCATAGTTGCCAGGTATTACGATAAATGTATTTTTATTTCACCTGCTTTGTATACCGCCCTCACTTGCAACCGCAATCATACTGGATCTATTTTTACCTATATATTTACTACCTGGCAACCCGGTTTGGAGCCCTTTAAGTATTTGATAATATAGGCCTAATGACCACAGGTCCCCATTAAGACTCGAAAGATACTTTTTGTTATTTTTATTTTTAGTTTTAAGAACTTACAACGTAACGGTCCTATTTTAATTATGTGGCGTCGGTGGGAAAATTGTAATAGTGGCTATAGCAAGAGAAAACATTTATTACTTGACGCTAAACAAATAGTGGAAAATGTTTACGACAGTTTGGTAAAAAGGAATTTGAACAAACAAAGTGCTTTGCAAGAAACCAGTGAACTAACAAAAACCCAAATTTCTACGATTAAGGGTATTGTAGGAAAACTATCACTCAGGAACAGGAAAAAACAGAAGGATTTTCAAATGCATCATGTAGACGATTGTGAAAAAAACGTCATCAGGAGAAAAATATATTCTATATATGAAGAGCAATTGGTGCCGACACAAGACAAAATAAAATTAAGACTGGTGCAGGACGGGACCAATATACATTGTGGTCGATCAACCCTTCACAGAATTCTCTTAAGGATGGAATTCACGTTCCGAAAAATCAACAAAGGCAAGTAGTGATGGAGTCACAGAGATTACAAATCTTGCGACATATTTATTTAAAAGAAATTAAAAAGTATCGATCAGAGAATTAGCCAATAATTTACCCTGACTAAACATGGTTCGATACCCATGACACTGTGCAAAAAGGGTGAGTCGACAGCAGTACAAAATGTCAGACTAATGCACCTTCAAATAAAGGTAAATGAATAACCATTTTTGCTTGCTGGACCTGAAAAGGGCTGGGTTTCAAATTGTCTACTGACAACAACATAAAAATTCTAGTTTGGACTATCACGAAGACACGACCGCAGAACTTTTTGAAAACTGGTTTAAAAATTTCCTTTTGCCAAATATTTCCGTGTTATAGTTA
>CM032447.1:193773637-193861129 GCA_019049505.1 Pachyrhynchus sulphureomaculatus | reverse complement strand
CAGCCTTTCTGTTGACTAGTTACAGCTGATCACTTGCGTCAATCTTGTCAATTGCTACCAGTAAAATACAGAAAAAAAATCGTTTGGCCAGGCTGCAAAAAGTCATGATGGACGATTCCCTTCCAATTCCACCATACACACAGCATCACCTTATTTGGAGTCATTCAGGGTTTTGCCCTACGTGATCCACTTTTTATCAAACATGATCAGACCCTTCAGAAATCACCCGATTTCATTACGTTCATCATCATCTGGCATCCAAATATCGAGCTGCCTTTTGTCGGCAGCTTTCGCCAAATGAAAATTGTTCGGTAATGGATGTTTAGTTCCTGGCTGCTTACATGCTGATTTTACTCAAGATCTGCTAAAATTCTATTAACGTTTTTTGTCATTGGTCAACTAATGCGAGGAGCTTCTTTGGCATCGAAATTTCTAGAACGAAAGCGGCTGGGCCATCTTATGGCTATTGGTTTTGGTAACGTATCTTGATTATAAACAACATAAATGTATTTATAGACTTGTGCAACCTTTGCAGAAATTTCATGCATATTCAAGAGGCTCCAAATTAAATCTGAATAAACAGACTACAACAGTATTGTGAAATATCAGCTTTCAACTCCGTTAAGGAAGACCTGATGAAACTTATATGGCTGAGATATATGATACTAAAGGACTCTAACGAGACAGAGGATCAATACTGTTTCGACAATCCTTTATATTTGTGCTTTTTTTCTGCTACGTGTATAAACAAACAATTGGACTGGAAAGAAAGAGCCAATTGCCAAAAGGCAAGTAGAGGCAAAGAAGAACTTTTCATCTATCGAAACGGCCATTCTGTATCCAAATGAATAAAAGTTAAACAATGTTCTAAAGAAAATCTGATTTGATTGACATCGTAGCTTTAAATAAAAAATTGTTGGTGTTTTTTTTTTTAGTATAGTATGTTACTGTGTTTAAAATACTGATCTTGAGAAATAGATCCAGGATCAGTTTCTGTTACTTAAACTGGAAAAGGTAAAAATTTATTTAAGTACTAATAAAATGAAATAAGAAATTGTCAATTTTAGGTATGGTTATATTACAACAAACCAGGGGTTTAACAAAATTGATCCTAAATATTTTTTGAAATATTTTTGATATGTATATTAGATAGAGGCATTAGCGTACATGCTGAAAAAATATGAATCTTCAGAGTCCATTTTTTCGTTGGTTATAGCGAGGTGCTATTTATCACAATTTTTTTTTTGTAGTTCCACTTGACATAAGGGTTTACCGGTTGAAATATATTATACGATTTTCATAATACCCTATATATATATATATATATATATATATATATATATATATATATATATATATTTATATATATATACAGCTGCAAACAAAAGTATGGAAACATTTAAATTCCCATCTCTAGTCTGAACATTTAAAAGGTTTAGAATTACAATATTTATTTATGAATCGTGTACATGCTAACAAACATTTTTGAAGACTAAAACAGTTATTATTTATTAGAAAAGTGCTTAGTTTTTAGCGCTACAAAATTATTCACAAACGAAAGTGTGGAAACATTTTTGTTATAAAATAAAAATTCCACTAAGACGACTGAGATGTCGAAAATATTTAGTATTTAGTGGGATATCCTTTTGCGTCAATTACTGCTTGACGTCTTCTGCTCATAGAGTAAATAGCACAAAAATCTGGTGGTATTTTTTCCCATTCATTTATTTTAAGCGATCGAAAGTTCGTCCAGATTTTTTATATTTCTTTTCCTAATTTGTTAATCCAGATAGTGCTAAAGATTCTCTATCGGGTTCAAATCAGGTGATTGTGAAGGCCAGCGCATCACCCGGATCCTTTGTTCAGAAAACCAATCTTGGCTAAGCGAGATGTGTGTTTGGGTCATTATCTTGCCAAGAAAACTGCTACTGATATTAATGAAGAATTAAGGCAAGAATATCAGGGTGTATTGGTGTCGACTATTAGGCGTCGTCTGTTATCTAAAAATCTTCATGGTAGGCGTGCTGTTAAAAAGCCACTCCTTACAAATAGTCACAGAAAAGACAGATTGAAATTTGCTAAGGAACATAAAGACTGGACTCAAAATCAGTGGTTTCTAGTAATCTTTAGTGACGAAAGTAGGTTCAATCTCTTTGAAAGTGATTCTACTGGTTATGTAAGAAGACCAGTTGGTCTAAGATATACCCAAAGTACCTTGTACCTACTGTCAAACATGGCGGTGGAAATATGTATGGGGTTGTTTTCGACGTGGCCATTGGCAAAGATAAATGGCAGAATGGATGCTCAAATGTGTCTTGAGCTATTGGAAAATAATTTGATTCCTATGAAGAAGATTTGCCACTGTCATAGATTTTTCAACAAGAAAATGACCCAAAACACACTTCTCGCTTGGTCAAAAATTGGTTTTCTGAACAAAGGAATCGGGTGACGCTGTGGCCTTCACAATCATCTGATTTGAACCCGATAGAGAATCTTCGGCACCATCTGGATAAATAAATTAGGAAAAGAAATATAAAAAAACCGAGACGAACTTTGAAGCGCATTAAAACACGCATGGGAAAAAATACCTACACCCGATTTTTGTGCTAGGCTTATTGACTCTTTGGGCAGAAGATGCCAAGCAGTGATGGACGCAAAAGGATATCCCACTAAATATTAAATATTTTCGACATCTTATTCATCTTAGTGGAATTTTTATTTTATAACAAAAATGTTTCCATACTTTTGTTTATGCATATTTTTGTTACGTTAAAAACTAAGCACATTTCTACTAAACAAAAGTGTTTCCATACTTTTGTTTGTATATAATTTTGTTATGTTAAAAAGTAGCAGTTTTCTAATAAACAATAATTGTTTTAGTCTTCAAAATGTTTGCTAGCATGTACCCTATTAATAAATAAATATTGTAATTCTAAATAAAACCGTTTAAAATGTTAAGACTAGAGATGGGAATTTAAGTGTTTCCATACTTTTGTTCGCCACTATATATATATATATATATATATAATATATATATATATATATATATATATATATATATATATATATATTTGAGCATGTATGTCCATTTATAAATCAAGAACGACTGATTTATTTTTCATCTAGTTTTTTTTTGTATGTTTTGACCCACAATACATAACATATGGTTAAATGGTTCCCGAAAAATAATGATTTTTGTCGGCAGAGATCAGATAGGGGCAAGGCGATGCGACGATAGTAGTTTTCCAGTATAAGATCACAGGTTATAAAAGCCTGCTTCAAACGTTAAAAAATTTAGTAGTCATGCAGATTATTTATAATAATTATTTTTATATCAAAGCTAATAAACTAACTATAATTGCAATTTGTGTCCCAGTTGTAAAAGGTCATAATAAGTTTTGCTTATTAGTTCTAAACGGTAAACGTTAATAAACTCTTTACGTTTTTAAATTAATATTAAATTATATCGTAATATAGTATATTATAAAACAGACGTAACCTAAGCAAGAAAAAATAGACAAATCTTTCAGAAAACTTTAAATATTTAAAAAATACAAAGTAAATCGAAATAATGCTAATAGAATTCATTATATATTATATATTCTGGGCCAAGTTTTCCGAATATAGGTAATGGGACATTGGTAATTTTATTTTTAATTTTGGGAATATTAATTAAAATATAAATTTGAACTAAAAAGTCTCCAAAAGAAAATAAGAAAAATGGTAATAAAAATAAATAAAATCATTAGGAAGAGCCTTTTTTTTGTATCTTTAAAATTTTTCCTGCAAAATTTTGCTCCATAATATTGGGTTAGATGGTTTCAGAGAAATAATGATTTTATTCGACATTTATCATATAGTCTCCCTAGGCGATGCGAAGAAGTAGTTTTGAAATGTCGCACATTTTGGCAAGTAAGCAGGCTGAGCCGCGGATATAAGCTCGTAATTTACAAAAACATCCTAATTCCGAATGTTATAAAATTTAGCAGTCATGCAGATTATTTAGAGCACTTATTTCTATATCAAAGTTGGTATACTAACTATTAATGAAATCTGTGTCACAGTTGTAAATGTTAGGATTAAATCTTAAAACTTTGCTTATTCCTCCTAGACGTCAAACGTGAAACCTTTTTTTTACATTTTTAAATTCAAATTGAATTATAACTGAATACGGTATATTAAAAAAAAAAAAACGGCTAAGTGCAAGTCGGACAATTAGTGTACGGTGATTGCTTGTAAAATAAAAATTTTTATTACGAAGGTATAAAATGATCAGTGACTCCATAAAACAAACTCAAAATGACTTTTCAACAAAGTTTATTTCCGATCTTTTTTCTTATATTAATAAATCTTAAAAAGAAGTATTTAAAGCAGTCAGAAACTGAAAAAAATTTGTTGACTAGCACACTAGCTTTTTTTCGAAAGTCTGGAATGTTTGGAACATGATGTCAGGGTGGTGCAAGTCCAAATTGACGGTATCAAAAAAGCATAGATATTTTTATATGTTAATGCTCTTAAAACAAAAAAAAAAAAAACCGGTCAAGTGCAAGTTGAACTTGCACAATTAGTGTTCCGTACGTTGATTGATTTTAAAATAAAAATTTTTGTTAGGGTGGTATAAAATGATCAGTGACTTTTACAAAGCACACCCCAAATGAGTTTTCAACAAAGTTTGTTTCCAATCTTTACTGAAAACTGGTGACCTTGAAATTTTGTTTTTTTTTTATATATACCAAATAAATTATTAAAGGTAATGCACTCCTGATAATTTTCGTTCAATCTATACCCCGTGGAGAATATTCCAGAATTTTTTCAAAATTTTTTGATCAGTACTTTTCGAGATAAGGTAGGGGACAGCGATTTTTTAAAAGTAATACGAAGAAAAGTGTGCGCAGGTATTACATTATATATATATATTTTACTCGTGTTTTCACAAGCTTTCATTTGACACCACACTCGATGACCTAGTAAAAAAAAAATTTTTCACTTCCGATTTCACCCCTCAAAACGAACCCGTTAAGTCAAAATTTATGTTACGGTGGCACAAAATAATTAGTGACTTCACAAAACACACCGCAAATGAGTTTTCAACAAAGTTTGTTTCCAATCTTTACTGAAATCTGATGACCTTGAAATTTTTGTTTTTTTTATATACCATATAAATTATTAAAGGTAATGCACTCGTGATAATTTTCGTCCAATCTACACCCCGTGGAGAATATTCCAGATTTTTTTTCGAAATTTTTTGATAAGTACTTTTTCGAGATAAGGCCCGGGACAGCGATTCTTCGCGAATTTTTAAGAATAATACAAAGAAAAGTGCGCGCAAGTATAATATTATATATATATATATATTTTTTTTTTTAATCGTGTTTTCACAAGCTTTCATTTGACACCACACTCGATGACCTAGTAAAAAAATTTTTTTTTTCACTTCTGACTTCACCCTCCAAAACTAACCCCTTAAGTCAAAATTTAATTCTCAAAACTACATGGCTCTGATGCGGCCATCAATTCCTATATTATTACCAAATTTCACCTTTCTATGTCAAATAGTTTCGGAGAAAATCGGGTGTGACAGACAGACACCGAAGTGATCTTATAAGTGTTCCGTACGGAACGCTAATAAAAAGATTGAATAAATCACTCTGTTTGGTTTTTTAACAGGAAAGCAGGGTATGCTTCCTCAAATTATTTAGTGTTTTTTAAATACTTAAGAATCTTAATTAATTAATAGAAAAAAATCCACGATGCTATTAAAAAAGGCACAAAATTTGGATTTTTATTAATTTTGCGCTACCTAGCACTTTTATTGGATTTACAACTTGGAAGGGAATTTTAAAATTTAATTTTAAAAAAAGAATGAAAAAATATTGTTTATTCTGAAGAAAAACTATTAATATCTGAATTCTCAAAATCGAACTCTTTTACTTACTTTTAAAAATTTAGCTTCGTCTGGTCCCTTTACCCGAATTAAACTTTTTATAAAAAAGTCATTTTTTTTTTACGAATTTTTATATATTAGTTTAGAATTTTAGAAATTGAATGTAAAAATTAAAAAGTAAGGCTATTCAAATCAATTGGAATCCCAAGGAATTCTATTAAAACAATTATGAACTATAATAAATTATTAAGTTTGATTATAACTATTTATTTTGATCATAACATAACTCTTATACAGAGAAAAATTATTTATAATATCATTTACAAGATTGTTGTGAGATACTTTCCTCCCTCCTAAGTTCTTTCGCCCTCGGTAGGGTACGGTGACTCTGTGCTCAATAAATGGATTGAACTATCAGCTGCAACTCTCCTCGGTTCTGTGCATGCTCTGATGCTTCATGCAATAACTTCTCGGTTAACTGTGTAATCTGATCCACCCAACGTAAAGGTGACCTACTCCTGCAGCGCTTGCCTTCAACCTTTCCCTGTATAACCAGTGATTTCAGCTCACCTCTTTTGCTGAGGTGGCCGAAATACCTCAAGCATGTCTGGTTTATAGCCGAGTTCAACCTTTTAGTAATTTTTAGTTTTTGTAAAATAGACTAGTTAGTTCGATGTTTCACCCACAATATCCTGAGAATTCGACCACACAGCCACATCTCAAAAGAAATAATTTTATTTCTGTCAGCTTTCTTTATTGTCCATGTTTCCGATGCATATGTTACAATTGGAAATATAAGCGCCCTTGCAAGCCTTAACTTAGTCGATCGCGAGATGCTCGAGTCTTTCCATACAGATGCATTCACTACATGACAAATAACGAATATAAAAAATGTTCTTTGTTTTTAACCCAAATTACCTGCCGCCATTGTTTTCTTTACTCGTTGTTCATTCTTTTTCACCAACTAAAAATGCTTTAATCTTAATATTTTCATTAATAACTATAATCATTTTATCTGCAGAATAAATGTCTTTATCATGTGCCACAATTCGATCATCGAGTTTCCTCCAATGCCATTAGCTTCGCTTTTGCCGTGTCCAGCAGCAGGAAATCTCCACGAGGCGTTATTCAATTCAGATTTTTTGCAAAAATACTGAAAGAAACAAAAATGGTTTTATTTTCATATTGCGTTTTAGGCCCATCGTTTTAAATATGAAGAGCGCAGTAATCAGGAACTTCCTGCTTAATTGTGTTAATGACAGGAATCAATAAAGCTCAAACTGCTAAAGAATCATGTTTTAAGTAATCTGACATTGAGAAAAAGATTTAAAAATTAATTCGTCTTCTGAATTATTAAAAAAATAATCGCCAGTTTGTAGTAAGATCTGTTCTTTTTGAAGCATGAAAATGTAAATTTTGTATCTCAGAGCTATGTTCTGTCGCAAAACCTTGTTTTGTTAATATTCCGAAATAAAAAATGAAAATTATTAAACTAAAAGTTTTAAATATTTTAAATAAACCGAGTGTTTTTTATGTTTAGGAACGTGTTTGGGTTCGGAAGATCACATCAACTTTTCTTTTTCTAAATTTTAAAAAGTTTAATATACAAAAAAAGTTATCCCTAACAAGTTGTAAATCGAATAAAAGGGCTAGACGGAGCAAAATTATTAAAAATAGCATGAAAAGCTTTAATTTCGATTATTCAAATATTCAAATTTCGCACCCTTTTAACCGCATCATGGATTTTTTTTTTCAGTTGATTACTTAACATTCTTAAGTAAATACTAATTCACTTTTGGGTACGATTACGCTGCTCTCCTGATAAAAAAAACAACAAAAATATTGATTTATTCAATCTTTTTGATATTGTTTTGAGAGCATTAACGTGTAAAAATATTTATGATTTTACCGTTACTTTGGGCTTGCACCACCCTGGCATCATGTTCCAAACATTCCAAACTTTCAAGAAAACACTGGTAAACTAGGGTGCTGGTCTTTTTTTGTATGGGTCTAGCACACGTGCTACAGGGAAGTCCCTAAAGCGCTGCAGGAGCGACACGTGTGCGGAGAAAGCGACTCACGTTGTTCTTGAATCGCTGTAAATTGTACTCGGTGGGAAACACGGTCCTGGGCAAATTATTCCAAAGGGATGATGTGCTCCATATAAAAGACTGCTTGAAAAGCGTTGTACGAGGAGTAACAAGCTGAACCTTATATCAGCGCGACGTGTACTTCTAACATGCACCGCTCTGGGAGGTTACATCCTTCGAACACTTTCCATGAAAATACTTGTAGAATAGGCTCAAGTCGCCAACCGTTCTTCGATGTTCCAGCGAATCAAGGCCACCTCAGTGTATGTTTGGGAGCGGAGCTCCAAACATGGGAGCAGTATTCCATAGTTGGTCGAATTTGAGCTTTGTAGAGAATTAACAGTTGTTGTGGAGTATAAAGCTTTCTGGTTCGAATTAATATTCCTATCTACCTATATACCTATCCTTGCTATCCCTGCAACATGTTCATGCCAGGACATATTTGCTCCCAAATTAACGCCCAACAAATTGAGTGACGATGTTAAAGGAATAGAGTGCTCCGACATAACTATGTCGGGTTCAGCAACGTTAACTTTTTTAGAAAAAACTGCCGCCTGGGTTTTTGCAGCGTTAAATTCCACTTGGTTACTGTCACCCCAAGATAGAATTTCTTTCAGGTCCTTGTTAAGTTGAATGACTTCCTGCTGTCTGCGGATATTCGTCTGAATAGCCGATGTCCGAGCGTTCAAAGTGAATGAAGGGATAAGTGTACTGTCATCTGCAAAGCTGTAGGTTGGTTTCCCGGTCTTTTCCAGCAGATCGTTAATATAGATGAGAAAGAGAGTAGGAGATAATATGTAACCTTGGAGTACACCGGCGTTGATAGTGAATGTGTTAGAAAGAAATCCGTCGACTGCCACTCGTAAAGAACGCTCTCTGAGGAAACATGAGAGCCACAAACAGAACTTTTCAGACATACCATAAGAACGTAGCTTAGCCAACAGCCCATCATGCCAAACACGGTCGAATGCCTTGGATATGTCAAGGGCAACCGCTCGAGATTCTCCAAAGTGTTCAATTGCGTTGTTCCAAACATGTGTTACATGAGTCAAAAGATCTCCTGTTGATCTATTTTTACGAAAGCCATATTGGTGATCGCTAATAATGTTGAATCCTCCAAGATATTTTAGAAGATGCTGATTGATAGCCTTTTCCATGACTTTCGATATTATTGAAAGCAGTGTGATTGATCGGTAGATATTTGGCAAGGTCTTTTTGCCTTTTTTAGGTATCGGCTGAACTGTGGCACATTTCCAGCAGGAAGGAAATATTCCCTTTCTGTAGGATAGGTTGAAAAGTCTACAGAAAACTGGTGTTAGTACCCTCGCACAGTTTTTGAGAACTATGACAGGTATTCCTTCCGTCAACGCCAGAAGCTTTTTTGGTGTCTAGCTTCATCAAAATACGTTTTATGATACGCTGTCTGAAGACAATATCAGGCATCCTTGACTGTACTATGGGAATAGTAGGTGGTGTTTTTCCTTGGAAATCGACAGTAGAATGTGAAGCAAAGAGTTCAGCCAACAAGTTCGCTTTTTCAACAGGTGTCGTTGCAATAGAATTATCTGGCCGTGTGAGTCGTGGTACGGGGGCTTTGGTGAAATTTTGACTAACTGCCTTGGCGACTGACCAAAAGGACCTGGAATTGTAGGGACAAGCGAGAAGCTTGTTTCTAATCCGTTGATTGTGTGCCTCCTTGGTTTCGTCGATAATTTCTTTGCATCTGTTCCTGACACGAACAAAGATGTTACGATTTATGGTGGATTTTCACGCCATTGTCGGTATGCTAGATGTTTAGAAGCAACAGCTTCTTTGCATTTTCGGTCAAACCAAGGCATTTCTTCGAAAAAGGGATGTAAGCCTCCATACCAGCCAAAATAAAATCGGAAACCTCCCTGGTGCAGTCAGATGGGTCGTCGGATCGAAAACAAACGTCTAACTAAGGGAAAGGTTGGAAATATTCAATGAGATCTTCCCATTTAGCAGATTTGTAGTGCCAAATCTTGCGCGGTTTAAGCGCCTCTCTGTCAGAGATTGGTAGAATACTCGGTGTCGAATGTATGTTATAGTCGGAAGAACCTAACGGCGGATTTACGCTGACCGTGTAAATCTCCGAATTGGTGGTTAAAAACAGATCAAGAAGACTGGCGAACTCCCCGTCTCGATCAGAGATCTGTGTTGGTTCGTTAATAAGCTGCGTTAAGCCACAACTGATTCGACTTCGACCTTGTTCGTCGGTAGTATTTGAATATTTAAGCCAATTGATGTTGTGGACATTAAAGTCGCCCAGGATGGCAATTTCGGCATTTGGATAGTTAGTTTATAAATGATCGATGGTGTCTGCAAGAAAAGGGAAAAGTGTTCTAAAGTTAGTATCACTTGGTGGTCAATAGAGGATACAGATCAACCTTGTGGTTGGTTAAGTCGTTACTTTTAACCACATAACATCAAGGTTTGGGGGCTCCAGAATCTCTTCTCGTTGGCAAGTCTGATAAAAAGACAGATTCCAAAGTTACGCCTGAATCGGGAATAGAAGTTGTACCCAGGATAAAAATAGTTGACTGTGCTGGTCGATGAACTGACCTTGGTTTCACAGAGAGCGAGTACATGAGGTTTGGTGCACTGAAATTATGTTCGAGTTTAAACCCCGTATGTTGCAAAAATCCATTTTAAAATTCTGATCTCTGAATGTCGACGTCCCTGAACCAGCCCCCACCCGGAAATCCGAACGGAGGTTATTTTACCTGCGGAATTTTTTGTATCCAGGTGCCTCATCATGTTATTTGGTCCCACAGTCCGGAACATCGACACAGCGACAAAACGTTAAGCAACTTCACGCAGCCTAAGCTGATGCGATGGTATCATACCGGGCGATGCTGGTGGGATCTGGGCATCTACCATCTAGGTTGTTCTTTAAGTCGCCTCCTACGACAGGCAGAACGTACCGGGGAGATAGTCTATCCCGCTCCCCCACGGGTCTAAAAATTTTCTAAGGTTTCTAACTGCTCTAAATACTTTTTTTTGATATATCAGATAAATTATCAGAGATAATGCATTCGTACTAATTTTCATTCAATCTACATCTTATAAAGAATAATCTAGAATTTTGTCGAAATTTTTTGATTAGTACTTTTGGAAATGGGTTTGGAGGACTAAGATTTTTGTCAATTTTTAGCCCACTCGATGACCTTGAAAAAATTGTTTTGTTATATACCAGATGTATTATCAAAAGTAATGCACTAGTAATAATTTTTATTCAACCTATACCTTATGCAGAATGTTCAAGAATTTTTTTTTAAATTCGGGTACTAGAGGTGGGGGGACAGCGAATTCAGGCGGTTTTTTTAAAATAATGTAAAGAAAAGTTAGCGCGATTATTACATTAGATATACTTTTGAACTCGTGTATTCACAAGCTTTCATTTGACACCACACTAGATTCCCTTGAATTTTTTTTTTCATTTCCGATTTCACTCCCCAAAACTAACCCCTTAAATCAAAAGTTTACTTTCAAAACTACATGACTCTGATAGGGCCGTCAATTCCTATATTTGCGACAAAAGTCAACTTTCTATGTCAAATAATTTCGGAGAAAATCGGGTGTGACGGGCAGATAGATAGATATACAGGCAGACGGACGGATAGACGGACGGACACCGAAGTGATCCGATAAGTGAGGACGGTTAGACAAATTCTATAAACAATTTAAATTTTTTTTTAATACAATTTAAATGGAAATAATGGTAGTAGAATTAATAGTAGAATAGTTGATTATGCAGTACCTTTAAAAGGTATTAGTAATTCTGTATTTTGTTTTATTTCCACGTTTTCTTTTTGAAACAGATTTCTTACAATCTCTATACTTTCACTTACAGAAAATATATATTTCGCATTAACGATATCTTTGGATCTGTACATAACATGCAAGCTGTCGAAAGATTACCTGATATTAATACCATTTGTCACAACTTATATACAACTTTTCAACTCTGCACAACAACCATTGAATATTAAATTAATTGAATATTTAGCTGATATGCAACTATATATTTACCATAAGAATGTATTATTTTTGGGAATTTTATTTATTAGAATAGATAAAAACTTACACCTAGAAAGTTGCGCATACGATTAGTTACATAGAGTGTTGTATTAAGGGCCAAAGAACATTAAAGCTATTTGTTAATACCCTAGTAGTTTTGACGTAGTGATATTTATTGACACAGGATCAAATTATAGTATGCCTCGATATCAAATTTTTAGGGACGTTAACAGGTTAGGAATCTGTCAATGTGATAATTTTAACTTTACTGAGAATATACCAAAATAACCGATGAAATATACCAACCGACACGCTATGATACTAGAAAAATCAATAAAATAAAATATGGATTAAAATATTCCTACACTGCGATACGAATGCAATAAAGCATTTTGTTAAGATATCTTTCTAAGTTACAGTACCAACTAAAATAAAAATCATTTTTCCTATTGTATTTGATAAACAAATTAAACAATGAAGAAAATTCAGCCTGCTGTGACTTTTTTTTTGACTTTGAAATTCGAATATGTAAAATTAAATTCTATTTCAGGAGTTCACTGTCGGATGTTCCTACAGTTAAAATACGTTCCTTTGAGTTTTGTTTATATTTCGTTTTGTCACTAAAATTCTTTTGGATACAACATATTTTATAGCAACTTAAACATAAATGTGTAAAAAATGACGATATTTTCATCAATTTTGGGGCCAGAATTAAGCACGATTTTAGGATGAGTTCGTTAGTTAGAGTCATGATGAAGTAGTTTGTTAGATATCTTTTATTAGGCTGAATGAGTATTACAGTTTGCCAAACAGAAAGTTCTAACTTAAGAACACTAACACGTAGGCTGAAAAGTTTTTGGTCTAGCTACTTAAAAGAAAGATTTGTCTTTGTCTTCAAAATAGGTCTCAGTTTCGGCGATAACTTCTTCAATGGAGCCTTTCCCGTAAGCATTTCTTGGAGTTCTGCAAATAGATAATAATCGCTGATGGCCAAATCTGGATAATATGGTGGATGTGGATGAGGAAGCAATTTGGACTTCAATTCATGAAATTTAGCCATCGTAACCATTGACTTATGACACGGTGTATTGTCTTGATGAATGAGCACTTTTTTCTTGTTCATTTGGGGCCGTTTCTTTGCGATTTCTGCCTTCAAACGCACTAATAACTTTACATATTATTCGCTATTGATGGTTTATCTCTTTTCAGCATAGTCAATGAAAATTATTCCATGCGCATCCCAAAATGTAAGCCAAAACCTTCTTAGCTGACTGTTGTGTGTGTCTTTGGTCGCTTCGGGCAGTTATTACCGGCTGCTGTCCACTCAGCTGACTGCCGATTTGATTCCGGTGTGTAATGGTGGATCCATGTTTCATCCACTGTGACATATTGCATGAAAAAATTCTTTTTATTGCGCTTAAACAAGTCCAAACAGAGTTCAGAATCATCAAGACGTTATTATTTTTGGTCCATTGTGAGCAAAGGCGGTACCCATTTCGATCAGAGCTTTCTCATGCACAAATGTTCATGCAAAATATGACCATGTTCTTTTGATATCTTTAGGATGTCAGTTATCTCAGGAAATTTCACTTTACGGTTATCCAAAACAATTTTGTGGATTTTTTTTATGTTTTTCGGTGTAACAACCTCATTTGGGCGTCCAGAGCATTCAGCATTATTTGTGTCTATACGACAGCGTTTAAATTTAGGATACCAGTAAATGATGAGTAATTTTCCAGGGACAGAGTTCCCGTAACACTTATCAAACCATTGCTTTGCTTGAACGGTATTTTTTTCCATCAAAAAGCAGTGCTTAATCAACACACGAAATTCGATTTTTTTCCATTGTTTTGAAAATATCGAAAGTAGCGTCACTAAAACCACTGTAACTTATAAACGAATCGTCGAAATGTCATGAAATTTTGACGCGTATCGTTTAAAGGTTGGTACTTCCTAAAAATCATATGGATTTTTTTGAGAAGGGTGACCTCTATGTGTCAGACCAAAAATTTTCAGCCTACGTGTTATTTACATGAAAATTGATTTAAATGAAAAGGTATTTAAAGCCTAGTGTGCTGTGATAGAACGTCAAAAATACTTGACATACTCAACAAAGCAGCTTACAAACCCGCTGCGCGAAGAGTTATTTCCTTAAAGCAGAGTTGAAATCCTAAATGAATTTCGTTGCGAAACAATTAAGCAACTGACACACGAAAATCTCACTATACTAAATACAGTTTCCGCCGGTAGAAATAATTACTAGAGTGAAATCAACCTTATTTTTTATTAAACTAGGAAACAGCCGAGAAAATACGCCAAAATGTGGTAGAAATTCTATAAAACTTCAGATCGCTCCACGCCATCCTGAAAATTAAAAAGCACCAAGCCCTGGCGAACCTAAATATAATGAATGTAGTATCCCAAGACCACACAACATACTTGGAAACGAGTAACAAAACGAAGACTAACGCATCACCAATAGATCCTAAAAGTAAATCACAGCTGACATTCCGAGAAACATCCAGCAAGTGGCTCAAACTATACGTTTTTTCAAAAATTCATTAACCGAATAACCCTCCGCCATCAAATGTAAGTACTTTTAACTCAATTATTACCAAACTCCAGAACATATTGCTAACTATAGCCCGTTGTGAAGCAAGCCGAAACATACATGGAGAATTCATCAGATTCTTGACAATTTACATTTCCAAGAAAAGGACATAATAGTAATTTTTATTCTCAAGCTCCTGTATCCTATCATTTCAGTAGATGAGCTTTATATACTGGAATGATAGGATACAAGAAATTGCACGAAACAAAACTCTCCCAGATCACATAGTTCTTTCCAGACACTGTCTGAAAAATGTATATTTTTTTTGTCTTACAACCAAATGTACAGGCAAATGGAAAGCATTGCCATGGTTTCATTTCTGTTGCCAGCCATAATCAAATAACTTTTATGACGTACTTCGAACAAAAAGCGTTATATAATGCAGCCTTGAAGCCGAAATTTGATTCTATACGTAGGTGCTTAATACATTCTGGGATCACCTAAACTTCTTAGAGTGGAAAGTAAAATTTACACTCGAACTAGAGGAAAACAACAAACTGTGTGTAACTCTTAGGCGCACTTGTAGAAAAAACTGCAGAAGGATACCCGAAACGCACAGGCTACAAGAAGCAAACATACACCAACATGCCTTTCCATGCCAGTTCACACCCATCCCAATTACAAGCAGTAGCTATTGCCCAAGGTAAGAAGTTATCTGCAAGCCTCTAAGAATATAAATTCTGTATCCGCAACAGCTCTTTTTCAACACAATTTAGCGACAGATCATAAAATTTACTTCAATACTGCAAACAAATAGCTGCTGTTCAATATTTTAAAACAAGAATCATCAGAGAAGCCATCGAAATTAAGAAAATTGGCACCTTAAATGAAAGAGAGTTAGCAGAACTATCCAGGCGAAAAAAAAATGAAAGCGATTATACCCTCAACCTATTAGCATTAGAAAAATAGATAATAAAATAAGACATTAAAATATCAGCAGCCAACAGTGTACGGAATAACATTGTTATCATATATGTTAGAACTGAGGAAACGGAGCCAGCGTGAACAAAGTACTGCTACAATCTAAGCTTTCAACAACGCATGAATAGCTCAGATAGTTCAAAATCTTTCTGTTTACCACCAACTACTGACTAGTGAACGTCGATAATGCCAAAATAGACTTTAACGAAACGTCGGCGACTACTAAGTCAAAACAATACCAATCAACGAATGCATTGCACAATGGCGGGCGGTTAAACTGCATGAAAAAAATGATTTGGATATTATCCTAAAAATAGGTAAATATAGTTTTGACAACATATTGCTTCTATTATAAATGACCACATAGTGTGTGTTGCGATCAAATGGAAAGTACAGGATTTTCCTCGTATTTTTAGTAGAAACCCTGCAATTTTTGCAGCTGAAAAATTTTTCTTAATTCCCACTGGTTTTTCATCTTCTACATATTGTCGGACGTAACGCCCGCGTTACCTAACCAGTAGGGCATTGTACTACCACTTTTTCGATTTCTTTCAAACCACTAGGTTTAATCGAGACGGGGAGTTCGCCAGTCTTCTTGATCTGTTTTTAACCACCAATCCGGAGATTTACACGGTCACCGTAAATCCGCCGTTAGGTTCTTCCGACCATAAACTGCTTTCGACATCGAGTATCCTGCCAATCAGTGACAGAGAGGCGCCTAGGCCGCGCAAGATTTGGCACTACAAATCTGGCAAGCCTTGGTTCGACCGAAAATGCAAAGAAGCTGTTGCTTCTAAACATATTGCCTACCGACAATGGCGTGAAAATCCTAACACCGTAAATCGAAACATCTTTGTTCATGCCCGGAACAGATGCAAGGGAATTATCGACGAAACCAAGGAGGCACACAATCAACGAATTAGAAACAAACTTCTCGCTTGTCCCAACAATTCCAGGTCCTTTTGGGCAGTCGCTAAGGCAGTTAGTCAAAATTTTACCAAATCCACCATACCACCACTCACACGGCCAGATAATTCCATTGCAACCACACCTGTTGAGAGAGCGAACTTGTTGGCTGAACTCTTTGCTTCACATTCTACTGTCGATTTCCAAGGAATAACACCACCTACTATTCCCATAGTGCAGTCAAGGATGCCCGATGTTGTCTTCAGACAGCGCATCATAAAGCGTATTTTAATGAAGCTAGACACCAAGAAGGCTTCTGGCGCTGACGGAATACCTGCCATAGTTCTCAAAAACTGTGCAAGGGAACTAACACCAGTTTTCTGTAGACTTTTTAACCTATCCTACAGAAAGGGAATATTTCCGTCCTGCTGGAAATGTGCCACGGTTCAGCCGATACCTAAAAAAGGTGAGAAGACCTTGCCAAATAACTACCGACCAGTTGCACTGCTTTCAATAATATCGAAAGTCATGGAAAAGGTTATCAATGAGCATCTTCTAAAATATCTTGAACGATTCAATATTATTAGCGATCACCAATATGGTTTTCGTAAACATAGATCAACAGGAGATCTTCTGACTTATGTAACACATGTTTGGAACAACGCAATTGAACATTTTGGAGAATCTCGAGCGGTTGCTCTTGACATATCGAAGGCATTCGACCGTGTTTGGCACGATGGACTGTTGGCTAATTTGCGCTCTTATGGTATGTCTGAAAGGTTCTGTTTGTGGCTCTCATGTTTCCTCAGAGAGCGTTCTTTACCAGTGGCGGTCGACGGATTTCTTTCTAACACCCTCACTATCAACGCTGGTGGGCCCCAGGGCTCCATACTGTCTCCTACTCTCTTTCTCATTTACATTAACGATCTGCTGGAAAAGACCGGGAATCCAATCTATAGCTTTGCAGATGACAGTACGCTTGTCTCTTCATTCACCTTGAATGCTCGGACATCGGCTGCCCAGGCGAATATCCGCAGACAGCAGGAGGTCGTTCAACTTAACAAAGACCTGGAAGAAATTCTATCTTGGGGTGACAGTAACCAAGTGGAATTTAACGCTACAAAAACCCAAGCGGCAGTTTTTTTCTAAAAAAGTTAACGTTGCTGAACCCGACATAGTTATGTCGGGGCACTCCATTCCCCTAGCATCGTCGCTCAATTTGTTGGGCGTTAGTTTGGGAGCAAATATGTCTTGGCATGAACATGTTGCAGGCATAGCAAGGAGAGCTTCTCAAAAGTTGGGAATATTATTTAGAACCAGAAAGCTTTACACCCCACAACAACTGTTAATTCTTTACAAAGCCCAAATTCGACCAACTATGGAATACTGCTCCCACGTTTGGGGCTCCGCTCCCAAACATACACTGCATTTGTTGGATTCTGTTCAGAGAAGAGCGGTCCGTCTGATTGGGGGCCCGGAATTGACCGGCGGCCTTGATTCGCTGGAACATCGAAGAACGGTTGGCGACTTGAGTCTGTTCTACAAGTATTTTCATGGAAAGTGTTCGAAGGATGTAGCCCACTTAATTCCTCCCAAAGCGGTGCATGTTAGAAATACACGTCGCGCTGGTGCTTCGCATCCGTATGAGGTTCAGCTTGTTACTACGCGTACAACGCTTTTCAAGCAATCTTTTATATGGAGAACGTCATCCCTTTGGAATAATTTCCCCAGCGCTGTGTTTCCCACCGAGTACAGTTTACAGCGATTCAAGAACAACGTGAATCGCTTTTCCCGCACTCGTGCCGCTCCTGAAGCGCTTTAGGGACTTCCCTGCAGCACGTGTGCCAGACCAATAAAAAAAAAAAAATAACAGAAATTGTCCTATAGTTTTTTTTTTTGCGAATACCCCTAGTACGTTTTCCAATTTTATCCTTATGGTAGGTTTACATACTTGTCCAGTCTTGGCAAGCCTCGACAAGCCCCAAGCCTTGTTACAAATGAGACTTGCATTTGGAAGTCGTTTACATGCTTGTGAATGCCCATTGTTCTCCGAACAGTGAAGCATGGCGGACACCGAAGTCGTGGCTGCTATTGCCTTCGGTTTATCATTCTTTTATTTGAAATACAAGCAAAGTAAAACAAAAATGAAAGCCCGACCAAGAAGAAGATGGTGGATGATAAAAATAAATAAATGAACTAACTAACGCGACACTAAACGCACACCAACGTGTAAATGCGTCGCAAGAGCTTGTTACAAACGTCCTTTGATCTGTTAATAAAAACCGACACTCGACCGGAACGGTAACAAGCCCCTCCAAGCTCACGCAAGTCAAGCCAAACAAGCCGTGCACACGCTTGCGTTTGTAGACGCTTGTCAAGACTTGGCAAGTGTGTAAAGGCGCCTTTAAACGTAAGAAAAAAAATTAAGTTACAGCATGATTAAAACAATTAATTATTTAATTTGTATCTAACAGAACTAATGTTTAACGTTTATTTGTTAACTAGATTTCTTTTATCTTTAAAAGCTTATCTACTCTAACATTCTTCTTATGCCAATTTTGTTTATGAAAATATTGCCTTCAAAAATAACATTTTCAAAACATTGCTTTGAAAAATTTGTTTTTTAAAAGTTTTCAGGAGCCCATAATTATCATATGTCATTGTTTCATATTCATTTAAACCGAAATGAAGGGCGTTTTCACGTAATAATTATATTTCGAATATCTTAGAAGTAAAAGGAAACAACTATATAAAATTTACCCGGTCAAGCTAGAACCTCTCGTAACATAATCTGTGATAAAGGAAATCTATTTTAATACTAAGAGAAGTATAAAAAGCAATTAAACTTTTAAATTTCTCCAGCATTTTGTAAAAAGGTTTGAAAACATTTTTCTTGCTAAGCGGATTTAGTGCGATTTGAATGCTAAAGAACATCTTCTTAAGAATTTCTTGCTCCAGTTGCTTAGCCTCAAATTTACTTCATTTATTGTTATTTAAGTAGTTTTTTTTCTATATTTTACTTTGTGTAACATATCTAAGATATTTAAATATCAATAAAGACTAGATTTTATGAATTCATAGTATAAACAGGAAATCGAAAAATAAGATCAATGAAGTTTCATACTTTTATAAATTAAAATTATCGAGAAAATTATGCATTCCAGATAAAAACGTTACTTTCTAGGTTTATAGAAATTGATTGGTTTATTTATTTTTATCTGCAAGAAAATTTGTAATTGATACAGATTTTGTATCACATAATTTTAGAATTATTTCTTTAATTTAAAATCGGATTCGCCTACTAGTCGGCAAAAAAATATCTTTTGTAGGTTTGTAAGAATGTAGAGTCTCTACTAACTAAACAATGCACTCTCACTCTAAAGATTCGTAGCAACATAATGATATTAGGGTAAAATTAGGAAACTCTAAGCATTTTGTAAAATATGTATGTAGCACCACATAGAAAGTCTCGTAAAATTTTCTCTCTAATAATTAACGGAATTTTATGTAAATATTTATTTTACTTTCCCTAGAGAAAATTTAAAAAAAATGGATATACGCAGTAAAATTTCATATCTTTATATATTCTAAGAAATTTATGTTTTCAAGCTTAATTTAATTTCCATTAAAATTCCAATTGTAATGTAATTTTCCATAATAGGACGTAATATTGTATTACAAAATTGACCTTTGTATTTGGACTAGTGGTGCGTCATTTTTTTACTTATTTTTTTGAGGTCATCGACGATCTTTTAGTCTTATTGATGCTATTGTAAGTTGAGGGATGGTGGCATGTTAGCACACTTACACACACACACACTCACTCGGTAGTATCTTTAAAAAGTAAGTTTTTTACGAAATATCACTTGATTTAAATTATTAACGTTGCTTTATATATTTATGTCTGCCATGAAATTGACAGTGGGATCTTACTTCAAAGAAAATATTTTCAAAGTTATTTATCAGATTAAGTTAGTTGGCCATATTTTCATTCCATTAGTTAATGTTAAATTTTTACTTTTATTTACAAAAGCACAGTTTGAAAATTTGAAAAAAATGAGCGCCATGTATTGTTGAAATAGCAGATAGTGTAGAATTTTATGTTAATGAACCAAAAATTAGCAGCATCGGGGTGCTATTAGAATAAACTATGGACGACGTTGTTGTATTACGTAAAAATCGGTTAGAGACATCTTAACTCAACCTTCTTCTGGCAATGAAATTTTATTGTTAATGTTATTATTAATGTTGTATGTTATTAGGAATAAAACCCTAACATGCTAAAGCGTGACATCTTTGTCGGCGCTTGAAACAGATGCAAACAAATAATCGATAATGACAAGGAAATACAAAATCAGAAAATTAAAACAAATAACTTGTCTGTCCCAAAAATTTAAGATCTTTTTAGCTAATCACTAAATAGGGCACTAAATATACCGATCTTTTTAGCTAATCACTAAATAGGGCACCATATTACCGTTTACTATCAGGTAATACTACTCTAACCTCATCTGTTGAAAAAACCAACTTAGAAGCTGAATACTTTACGATATATGAATCCTTTGTCTGTACTATACTGTCAATTTTCAAGTAACCCACTATTCCCAATGTGCAGCCAAAGAACACGATATTGACTTCAGATAATGTATTATAAAACGTGTCTTAATTAAGCTAAATTCCAAGAAGCTTCTGGCCCTTGTAAATTTGCTGCTGCAAATCTATACGTTATAAAAAAAGGGATTTTAAAATATCTGGAAGGACCTACAATTATTAGTTACCACCAGTGTGGTTATTCCTTTCAGGATAATACTTAAAGCTAAAGACAGCCACAAGAGAATTAAAAAAGTTTCCGGTCGGATTCGAAACCACGATCTCAGGGTATACGCCCCTGCCCTTTACTAACTAAGCTGCAGATCCAGCGTAACTTGATTTATCGGTTAAAGATCAGTCTCGTCATTTTACTGTTACACGTCAAGGGAATTAAGAGCGACGAGACAGATCTCCGACCTGCAAGTCAAGATACGATGGTGCTGTGGCTTAGTTGGTAAAATGCAGGTAAGGATTATTTTTTCGGTCTCGAAAACTGTATATTCGATAGCAGCTTTTAATACTGTACAGAACCAAATTTGACTATCGATGTAATATTGCTTCTAAACATATTTCGCATTTGCTGGCTTTCACCCGGAAGAAAGCATTTCGACTGATGCATGATTCAAAAACCTGAATCCTGTGAAACATCAAACACAGAAAACTTTGATAAGAAGAGTTCGATGGATGTAGCCTGTTTGATTCCTCCCAGAGCGGTGTATGTTAGGCGTCCACTTGAGGCTAGCTCTTTTGAAGAACATTTTTCCGTGTACCTACTGCTCTGGCAGCAATTTAAAAATTTCCCGTGTTGTTTTCCAATCAGTAGCTATCTCAAAAGATGAAAATAAAAAACAAAAATTAACCACAACAAATATCATGAAATGGGAAAGATAAATTAATACTTTCTTATTTTATTTAAATTAAAACTGGTTTGAATCTGCACTGCACTTGTTACGTCCAATTAGTGCGAAAATCTAAATATAGTATCCTCACAATTAGAGGTATACTTTCCTTAATTTCCGAAGCACTTTGCATTTTCTTTCACTGGAAAATTTTATGAGCAAAATAAGAAGAAACTTAATTCAATTAACTTAAATCTTAGTAATTTTAGGAATTAAGTTAAACTTGTTTGTTTTTGTTCATTTACATAAAATAGTATTATTATAGAAAAATTATGCGTAGAGAATGAGTAACAAACACCTGAAAGCATGTTTCCTTATACGATATATCTTATTTATAGTGCATTAAGAAAAGGATTTAAAATTGCAGAGTCTAGATACAGCAATAATATTATGTTATGCCATCTGGGGTATCACCAGGAGTATTGTTCTGAGTTTTGGACCTCGAAAAACTTGTGCTCTTTTATTTATAAACAATTTAAGTTTTCAAGATGCGTTTTTTGCGCTTAGAATGTGAATATCTCCGGTTATATAAGTCGGATCAGGACAAAAAACCAACCTCTTCGTAATGAAATTTCCAACAAATCCCAGTTGGTTTTAAGTCGCTGAAGTGCGTAAATAACCTATAAAATTGAAAAAGCAGGCAAAAAAACTGTTTTTTTTTTAATTTTATTGTACAGGTCGACTAATTGAACCAATCGGCTTGAAACTTTCAGAAAATATGCCTTTCGTGAGGGCAAAAAATACCCCGAAATTTTGGTACAAAAAAATATTGAATCCGGTGGGCACATTGATTTTGTTATTTAAAATTTGAATTGCCCGTCATTTTACGCCATTTGGTCCAAAATAGATCATTTTTTTTTTCAAAAGTTAAGGCTCGCGGCTAGCTTTCCGAGGCTATTAAAAAAAAATTCTTTGGAGTTAACCGTTTTTTTTTACATTTGTTTATTAATCAAATAACAATAAATGCGTTTTTTTTCGGTCATTTTGAAAAAAAAAAAAAATTGAAAAATTTTTATCACATCTGATAGAGAATCACGCACCTTTGTTTTAAAAAAAAATCACTCTCTTTAACGTGAAAATTACAGAAAAAACGCATTTGTTGTAATTGGATTAATAAACAAATGTAAAAAAAAACGGTTACAATGATTCCAAAAAAAATTTTTTTAATGGCATCGGAAAGCTGGCGTCGAGACCTAAATTTTGAAAAAGAAAATCCATTTTGGACAAAATGGCGGACAATTCAAATTTTGAATAACAAATTCAATTGTGTCCACTTTGTTCAATATTCTTGTTCCAAAATTTGAGGGTATTTTTGCTATAGTAAAAGGAGTATTTTCTGAAAGTTTCAAGTCCATCGGTTCACTTAGTAGACCTGTAAAATAAAATTTAAAAAAATAATTTGCTATTTTTTTCAATTTTATAGGTTAAGTATGTACTTGAGGATTTATTGGAAATTTCGTTATGAAGAGTTTGTTTTTTTTTTACTCGATTCGATGTAACCGAAGTTATTCACGTTTTAAGCTCAACAAACACGTTTCGAAAACTTAAATTGTTTGTTAACCAAATAGCACAGGTTTTGGAGGTTCAAAAATAGGGACAATACTCCTGGTGATACCCCAGAGAGAATAAACTCATAATATTGCTGTATGTAAACTATGCCTATCTCATAATTATTTTATATATGAAATAAAATAGTTTCCTCCTATTGTAGTACCTAACGTATTGAAACACTAATGTAATACGGGGATATTAGGTACAGCAACTATTTGCCTCAATCTCTTTTCAATCCTGCTCACCCACACGACACTCATATTACGAATTATTATATAATCTTATCATCTGTGGCGTAGCCAAACGCTGGGTGGAGAGTTCGCCCCTACGGATGTAGAAATTTTTATATTATTTAAAATTACAAACGGTGAAGAATGTTACCTTGTCACCAACTTTGAACTTAAATATACCCCCTGTCATCGGTTTTGAAACGGTGTATAAGATTTTAAAGTTCCACTGCAAAAGGGTCCTTTTTTAGACAAAGAATTGGGTTTCCTGATTGTGGTTTGACACCCAAGTTTGTCGAATGTCCTTCTTTGTATCCGACGTACCCTTTTGAACCTGGCTGCACTACTGCTGTCTATGTACGGTATACAGAAACGAGCACCATCCTCAATATTTTATAGGTAAAAATTGCATACATTAATACAATAATATAGTAATAGTGCTCATCTGCAAGATACTTCAGAAGCAACATTTTTAATACCTTGTGTATATTAAACTTCATGTTAGCAGAATTTGTTAAGCCACACGCAGAAACCAGCACAGCTATGGTGAAAATAGACAACAGTTATTCGTCGAGTTGTCAAATAATGAAAGGTGTAGGCTGTATATTCTCCCTCATTCTTTTTAACATTTATATTGAATTTATAATGACACACATATTAGTTGGATGGAAAGGAGGAATAAATCTAGGCGGTCTTCGACCTAGTAATACCCTATTGCTTACAACAAGTCGAAAAAGAGTTTTTGATTTTAATTGAAAAAACTTTAGTGTACTAGTGAAGAACATAGTCTACAAATAAATAATAGCAGGATGAAAATTCTAATAGTCAATAGAGAAAACGATAGCTTCCCAAATGTACAACAGATTGGTGAATATGAGGTGGTTAGCAGTTTCATATACGTGGGAGTTTGGTTAATAACATCGGCAATTGTGAAGGTGAACTACATCGAAGAATACAAATGGGTCGCGTAGGTGTGACCCAACTCACAGAGTGGCCGTATAGATGCGTTTGAATTGTGGTACTGGTGAAGGATGTTGAGGATTCCGAAACGGAGGCTATCCACCCAAATTTTTGCAGATATCCTAAAGTATTTGGGTCATCGTATACGCCCTCATAACATGAAGAAATTGCGGTGCAGGGCAAAACAAACGGAAGGAGGTGACGTGGAAGATCACCTAGCTGCTGGATGGATACGATAAAATGCCGCTGGATACCAACATGGAACAAGCTACAATACAAATAGCTGACAGAGAACGTTGGCGCGCCACTATCAGATGCATTGCCAGTAGACTGGACAGCCAGGCATAACCATAATATGTTTGACAACAAAATGTGATTTGTTTAGATATAGTAAGTCACATAACAAGAAAGAAACACCACACCATTTATAATAATGTAGTCTATGAAATTAAAAGTTTCTAGTTATCCTTGGTCTCTGGCTGTGATACTGTTATATGTTATGTTATATTATCAATGTTACCAAAGAAACATTTCTTTTAGCGATTTAATCGTAAATAAAAACAAATTCATTTATTGTGTGCCTTAATAACTTGAGATAACTCACTGTTAATTTAAAAATTATACGAGTTTTAAATATAGTTTTACTGAATTAGGCAGTAAAAGCTCTTTTATCAAAGTTGAAAAAGTTTTTACGCGAAACATAACAAAAAAGCTGTAATTTTATTTTTGTTAACAAAATAGTTTTGACATATCTTTAGTTATTATCCGTTATAAATAGTTCTTTGACTTTTCCTAATATGCAAATACGAAGCATACGACACTCGAAAATAAGTTAAAAGCATACCTAAAATTCCCAGCCTGAAGTTCAATGTTACAACAATGACCTGTCCAATTGCAGCCAGCACGCTGCCGTCGTATGGATTGCCGGAATTCCATTCAAATGACTCTCCGTGTAGGAAAACTATCACTGGATATGTTCTGTTATTCGTCTCGGCATCTGGAAAAGAATGGCAAATATTTAATAAATAAATATTTTCTAAACATAACAGTTAAGAACTACCAAAATTGAATACAGTCTATATTTAGACAATTTCTTATTACTTTTCGATTTACGATGTGCATTTTGTGACATCTCAACTCATCAACCAAGCTTATATCGATCGAAAGGACAGTGAAAGTTAATACTTCAATGCTATATTATTGGAAGATTAACCTAGGTATATATTGTCAGATACCGGCTTCTTACCAAAAGCCCTCCAATTTAAGCTACTAACTGAAATAAACAAATTTAGGAACGATCCGTTTTGTAAACACAATTGCAAAATAACTATAGGGCAACGCTGCATATGTGAATCCGAACGAAGCACTTTCCATCACCGGTAAAGACATAGTACCTTTTGCTACGACATCGTCATACTAGAAAGAAGCTGGATTTCCCTTTAAGCATCTCTACTTATAATGCACAGAAAGAGGGCCCCTTTTTTCATGTTGCGTAAAATTATTGAATTTACAATATATTTGTACGTATATATATATATATATATATATATATATATATATATATATATATATATATATATATATATAGTACATTAAAATTCCGGGTTTCAATCAGTTCGTCTAACAATGTATTTGCAAGACGTTTCGCCAAAATCTGATTTGGCATTTTCAAGTGCTCCCGCTACTGCTATTCGATACTGTGATCTTGCTGCTGCTGCCGCTCGAAGCTAACTGAGAAACCGACGTGCGGTCGCCGTCTTTTATAGGTCGGCATCTGCACAGATTGTAGGTGAGGGGGTCGGAAGTGTTCGTCCGAGCATCGATGTTTGCCGGCTGCTTGGTAATTACGGGTTCCGGCTCTATGCTGACTGTTGCCTTCTCGATGTTTTGTTTATTTCTTGGTTTAGCTAGTAGACCCTTCCATGTAGTGGAGATATTCACCGCATTATCTCGCTTATTTATCTGTTCTTTCTTTTCGATTTCCAAGGACTCTCTGATTATGCGTGTTTTATAATGTGAAATCGAGGCTATTTGTTTAGATCCTTCAAAACTGATGTTGTGACCAGTATCATGATGATGCTGAAAAAGAGCTGATGTTATTTGTTTTTTTTTTGTTACTTATTTTATGTTTTTGGAACCGGGTGGAGATTCTTCTCTTTGTTTGTCCTATGTACAATTTGTGGCAATCTCCGCAAGGGATGCTGTAAACTACATGGTTTGCCAGTTTTTTTCTTATTCTTGAGGTTACCCAGGATGTCTGCCAGAGTGTTTTGTGGTTTGTATGCTGTGCCTATGTTGTGTTTTCTTAGGATTCAGCACACCTGCAATTTTAATGTATTACATTCCACCATCTGTGAAAACCTCTATTGTAATATATATATATATATATATATATATATATATATATATATATATATATATATATATATATATATATACATATATACATATATATATATATATATATATATATATATATATATATATATATATATACATATATATATACATATGTATATATATATATATATATATATATATATATATATATATATACATATATATATATATATATATATATATATATATATATATATATATATATATATACATATATATATATATATATATATATATATATATATATATATATATATATATATATATATATATATATACATATATATATATATATATATATATATATATATATATATATATATCCATATATCTGTATATATATATATATATATATATATATATATATATATATATATATATATATATATATATATAGTAACTTTTTGTGGTCTTTCTTGAGATAATAAACAAGAATTGTGCATAAATATCTTCAGTAAAACATAAAAGGGATGGGGGAAGAAATTAAAGTGGTTATCTTGTTGGTAAAGAGTGATTCATTTAGAGGTACTTTTTTTTAAATAAAAAAAAATGAATAAAAACAATTTTATTTTATAATCTTTATTATCATATAAAAGAACTATTCTTTACAATTATTTCTTAAAGATAATTTCTTTCAAATGTTGTCCGCGACTACGATTAACAACGTCCATTCTGAAGTTCCAATTTTCAATGACGCGTGTGAGTATTTCGAGTGGTATTTGGCCAATGACTCGAGTAATATTGGCCTCCAATGCCTCAATTGTAGCTGGCTTATCCATGTAGACTTTGGACTTTACATAGCCCCAAAGGAAAAAGTCAAGAGGTGTGATGTCACATGATCTAGCCGGCCAATTCACTGGTCCAAAGCGTGAAATGATCTATTCGCCGAATTGCTCTCGCAGTAAAGCCATGGTTTCACGGGCTGTATGGCAAGTGGCGCCATCTTGTTGGAACCAAATTTCGTCGAGACCACGGGTTTCAATTTCTGGCTTCAAATAGTCTGTTATCATGGCGCGATAACGGTCACCATTCACAGTAACATTCCGGCCGGCCTCTGTTTTGAAGAAATATGGACCGATTATTCCACCGGCCCATAAACGACACCAAACAGTTGTTTTTTCTGGATTTAATGGCAGCTCTTGAACTCTTCAGGTTGTTCATCACCCCAAATACGGGCATTTTGTTTATTCACGAACCCATTAAGCCAAAAATGGGCCTCATCGGTGAACAAAATTTTTCTCGAAAACAGTGGATCTTCTGCAAGCTTGTCAAGAGCCCAACGACTAAAACGGAAACGATTCGGAAGGTCGGTCGGCTTCAGTTGTTGCACTAGTTGAATTTTGTATGGTTTTAAAGACAGATCCTTACGTAAAATACGCCAAGTTGTTGAATATGACAGGCCAAGCTGTTGAGAACGGCGACGAATCGACACTTCACGGTCTTCGCGTACACTCTCCGCTACCGCCCCTATATTTTCTTCACTACGTACTGGATGTGGTCTATTCGGTCGAGCATTATCCAATAATGAAAATTGGGTCTCAAACTTATTGATGGTAGAGCGAATTGTGCGTTCGGTAGGCCGATTATGTGGACCATAAGTTGCTCTAAGCGCCCGATACACATTCCTCGTAGAACGCCCATTTTCGTAATAAAGTTGAACAATTTGTAGACGCTGTGCCGGGCTAAGTCTTTCCATTATGAATTGTCAAACATTACTGAACAGGAATGCCACTTCAGTTGACACGCCGCATGCTCAATCTGCAATTAAATCCCCCTCAAAAAAAGTACCTCTAAATGAATCACCCTTTATATGGCTTTATATGTAATTTGCAGTTTTCGGAGACGAGGAAATCGATTGGGTTATTTTTATAATTTCTCTCAATTTTAACTCGAAAAAGGAGTGAAAAGAGTCGGAGTCATTAAATTAAAATTTTTACCGGTTTTTTGGTTGATATAAATACCAAACTTTAAGTGTAGTATCTACAGTAAAATGTATAAGTTATTTAAGGCAACTTTAGCATAACGTGAAACATTTCTTTATACTGTATTTATATAGCGGCTTAAAGCCTTTCGTTGTCTTCACCGTACTATTTGTAGTTTATCCTTATTAAAGTTTTATCTTTAATAAGAATAAAAGTTTTGTCTTTAATAAAATTTAAAAAAAATAAGAAGTCTTTATTAAAAACAAGGTTCCTTTTAGATGAGATCGGAAAAATAGGTAAATTATTTTATGCAAAAATAAATGGTATTTCTTTTTTGTGAAAATAAATTAGAAGAGATTGGAAGTTATTGGGCCAGTGAAAGAATGTATTATGGCTCCTATATATATTATAAACCAACAATATTAAGATCCATTGGTGCTGTTTGTAGTATTTAAAGTTTAAAACGCTCGGATTTATAACATTAATTACCTATTTTTGGGAATATATACATACATCCTCTATATAAAACGAAACATCACTTTTAATAGGAAATAAAGCCCAGGGCAATGATAATTCTTCAAATCATTTATTTCAATCTATGTACTCCCACATAAGTGCGATATATCTTTAGTCACGGTCAATTAATTCGATAAATAAGGTTTTCGTATAAGCTTTTAGAAGATTGTTAAGGATGGTTTGAAAATTTGAATGGGGTTTTGTCGCTCATCACTTATCATTAAAGCCGGTGGAAAAGAAATAACTTACAATGTGCTAAACGTATTGAGTATAGTAAATCATACAATATACAGAACTTGGATCTTAATCAAAATGATCGTTATTAATAGAATATCTCGAATTCAATTTCCGAAGGTCCGTATTGTGAAAATAGTTTAATATGTATAGTAAATTCCAAGATATAAGTTCCTGCCTTTTTGCTTTTTCAATAAACGAGCCTGTTATGGTTTTGTGCATAGTGGCCAGGTATTACGATAAATGTATTTTTATTTCACCTGCTTTGTATACCGCCCTCACTTGCAACCGCAATTATACTGGATCTATTTTTACCTATATATTTACTACCTGGCAACCCGGTTTGGAGCCCTTTAAGTATTTGATAATATGGGCCTAATGACCACAGGTCCCCATTAAGACTCGAAAGATACTTTTTGTTATTTTTATTTTTAGTTTTAAGAACTTACAACGTAACGGTCCTATTTTAATTATGTGGCCTCGGTGGGAAAATTGTAATAGTGGCTATAGCAAGAGAAAACATTTATTACTTGACGCTAAACAAATAGTGAAAAATGTTTACGACAGTTTGGTAAAAAGGAATTTGAACAAACAAAGTGCTTTGCAAGAAACCAGTGAACTAACTAAAACCCAAATTTCTACGATTAAGGGTATTGTAGGAAAACTATCACTCAGGAACAGGAAAAAAACAGAAGGATTTTCAAATGCATCATGTAGACGATGGTGAAAAAAAACGTCATCAGGAGAAAAATATATTCTATATATGAAGAGCAATTGGTGCCGACACAAGACAAAATAAAATTAAGACTGGTGCAGGACGGGACCAATATACATTGTGATCGATCAACCCTTCACAGGGTTCTCTTAAGGATGGAATTCACGTTCCGAAAAATCAACAAAAGGCAAGTAGTGATGGAATCACAAAGATTACAAATCTTGCGACATACTTATTTAAAAGAAATTAAAAAGTATCGATCAGAGAATTAGCCAATAATTTACCCTGACGAAACATGGTTCGATACCCATGACACTGTGCAAAAAGGGTGAGTCGACAGCAGTACAAAATGTCAGACTAACGCACCTTCAAATAAAGGTAAATGAATAACCATTTTGCTTGCTGGATCTGAAAAGGGCTGGGTTTCAAATTGTCTACTGACAACAACATAAAAATTCTAGTTTGGACTATAACGAAGACACGACCGCAGAACTTTTTGAAAACTGGTTTCAAAATTTCCTTTTGCCAAATATTTCCGTGTTATAGTTATGGTCAATGCAAGTTAATAGTCGCATACTAAATAAGGCTTTTAATGCAGCCAACACCAAATCGGAAATTCAGGAATATATGTTAGAAAATGACATTTATTTTGACTTTAGTTATTAAAAAGTGATTTTGGAAGTTTTGAAAGATTATATATTGAAAAATATGTTTGTGATAGTATGGTTGAGAAGATGGGACACACTGTTTTGCGGCTTCCTCCGTATTATTGTGTGTTTAATTCAGTTGAACATATTTGGCATCAAGTTAAATCAAAAATAAGAGCACAAAATGTTTCTCCTACTTTAAGCGTGTCAGTGGTTGAATTAGTAAAAAAAATTATAACTGATATACCTTGTGAAAGCTGGAAGAATTCCATTCAGCACGTTGTTAAAGTTAAAGATTCATATATTTATGTAAATAATATTAAACCACTGATAATTACCTCAGCTGATGACAGTGATAGTGAAACCTAATTAGGCTTAAGTTGAAATATATTTTTACTTATACAATAAGTCCCCTCTTGTAAACCCCATTTATTCAAACTGTATGTTTGTACTTCTTATCCATTTGTTTTAACATGCATCTACAAATAAACATCTCCAAAAACACTTATAATTTTATTTATTTGCATTAATGAATAAAATTCTTAAGTCCATCTCTGCAACCTATCAGAAACAAAAGGTCAGAATTTTTATATTGCCTACTTAACACGGCAAAAATCAGGATCTTATATGTTGGGACAGGCTATAAATGGGTGATTTCTTAGGCTAAATAAAGGCATACACTAATTATTTGTCTCTCAATTTACATATATTTAAAATTTTGTTAAAATCTCATTTACGTATGGTATTTTAGATGCTTGTTAAAAATGTTGTCAAATATCTCAAACTAAAGTAATTAAAATAAAAAAAAATATTAATATAAAATATTTATAGCTAATGTAACGACAAAAAGTAATATATTACTATTTGATAAGTATTTAATAATGTTCATGTTGCACGCATTGATTACGTACAGGGTGATCATTTTTAGACGCTCGGCCCCCATTTATGGAAAATTGTTGGATATTTATTTTTTTTTTAAATGTAGAATGGTCTAGTACCAATCAAGAAGTATACTGACGTATTCGATATTTGGTAGTGAAAACGACGATGGGCGCCGCGACGCCAAACAACTTTTTTTTTCTATCGACATACTTTTTGTAAAATGACATTGAAAAGCTCTAATTTTTTCAACATTTTTTCCTTAAGCTCTCCAAAATATTATTTTTTGGTCATCGCGGTTGCCATGTATCGTATGCCACGTGTGCCGGTTTTCAAACAGCCTATCTAGTAGGCGATTATCATTCTTTAATCTGAAACTAATTATAATAATATTAGTTCCTAAAATGTCCAGGTTTTTTCTTTAATAAAATATCTTCGAACAATAAAAAATAAGAATGCAATATTTTTATAAAAATCACAAAAAATATTATAATTTTTAACGTTACATAACTTATTACATATTTATAAAATTAAAGGTTTGAAACTTAAAAAATAATAGAATTTTCTATATGTCTTCCTTCTGTGTGGCTTTGTAAATAATTTCTCCAGATAAACTATTGCACGTATCTGATATTTTTTCCTCTAAGTGCTCAATATCATTTGTGGCAGGTTTGTATTGAATATCTTTAAAAGTCACACACATACACAGGAAAAAATCTATCTGCGTGAGGTCTGGTGGCTTAGGTGTCCATTGAATAACTGGACTGTGAACCCCTATCCATCTTCGTTGAAACCGTTCATTCAAATACTCTGTAACAGCAGCAGTTGTATGAGGTGGTGTTCCATCGTGCTGATACCACATATGCCTTCTTAAAATAAGGGGAACATTTTCTAATAAAACTGGTAGAGTATTAACCAAGAAGTTAAGGTAGCTATTTCCAGTTAATGGTCCAACCAAATGTCTCCCAATTGTCCCATACCATATATTAGCGCCATAATAACGTTTCTGATTTTGATTAACGTTGTATGGATTCTCGTTAGCCCAGTAATGATAATTTTTTCACTTAGGTTCGCCGTTGCTGACAAAATGACTTTCATCTGTCCATAATAACTTTCTTCGTCATATTTATTCATCATTTCTGCTACAAAACTCAGTGGTCCTTCCGAATCAAATTGTGTTAATAACTGAAGATTATGCATTTTATAGTCATAGTATTTGTTAGCTTCAAGAGATTTCTGAATAGCCTCATAAGATATATTCAATTGCCTGCTTGCTTGTCTGATTAAATTAAATGGATGGTTTTGAAAATATTGCATAATTTCGGCTACAGTTTTTCGTTTAGAAATTCTTTTCTGCCCACAAAATCTCCTCATATTGCTCCTTAAAGTTCGTTCTAATCGACAAAACATCTGTGACCCTGTATATACCTGTCGGGGTAACGTTCTCGATACAGTCTAACGGCTTCCCGAGAATTTCTTTTTGCTTCTCCATAAATAAGAACCACATCTACTTTTTCAGCCTGGGAAACTACTTCAACCAGAAGCTATTAACATACTTTTTACTTAGTTTAACTTTACTGAAATAAATAGGTGCGCAAACAAGAGCTGCCAGGTTAAAGCATGACAGCCGCCTACTAGATAAATTATTTGAAAACCGTCTAACGAGGTATACGATCCATCCATCCGCTATGTCCAAAAAACAATATTTTAGAGGGTTTTTGCTGCATAACTTTTTTGCAAAAGAAATTAGAAAAAAACAGTTTAAGGGAAAATTTTTGAAAAAAATTAGGGCTTTCCAATGCCATGTCGATGGAAAAAAAGTTGCTTGGCGTCGTTTTCACTACCAAATATCAAATACGACAGTATACTCCTTAACAAGCACTATACTACCCTACATTTAAAAAAAATAATAAATATATATATATATATATATATATATATATATATATATATATATATATATATATATATATATATATAATATATATATAACAATTTGCCATATATCGGGACCGGGTGTACAAAAATGTTCACACTGTACACTAAAATTGGACATACAAAATCCCTACCCATCTACTATCTAGTCCGACAGATCGCAGTAAAACTTCTGTTTTGGTAAAATGGTCAATTATCTATAGCCCTATATATAAATTTATCTCTAGTTGACATTTTTCCGAACTAACGCAATTTTTTTCTTCAAAAATATAATTAATATTAATAAGTTTTACCATTAAATAATAAATAGTGGACGTTGCAACATTTATTTGGTGTGGAAGGTGTTTTATTGTCTCTTTTTTAGAGTTTAAATAGTGTTTATGCTTTGTCAAGTATTTTTTACAGTTGTTGTGGTTACCGATAAAAAATTATGTGCTAGCTAAACTTTGTTGGTGTGTCTATAATAAAACTATAATAATTTTTTTTTAACTAAAATATGGTCATTACTGACTTTTGATAGAAAATTTTTTGGTTTCTAGTAATTAATTATTTTCAAAACACTGAACTCCAAGTATGGTTCGTTTTTGTTGCACTAAACGCTTTTTAAATTAAAAAAGATAAAGTTTCTTTAATTTATTAGGTAATAACTTTTAGTTATAAGCAGGGCGACATTGTTACTAGGTGATTGTCAAAATCCAAGTTAATTATTTTTAAAGAAGTCGTTTTCAGAATTTTTTTTTTCAACTGTTACACCGGCTATATTTGACTCAAAGACATTAATAAGTGGTTAGAACAACATAAATAAATTTAATACTCTCGGATAAAGGATTGAGAATCGTATTCATTCCTTGCTCTGAAAGTATAATATTTATCCAGTTGTCAAGTATACTTTTCAATACGATGTCAGTAAAGTTTTTAAAATTTTTTCATTGTTGATTTCTTCAACAGAATAATATTATATCTTACAAACCACGTTTTTATATAAAATAGAAGATTAAGCGTGTCGTTCATAAAATTATTTTTCGCCAAATTAATCATTCTTTTAAAATTTCAGTTACTGCTGTAATGACTAATAGACAACAGTAGACTAAATTGCAATCCTGTCCAATCTTCAGCACGCCATAATGATATGCAAAAACTACTTTTCTGGCCACCTCCTATTTTATAGTACAAACCGCTTTGGATTCAGCAATAAATTTGCTAGATAAATTTCCTATTTTAATAGCTGCTACATATTATACATCATTTAATAAAATATAAATTTAAAAAATATTCAGATATTAATTATAAATATTAATTTATCAACTAAAACTAGAAATTTCCTTAGATTGGACTTTTGATGAAACTGTGACGTCAGCGTACCAAGGAATTTTTTGAATTTTGGAAATAGGACAACACTATAAATTTGACCGATTTCTAGTCGATCATTATCACACTCACTTCAAGCCTAATTTTATCCAATGCTGGCTGTAGGCCTTGCCCCTTTATGTCCATCTCAATCTATTTGAAGCTGTTGTCACTCAACCGCAACCCTGTGTATATCATCCAGCCATGTTGTCTTGGGACATCCCAGGCTTTTTTTCGATTCTGGTGGTCTCCATTCTATTATTTACTTCGTTCATCGATCATCAGTTGTGCGTGCTACGTGTCCAGCCCATTGCCATTTTCTTTCTGCTACATATTCTATAATAGCCTTTACTTTCGTTTGTTCATATATAGATTTCTTTTCTATTTTTAAGTTTTATCTCGTTTATTTTTGTTTTCATGTGTTCTTTGAGTCCTAGCTAGATTTTGCATAAAGGTTTATTCAGTGTTCAAGTTCGCGGGTAGAATGCACTGATCGTACACTTTGGTCTTTAACTTATTTGGGATGGCTTTATCTTTAAATATATAATTTCATTATTCGAATGCGCACCATCTCATCCCAATTTTTCTTGAAATTTCATCCGAGGCACTGTCTTTCGTCATATTAATTTTTTAATCCAGATGCACGTAATTTTTAATAATCTCGAAAACTGTTCCTTCTAAATTTATAACTATGTTGTTACTAGTGTTGGTTAATATTTTTGTGTTACGTTCTTAAGACCAATTTTCTTTGAGTGATAATTTAACTCAGTTATCATTTCTTGAAATTCATGTCGATTGCCACTGATGACTACAATATTGTCTACCAACCTTAAATGATACACACCATCTTTAGGCCCTCCCTTATCCAATCTAGGTGGCGAAATATGTCTTTTAGAGCTGTAATGAGAGAGGTTGTATCTCCCTGTCTGACATCTACAGAAAGCCATAGGTATTTGTTCTGTACTAGGTTTTATGTACTTCCTTGCATTTTCATATATATTATATCTTTGAATAGTGTAGAGTTGTTCAAACCATTGATGATTGCCCACATTTCAACAGAGTCAAAGGTCTTCTCATAGTCAATGAAGGCTATGTAGAATTCGAAATTGTATTCATTGCTATTCTCTAAGATGTTTCTCATTGTCGGTAAGTGGTCGCATGTGCTATAGCTGGATCTAGAACCAGCTTGTTCGTGTAACTGGTGGGAGTCTAAGTTACTTTTTATTCTATTGAAGATAATTTTAGTCAAAAGTTTATAAATGTGAGACCTATCTGTCTAACTTTCTGATATCTTCTTTTTTGTGTAGACGTATTACTATCAGATATATGCCATAATGTTGGTATTTTGCCAGTTTCTAGACACATGTTGAAAAGTTTGGCTAATTCTTTTTAAGAAGTCTCCTGCTTTCAATAGCATTTCCGATAAAATACCATCAGGGTCTGCTGCTTTGTTAAGCTGCATTTCCTGAAGTGCGTTGTTCACCTCCTCTACAGTAACTTTTGAGAGTTCTTCTGAACCTTTGTTTTATATTTTCTTTCTAGCTTGTTTTATTTGTTCTTCATTGTGTGTTGTTTTAGACCTGTAGAGTTCAATATAACAGGTGAGTATTTTTCAGTTTATTTTGTCCCTATTCGTTATTACTTCCCCCACTATTTTGCAATTTAATAGTCTCCTTTCTTTCGTTATTCAGTTTCTTGCTTATTAATTTCGGGCTTTGTTTTCCCACCATAGTTTCCAAAATCACTCTATGCTTGTGCGCTCTAATACCTTTTCTGATCTCTTTTCTGAACAACTCAGTATACTTTACCTTGTGTTCATCTCTGTACATATTTCTTTTCTTTTCCATGAGTTGTTTCGACTAGTCTATGCAGTCCATCATTTTTGAATGCACGTTAGATGACTAGCTTTTAATATTAATCTATGCTAGCTTCTATATTACTTATTACACAACTAAATATCATTTTTAAAAAATATAAATTCAAAAGTAAACGAGTTTTTAAAATCGAATAATATTTCAGAATTTCTATTAATATTTTTTTCAAGGGAAAGTTGTACAAAGTTCGTTACTCTCCTCTCCTTTGAGGGAAGAAAAAACTACGTTAATGTCGTCATAAAGTTAAAGTATAAGGGATTAAAACGTCAGCAATATTACGGGTAAACCGTTTAAATTTAACGAAGGCAATTAAATAAAATGTCAAAAAACAACACGATAAAATAAAAATATTGCTGGGCATCTAAAAAGTTCACATCTGATAGCAGGTTTTCTAATTAATTTTGTAAATTATTTGATAAAAAATATTTTAAAAGGAATACGTTACTTAATACTAAATGCCATGCCCAAGAGATAAATTTATTAATAAAGACGAAGACTTGGATACTAGGTGGATTTGTTCCACTTGCTGAGAATTATTTAAAAAATACATTCAAATTAGTGAATAGTATACACAAAAAAATCACCCTTCGAGACTTTTGCATTTGCTTACATTGAAGGCTCCCTGGATCATGAAAATATCCTATTTCCGTCAGTCTGACTATGATGATTTGTTTATTAGGCTTCCTGTCTCTTTTTCTATTTTCACGACAACTTTCTAACGACATGAGGTAATTAATAATATATAAATGCCACCTGTAATTTTTGGATGATGTCGCTTAAGCCTAAGGCCCGATAAATTTCGTGGATTTTTAATATCAGCATGATAAATTTTTCTTGGCTTTTGGTTGAGGTAATTAAAATATTTTAGTCGAACATATCAGTTGTTAAAGGAGCGAGGAAGTGCGTGTTACTCGTCATTTTTAGAGGTTTTGAAGTAGACAAATCTGAAAATTGCATCAATTTTCTTTATTATTTTCGAGTTTAATAGAAATATAGAGAGGAATAGCAGGTTTCAGCTGAAAATATTTCTGAAACCTTGCGTTCCTATTTTTTTTGTGATTAATATCTTATCATTATACCATATATATATTTATATATATATATATATATATATATATATATATATATATATATATATATATATATTTATATGGGACGTTTCGCGTCAACGGGGTCACCTCCATACCCAAAAATATCAGTACAAAAAAAATTCAGTGGTGTCAGTTTCCTGTCGTTCCTAATTTTTTTTGTGATTAATATCTTATCATTATACCATTATATATATATATATATATATATATATATATATATATATATATATATATATATATATATATGTATATATATACGAGGCTGGTTTGAAAAGCCCGTGCAAAGTCCGAGAGATGGCACCACCGGCGCGTATCGAGGTCATGTTTAGTTAGAAGCATCTCTTGAATGAACGCACACCAAGTTTCAGCCATATTGGTCTATTTCTTTGTGTTTGGCATTCGTGTGAATCAAGGAAGTTGAGTGATTTTCAAGAAATGGACGAAAAAGAATTTCGTGTGGTGATTAAACATTACTTTATGAAAGGCAAAACGCCTCAGGAGACTAAAGAGAAGTTTGATAAACATTATGGTGACTCTGCACCTTCGATTAGAACGGTTTATAAGTGATTTAAAAATTTTCGGACTGGCTATATGGGCACAAGTGACGCTGAACGTTCTGGACGGCCTGTAGAGGTTACGACTCCAGAAATCATTGATCAAATCCATGATATGGTGATGGATGACAGAAGAGTTAAGGTGCGTGAGATTGCTAGTGCTGTGGGCATCTCGACTGAACGGGTACATAATATTTTGCATGAACATGAGAAAGCTATCCGCAAGATGGGTGCCGCGATTGCTCACGCTTGACCAAAAACGGAATCGTACGAAGTGTTACAAGGATGGTTTGCAGCTGTTCCAGAAGAATCCGGAGGACTTTAAGCGTCGTTTCGTCACTGTGGATGAAACATGGATACATTACTATACTCCTGAGACCGAACAACAATCTAAACAATGGGTTACCAAGGGGGAATCTGCACCAAAAAAAGCGAAGACCGTTCCTTCGGCCGGAAAGGTTATGGCGACTGTCTTTTGGGATTCGCAAGGGATAATCCTCATCGACTATCTGGAAAAGGGTAAAACTATTACAGGTGAATATTTTTCATCGTTATTGGACCGTTTGAAAACCGAGCTGCAAGAAAAACGCCCGCGATTGGCCCACAAGAAAGTCCTTTTTCCATCACGACAACGCACCAGCACACACCTCAGCAGTTGTGGTCGCAAAATTAATGGAAATAGGATTCCAATTCGTTTCACATCCCCCCTATTCTCCAGACTTGGCTCCCTCGGACTACTATTTGTTCCCCAATTTGAAGAAATGGCTGGCGGGACAAAGATTTTATTCAAACGAGGAGGTGATTGCAGACACTAATGGATATTTTGCAGACTTGGACAAATCCTATTATTCGGAAGGGATCAACAAACTAGAACATCGTTGGACGAAGTGTATAATCCTAAAAGGAGACTATGTCGAAAAATAAAAAAGGTTTACCCCAAACACATAAGTAGATTTTATTTTTGCACGGACTTTTCAAACCAGCCTCGTATATATATATATATATATATATATATATATATATATATATATATATATATATATATATATATATATATATATATGGGACGTTTCGCGTCAACGGGGTCACCTCCATACCCAAAAATAACAGTACAAAAAAAATTCAGTGGTGTCAGTTTCTTCGTTGAAACGTAAGCTTTCAAATACAACGTGGCCCTTTTGAAAAAATAAGATAGTGGCTCAAAAAAAAAAACAAAAAAATCAGGATAAAATACAATTTCTAAGCGGAATTAAGTTAACTGAATTTCAAAACTGAGACAAAAGGTAATAACATAATTTTATGTAATGCCAACATGGTGTATCCAAATCGAAAATTACATGAAAAATGAGCAATTTTTGAGATTTTGCAGTGAGATTGCACTTTTCCTTACCGGAACACTACCGCTGACTCATCATATAATATAAATTAACAACCTATCGTAATCTAACCAAGCCTAACCTACTCCCAAGAAAGGCAACTTAACCTAACAAAACTTAATGCATCATACCTTACACAACAGAAAGGAGAATTGACCTAATGAAACTTTAGGTGTCATAAACTACAAAGAAGAAAGAGAGCGTAATCTAACTTAACCTAACGCAGCAGATTCTAACCTAACTTACGTTTCAACGAAGAAATTGATACTCTTCAATTTTTATTTCGTTATTCTATTTTTGCGTATGGGGGTGACCCGTTGACGCTAGACGTCCCATAAATAAATATATATATATATATATATATATATATATATATATATATATATATATATATATATATATATATAGGGTGTCCCGTATGTTTGGAATAATGATTCCAAAGCATTTATTAATCAATATATCAAAAAAATGTTAAAATAAAGTTATAGGGTGTTACATGGCGCACATGCTAACGTTGCCAATAAAATGTTGCTCGAAGAAATTACGCCATCTTGATTCTATTTTTGCGTCTTATTAAAAATTCTAGATATTATTTCTCAAACATACCATATGTCCAGATTAAACTGTTTTGGAATTATTGTCATTTGAAATTTAAAATAAGAAAAAGACAAAAAGCTATTAATAAATACTCTTCGGGTGCCAAATGACTTACCCTACCCCCTAAACTCATCATCAATAAATACTCTAGGTTTATTTTTAAGGTAACAGTTGCTCAAAATGACTACAGTTAACAGCGAGGCAATGATCCAATCTGTCATAAAAAGCCTAAACAGAGTTTTGCAGAGAATCCGGGGTGATCTGTGCTACTTCATATTGAATTCTTTGTTGTAAATCTTCTACAGTTTCAGGTCGACTTCGGTAAACTTTGGTTTTCAAATGACCCCATAAAAAAAATCGAGTGGCGTAAGGTTCTACAGAGCAAGTTGTTCCAACTTGGACAGGTCTTTTTCCCGATGAAAATAATTTCGATACACCTCACAAGAATGTGTGGTATCAACAGGACGGAGCACCTCCTCACTATGAAATCAATATTCGTAGATATTTGGATGCGATTTTTCCTAATTGATGGATAGGCAGAAGAGGTTCTGTAGAATGGCCTGCAAGGAGTCCTGACCTTACGCTCCTAAGTCGACCTGAAACTGTAGAAGATTTACAACAAAGAATTCAGTATGAAGTAGCACAGATTATCCCGAATTCTCTGCGGTAGTTTATTTTGAGCAATTGTTACCTTAAAAATAAACCTAGAGTATTAATTGATGATGAGTTTAGGAGGGCAGGTAGTTTTTTTGTCTTTTTTTTATTTTAAATTTCAAATGACAATAATTCCAAAACAGTTCAATTTAGACATATGGTATTTTAGACAAATAATATCTAGAATTTAGGACTCAAAATTAAAATAATATATAAGACTATCCGTTTAAAAAAATTCAATATGGCCTAATTTCTTCGAACTGACAGTTCAAAACAGCATGTGCACCGTATAACCCCCTATAACTTTTTTTAAACATTTTTTGATGCACTGATTAATAAATGCTGTATAATTATTATTCCATACATATGGGGTACCCTGTATATATATAATATATATATATATATATATATATATATATATATATATATATATATATATATATGCAACATAAAAATGTTTAATAATACCAAAAGCAAATTCTCCAGGAGGTTACACTATGGTTGACAATACCGCAATTCTCCACGACAGATCAGATGAGACGGACTCTTCCCTTGCTACTCAACGCTACAACCTACTCTCCAAGCAACCTATAAAGACGGCACGCGCACCCGAACCCGTCAGTTAACCATCTAGCAGCGACCAGGCATTGAAAGGTTTGCGAGTTACCAGCCAAAATAATATTAATCAACGGATGCACACCCGTATACACCAGGAAACTCATTTCTTTATCCAAAAAACATTGTTCCCTATTTCCGTCAGTCGGTCCCTTCTCTGTCGATCTGACTTTCTGTCTGTTTTTCTGTTGTCACGATAGCTTTCTAGCGATATGAGATATTTAAAGTGGACATGTAAATTTTAATTTTTTACGTTTACTGTGAGGCTCGAGAAATTTTGTTGATTTTCAGTAACAATATGATAATTTCAGGTTGAGCTTTGTAATAATAAACAATTTCCATTCATAGCGATTTATAATCTAACAGGTAAAACGTTGATAGATTGAAAGGGAGAGAGTTAGATGGGTTGCTAGGGGTTCTTGAAGTCAAAGAATCTGAAAATGGTGCCATTTTTTTTCACTCTTCTTATTTTTGATAAAAATAGCATGGAGAGAGAGACTATGCTCTTGCTCATTTATCTTTTGAATCATATCTCACGAAAAAGTGCCTGTTATTATTAATCGATTTAGAATGCTTCGTATAAGTTATTTTTTCATGTAAGGCGGGTAAATTCAGTATTTATTTTAGAAGTATGTGTTTGTGTCGGAAGAACTGGGTTGCCGGCCTGACTCAACGGTATAGTTCCGGCTTACGGCACTCCGAGCTTCAATCCCGACAGAGCAGAATACTTATTTATTTATTTAAGTACATTTGGCTTGGACGCATACATAGATTGCAGTTCTTTCAGAAATACTAAAGGTGCCGTACAACAGAAATATTTAGTATTTCTGCACGCTAACGGATAACACGACATCCTTGCCGAAATATGTTACAAAAAAAAGTTAAACCACTAGTTGAAGAAAGGTGGTGAACGATAAAAATCACCGATTTTTTGATACGACAATAGTTGTAGCGGTACATGGTAGTGAAGGAAAAATAAATAATTATTAAATATATTTTAGGACATTATTTTCGTAAATTAGCCAGTTTTATACAGATTTAAGTCAATGATGAGGAGAGTCAGAATAAACATAGTGTCTCTAGAGATTTAGGATATTATATGTAAAATGTAGTCAAAATAAAAATAGTTCAGGCATAAATATCTAGAGCACTTCGTGTGAAAATCAGTCGAAAACAATTCTTTCTCGCAAATCACGCGCAATAAATTTTTTCCAGCTTCAATGCAATTAATGTATTTTTATAAACGTCTAGCTATATGAAAATCAGTCAAAATATCCAATATTTACAATTACTCAGTATATATCACCACTACACCAAACACTTTATTTTTGCACTCGACGCGCGTTTCGCTAACCATGTTACCTTCATCAGGAGCGATGATTGACTAAAGCTAAACTACAAATCTACCCTATTTATTCATGAATAAGTTTGAAATCGAAGCCAGTCAAGAATTCGAATATTTCCCAAGTGTATGGTATAGGTATGTGGATGATATTTTCGCGATTTTTGATACAAAGAAAGCAAATATTGATGATTTTGTTTCTAAATTAAATAGCCGGCATGATTCCATTAAATTCACTTACGAAATTGAGAACAAAGGACAATTGCCTTTTCTAGATATTTTAATTATTAAAAATAATAATAGATTAGAATTTGATATCTACAGGAAGGACACAGTAACAGATAGATATATTCCTAATGATTTATTTCATTGCAAATAACATAAATTAGCCTCATTACATTTTTTAGTTCATCGTTTGGTCACTTTCCCTCTGAATAGAGTAAACTTTAATAAAGAAAGGAATCGTATTAGAAATATAACTAGAGTTAATGGTTATGACGATGACTTAGTAAATAAGCTAATAAATAGACATAAGTTTTAGGTTTAATATTCAGAATTCCACCTTTTTTACACGCGAAGAAAATAACACCAAATATGTCTCCATACCATATAATCCGAAATATACCAAGGGACTTAATAAGGTATTTAATAAGGTAGGCCTCACCTTAGTCTATAAGTCATCAGACAATCTGAGGAATATCTTAGGAAATCCCGAAGATAAGATTCCTAATTGTGAGAAAGTGGAATTTATGAAATTAGTTGTAATGATTGTGACAAAAAGTATGTTGGGCAAACTAAAAGGTCAATTAAAACAAGATTTAAAGAGCACTTAGCACACTTAAAATACAATAGAACAGAAAAGTCTAGCATTGCCGAACATGCTCTTGAAGCTGATCATACTGTAACATTAGGTAATTTAAGATTAATAAAAAATATATCTGATAGGAGATTGTTGAACGCATACGAAAGTATGGAAATCATAAAATGTAAAAGTAGTTTAAATAAAGACAGAGAGCCTATTCCTTATAGTCCTTGCCTATGTCATTAGTTCCGCTTGAGTAATTCAAGGGTTAGGCTAAGTATAAATAGGGTAGATTTGTAGTTTAGCTTTAGTCAATCATCGCTCCTGATGAAGCTAACATGGTTAGCGAAACGCGCGTCGAGTGCAAAAATAAAGTGTTTGGTGTAGTGGTGATATATACTTTAAATTCGACATTCGACCGTGTTTGGCACGATGGACTGTTGGCTAAGGTACGCTCTCATGGTATGTCTGAAAAGTTCTGTTTGTGGCCCTTATGTTTCCTCAGAGAGCGTTCTTTGCGAGCGGCGGTCGACGGATCTCTTTCCAACACCTTCACTATCAACGCCGGTGTGGCCCAAGGCTCCATACTGTCTCCTACTCTCCTTCTCATTTATATTAACGATCTGCTGGAAAAGACCGGGAATCCAATCTACAGCTTTGCAGATGACCGTACGCTTATCTCTTCATTCACTTTGAACGCCCGGACATCCGCTACTCAGGCGAATATCCGCAGACAGCAGAAGGTCGTTCAACTTAACAAAGACCTGGAAGAAATTCTATCTTGGGATGACGGTAACCAAGTAGTATTTAACGCTACAAAAACCCAGGCGACAATTTTCTCTAAAAAAGTTAACGTTGCTGAACCCGGCATAGTCATGTCGGGGCACTCCTTTCCCCTAGCATCGTCACTTAATTTGTTGGGCGTTAATTTGGGAACAAATATGTCCTGGCATGAACATGTTGCAGGCATAGCAAGGAGAGCTTCTCAAAAGTTGGGAATATTATTTCGAACCAGAAAATTTTACACTCCACAACAACTATTACTTCTTTACAAAGCTCAAATTCGATCAATTATGTAATACTTCTCCCATGTTTAGGGCTCTGCTCCCAGACACACACTGAATTTTTTGGATTCTGTTCAGAGAAGAGCTGTTCGTCTGATTGAAGATCCGGAACTGACTGGCGGCGTTGATTCGCTGGAACATCGAAGAACGGTTGGCGACTTGAGTCTGTTCTACAAGTATTTTCATGAAAACTGTTTGAAGGACGTAACCCGCTTAATTCCTCCCAGAGCGGTGCATGTTAGAAATACACATCGAGCTAATACTTCACATCCGTATGAGACTCAGCTTGTTACTCCGCGTACAACGCTTTTCAAGCAGTCTATGGAGAGCATCATCCCTTTGGAATAATTTGCCCAGGGCTGTGTTTCTCACCGCGTACAATTTACAGCGAATTAAGAGCAACCTGAATCGCTTTTTCCGCACACATGCCACTCCTGGAGCGCTTTAGGAACTTCCCTGTAGCACGTGTGCTGGACCCATAAAAAAATTAAAAAAAAAAAATTGAGTTTACTCCAATAAATCCGTAGATCTGTTTTGATACAGTTTTTTTTGACCTCTGAAATTATTTCCAAAAATCAACAAGATATAAGATTTGAATTAACACGTATTCCAATAAAAAGCCTCACTAACACGTGTAAAAAAGATATTATGGATAATTTGTATCTGAGCAAATAATTATATTACATTAACAGCAATATAACACTGCTTTAATAAGAATTTTTATTCTAATTTGAACAACGCATGTTAATCACAGTATCTTTATATTCATCGTAATTTTACACACTTAAAATTAGACAAACTGCTTTAGTTATGAAAAATGACCAAGGACTTTATTCTGTTTGGAGTAATTTAGCCCAATTTTGTCGTTAAATAAAAAGTTAATGGTTAGAGAAAGCACAAGCAGAGCGGTAAAGAAAGATAAAAAATTAAGCAATTACCTAAAGGAACCCATTCAAAAATAATAAAATAGAAACAAAAAATACGTTAACAAGATTATAAACACAAAGTACGCGAATTTATAAAAGCAAAGATATTAAACTGTTTAACTTGACAAAGAAAATTAAATAAAGCGTCCGCGAATAACTCTGAAAAGAGCTGAAAGTAAAATATCTCCGACCGGCTGAAAAATTCACGTCTACTAAGATAAGACTTTTTATGATTAATTATAAAATTCCCCTTCTCAAAATGAAGACAAGAACAATACTAAGGTGAATAAAAAATGTCCGTTGTACTGTCTGTAATATTAGGCTTCATAGGCGGAGATGGATTACAACATTTGGTTGGAGATAATTTGTACTAGGTAACAATAAATGTGAGATTAACAAATAATTGCAGAAGTGTAGTCATATAAGAACTTTGTGACAACAAAAATAGACCAAATGACAATAAAACTTTTACAAACCATTTGGTTATTAGAGACCAAAGAACACCGATAATATCGTTTAGGAAGTCTTGTTCTAGTGTGATTGGGTTTAGATTTTATGAATAGTGCCAAGTAGAGTTGCGTTTGCAAGGGAGAAAAAGCTAGTAGCTACCATTTAAAATTGTGCAGTTTATCGAAAATATATATTTTTTTATGGATCTAGCACACGTGCTGCAGGGAAGTCCCTAAAGGGCTACAGGAGCGACACGTGTGCGGAAAAAAGCGATTCACGTTGTTCTTAAATCGCTGTAAATTGTACTCGGTGGGAAACAGTCCTGGGCAAATTATTCCAGAGAGATGATGTTCTCCATATAAAAGACTGCTTGAAAAGCGTTGTACGAGGAGTAACAAGCTGAACCTCATACGAATGTGAAGTATTAGCGCGACGTGTATTTCTAAAATGCATCGCTCTGGGAGGAAGTAAGCGGGCTACATCCTTCGAACACTTTCCATGGAAATACTTGTAGAATAGGCTCAAGTCGCCAACCGTTCTTCGATGTGCCAGCGAATCCGGGTCTCCAATCAGACGAACAGCTCTCCTCTGAATAGAATCCAACAAATGCAGTGTATGTTATCATGTCATCATCTGCAAAGCTGTAGATTGTGTTCCCGGTCTTTTCCAGCAGATCGTTAATGTAAATAAGAAAGAGAGTAGGAGACAGTATGGAGCCTTGGGGCACACCGGCGTTGATAGTGAAGGTGTTAGAAAGAAATCCGTCGACTGCCACTCGTAAAGAACGCTCTCTGAGGAAACATGAGAGCCACAAACAGAACTTTTCAGACATACCATAAGAGCCTGCCTTAGCCAACAGTCCATCGTGCTAAACACGGTCGAATGTCTTAGATATGTCAAGAGCAACTGCTCGAGATTGTCCAAAGTGTTCAATTGCGTTGCTCCAAACATGTGTTACATTAGTCAGAAGATCTCCTGTTGATCTATGTTTACGAAAGCCATATTGGTGATCGCTAATAATGTTGAATCCTTCAAGATATTTTAGAAGATGCTGATTCCATGACTTTCGTTATTATTGAAAGCAGTGCAACTGGTCGGTAGTTATTTGGCAAAGTCTTCTTGCCTTTTTTTGGTTTCATTACTAAACTTTTTGTGAAACTCAAATGAATCTGTTTAACTAATTAATGAAAATTCCAACAATTCAGCAAGACTAGAAGATCTGAATATGTAGTGCAGGAAGCTAATAGAAAACATTTTTGATTGGGAACTAGTACTAAATTTTTGCAAAATTCATGAAATTTATGAAATAGTTGTAGTAAATCTACGCACTTACCAAGTGTTTTAAAAAATGTATTTGGAAAGTACTTGATTAGTGTAGTAATTAATTTTGCTTAACGATTTTTAATTCTTCTTATGTTACTAATAGACACGCCATTGAATTTTACACCTCTTGTTTCTTCCGTCGGTTCTCTTTTCATTTTGAATACAGATTGAAACGTGTCGATGATAAGAATCACCCTTTTCTAACACCTCCTCTGTTTCCAATCTCTGCAGTAATACTTTGTTCTATTCTTACAAGTCCTTTTTGATAAAAGTAAAAATTTAAATTTTTTGTGATGAACATAAATAATAATTTTGTCTACGTAACTTAATGGAATAATTATATTTATTATATGCATCTACTAAGAAAAACATTAATGCTAATATTAATCAAAGTTTGCAATCCAAGCAATCTAAAGTTGTAGAATTTAAAAATAACATATATGTTAAAATTATGTCAAAATTTTATTCCTTTATGAGATAGCATATTAGGACTAGAGTAAGAAAAGGCATATTTATCCTGAAAAATTATGCAGTAAAAAATTGATTGAATATCAAAGACTATTATCTCTCAGAAACTATTGACATTTTAGATAGGAAATTATATACAAAAGTTGGTTCATTTTCATCAAACCGAAGGTCCGAGTATATATATATATATATATATATATATATATATATATATATATATATATATATAATATATATATATATATATATATATATATATATATATATATATATATATATATATATATATATGTATATATATATGTATATATTTATATATATATATATATATATATATATATATATATATATATAATATATATATATATATATATATATATATATATATATATATATATATATATATATATATATATATATATATATATATATATGTATATATATATATATATATATATATATATATATATATATATATATATATATATAACAAGTAAATATTTATCGTCAATGAAAAATACAAAGGAAAGAGAAGTTGTATGACGGCATTAGCGTGCTCTATGCTCTTGCATGAAAAGTCCGAGCGTTTAAAGCTATGAACTAGTCTGGCGTGCCATCTGTAAATCACCAAACTAGGATATGCATGTTTCCCACAATATCAAAGCTCGTCAGTCAGTCTAGGTGAAGAAGCAAATCAGAAACACGCTATCAGTAGGAGAGATTTTAAAGGCAAAAGTGCCTTTTATTCGTATATTTTTGTAAACATTGTGGCAGTTTCTTTTTTATTGATATTTAACTGTGCTAAACGGCAGTTCTTCTTATGACACCGATAATGGATTCTAGCTGTAAAGACACCACTACATATACCCCTTTTTCAATATTTATTTTAAGCACCATCTATATTTATGCAGCAACTGTGTTTGCCTAGTATACACATAGGAAATGATAGGTCCTGTAAACGTTGTTACATTAAGCAGAATTAATTTGTCATTAAATTAGGCCATAAAAGAAATTTAAACACTAATAAAACATAAGTTTATTTTCATGTATTAATTAATCGTTTATTTTAAAATAATACTAAAAAATTTATATATGAGGGCTGTTATTGCTGAAGTACTGAGATACATTATATATACAATTAAAATACTACACGAAAAAAATACCTCTGGTCTTAATATTCATAAAAGTATAATAAATTTATTTGTCAAACGTGTGAAGTTCTATAACCTTTTCTAATTTTGTTGTCTATCACAAAGACTTGATATATAGAAATTACGTGATCTGTATCAGCACCAATATACAATTATTTAAATATAGAAAATTATTATTAGTATATAACGAACAAAAAGAAGTTTTCGGATTTATTTATTTCTGGCCTTAATCAAAGTTTCTTACGACAAAGAACAGTTCAGTTTGGTATACAGCGTCTTAAGAAAAACAGATGAACAGGGTAAAGGTACAATACATATCACTCAACGCACTTTATTAAAAATGAATCTGACTTAACGAAAGCCCATCGTGCTGGGTTTACCTAAATATGTCTACGAGAGGATATCTCATAGTACCACTGAAAATTGAGCAGAAATAGAAAACTAGAACAGGTTAAAAACTGATAACACAGCTGATGTACTGACTTTATGGTGGACTACAGAAATATTACACTGTTATGTAATATTGTTAATACAAAGAAAAAGTAGCAAAAATGAGTCCTTTTTGTGCAGAAAAATTTCTTTGAAAATCTAATCAAATGAGAGGTGGCCATATTACCTAACTTCTGCGCTATCCTCGTAAATTCCATAGTGTAGTGTTAAAATAGGCAATAGCGTCATAGAAATTACATAAAATATTGTTAAGAAGATCATAATAACGTCATAAGGGACTTTTAAGCAGGCGATAACGTAATTTGTACTAACTTTTTAGTAGGATGTTGGTAGTGGAAACTGTCCCACGACAACAGTTCTAATGAAATGGATTTAAGTATTCATGCTACTGCTAAATAAATAAATTAAAAAACCCCAACGTAAACTTTACAAACCGAATGAAGCTAAGTAATTCTCGAAATTAAATTCTTCCATAAATAATAAATTCAATGACCAATAACTATGCTAACTACTAACTGTGTCCTAATTTCCGATATCCTTATCTTCTACCTTTGCTTAACCGAGACAGTAGCATGGATACTTAAATCCATTCCATTAGAATTGTTCCTGTTGGACAATTTCCACTACCAAATTTCTAGTAAAAAGGTAGTACAAAATCACTGCTTGAAAGTCTCTTATGACGTTATTATGATATTCTTGACAATATTTTATGTAATTTCTGTGGCGCTATTGCCTATTTTAACATGACGCTATGGTTTTTACTGCTGAAGTTTGGTAACATGGCCACCTCTCATTTAATTGGATTTTCAAAGAAATTTTTCTGCACTTTTTTGCTACTTTTTCTTTGTACTGATACTATTACATAAAAAAGTGTAATATTTCTGTTGGTAGTCCACCATAAAGTCAGTACATATGCTGGGTTATCAGTGTTAAACCTGTTCTAGTTCTCTATTTCTGCTCGATTTTCGGTGGTACTATGAGATATCCTCTTGTAAACATATTTAGGTAAACCCAACACGATGGGCTTTCGTCAAATCGGATTAATTTTTGAATAAAGAGCGCTGGGTGATATGTATTGTACATTCACTCTATTGTTGATGGAGTTTGCATTTTTTAATTTATTTTTAGAAATGAAAGCCAATACCAAAAAAAAAAAATTCTGAGATTCCCTTAACTACGGGGCGAAACGTCAAATAAAAATAACTTTTTTAAAAAAACAAAAACTCAAGTGTTTTACTCAAAAGAACCGTATGCCCAAGATTAAAATAAAAGAATTATATACATGTATATACATATATATATATATATATATATATATGTATATATATATATATATATATATATATATATATATATATATATATATATATATATACAGTCCCTGGCCAAATTATTAGACGCACTGCAAGATTTCATGTAAAATATTAATTACCGAGTGATATTGTACCGTTTTATTATTTTAAATTGATTTGTTTTTTATTTTTATATTATCCAATCAATTACCTATTTATTTGACATAAATAAAACAGCATTAATTTAGAAAAGCATAAGTTTATTAAGTTTTAAAGAAAACTGAAATTAATGTTAGTAAAAGTCAATATTTAGTTGAGCCACCTTTAGCCGCTATCAAAGCTTTAATTCTGCGCGGCATGCTATCAATGCAAGATTGTACTGTCTCCTGCATTTGAGGATGATGATTCCACACATGAATAATCTTTTCTAGGAGCTGGGTTTTGTTGGTAATCACATCTTTAGCCACTTCTTTTTTCATCAGCTCCCACACATTTTCAATGGGGTTCATATCAGGGCTATTACCCGGCCAATCCAACAGAGGGATATTTTTTTCTGCCAAAATAGCTTTAACAGACCGAGCAGTGTGGCAGGGAGCTCCATCTTGCATGAAAGTGAATGGTTCCCCATTTGGAAACCATTCTCTGAGCTGCGGAATCAACCGATTTTGTAATACTTCTTTGTACTGATCTTGCCTCATTATTCCTTTGACGACGTACAGACGTCCAGTGCCCTTGCCGCTGATGACTGACCAAATCATCACTTTGGTGTGATGTTTAACCGTCGGGACGACACAATCAGGATGAAACTTTTCTCCATGACGACGACGCACATACTGAGCTTTATTCTGCAAAATTTCGAATGTGCTTTCGTCACTGAAGCAGACCTGGTAAAAAATAGGAAAAATATATAAACTTCCATGTTTATTTGCTTTATTTAACTGAAAATGATAATAATGTATCAATTATTGATTAAATTGCTGTATCTTACCGATCTCCAGAAGTCCACATCTTTGTCTTGCCATTGTTTGGCCCACTTCAGGCGCTTTGCTTTCATTGCAGCTGTTAACTTGGGCTTCCTGGCGGGGCGACAGGCCTTAAAATGTAATTCTTTCAATTTTCTTCGAACAGTGCGCTCAGAAGCATTTACGCTAGCATCCTGGAGTTGTGATTTTATTACCTTTGTGGTAGCAAATCTGTTTTCTATACAAATTTTCTTCAAACATCTCTCTGACCGTGGAGTGAAAATTGGTTTTCTACCGCATCTTTTTTTTCTTTTCGGGCTTAATTCCTTCCCTGACTCAATTTTCTTTTTTATGCGTCGTACACTAGCTTCAGAAACCTCCAATCTTCGTGATATTTCTCGGTTTGTAAATGTTTTCGCAATCACAAGGGCCTTCACTTCAGCTTTTTTACGTGGTGAAAGATCGCCTTTTCTACCCATAATGAAAATAGTCCAATTACTTTTTTAAAACACTGCATACAAAATAAACTAATAACTGAGTAGTATAAAACTGTTAAACAAACAATCACAGTCCATGAAGCCACAGAAACACGTCCGTACCTGACTCGATTCCGATCGCGACTGATACAGGTTTGTACCTATTTACGTTCATGTATCACTTTGTCAACACAGTGTTGCCATATGTTAAAAATAAATACAAATATGTAGTCTACAACAATTCTTTTAAATAAAAATCAATAATATTGTAGTTTAAATATACCATTATTGCATAAAAACTCTTAAGAAACATAAAATTACTAAAAAAAAATACAGTGCGTCTAATAATTTAGCCAGGGACTGTATATATATATATATATATATATATATATATATATATATATATATATATATATATATATATATATATATATATATATATATATATATAGATGTATGTATTACAGGTAACAGAAAATAAAAAATGTCTCAAAGTACAACGAACTAAACAGAGGAATATATTGAAAATGTAGAAAAGCTCAGGAAATCTGGTTAAGCGAAGAATGTCGAGAAATAGAGGAAGTTCAAGAGAAACACCACACATTAAACCTACATAAGGAGGTGAAGGAATTTGCAGGAAAAAACAAGAAACAGTTCTAAGAAATGGAAGTAATGAAATTATACTGGATATTAAGGACAAAGTAAAGAGATGGACGGAACACATAGAACAATTTGGATGGATGCTGCATCAGCTGAAATCCAAAAAATGATTTTACAGTGCCAATTGTCATTTGTCGTGTGGAAGGACATTTGAATTTCCTAAAGTTTAAAGTCCAAAAGTCACTTTGTTAAAATATAGAAAATATTTATTAGAAGAAAGTTTTTAGAATTTTATTTTATAGTAGTGTCCAAAATTTTAGATAGATTGAACAAGAATCGTATTTTTTCAGTTTTTGACCAAAAAAAATCAACAATTTAGACATTTATTTTTTGATTTCAGGTGTAATCTATGTAGTGCTGTAATTTATTTAATTGTATTTTTTGTGTTAGTCTTTGTTACATTTAGTAAATATTAATACACTAGTATTCGTTTTTTTTTGTACTAAAATTGTGACTACAGATTTTCTTTAAAAATAAAACCTCAAACTGCACGCTATAGCTATTCGATAATTATCCGTGCGACAGTTGCGGTGTTACGAAAATCATCATTTTTTAAATATCAGTTATGGAAGTAGCAGAACATGGCTTTGATTTAATAAACAAATTCTAAAATTCATCAATGTATTTCGAATTTAATAAATAAAAATCTCCTTGTGATCTTATTTTTTTTTAGTCAGAAACTGATAAAATGCAATGTTTGTCTAATCGACCTAAAATTTTACACACTTCCATAAAATGCAATTGTAAACTTTTTTCTAATCGATATTTTTGATATTCTAGTGGCTTTTGGATTTTGAACTTTAGAAAATTTAAATTTCTAGCCTAACGACAAATGACAATCGGTATTACAAAATCATTTTTGGGTTTCAAGTGGTACAGAATCCACCTAAAAAGTCTTTCATATAATATTTAAAACACTATTAATTCTGAAAAAATTATTGAGAAAATAATTAGATTTATATTTGCATTACAGACAATTTCTGTTCGGAGAAGAGCTCTTTGCTAAATTAGGCCGGATGCAAAATCGATAAATTATGAGATACATGAGGACATAACTTCCTGGATTTATTCTATTTTACTCTTAAACACTCAAGAATCTTTCATATATCTAAAGTTCACTTCGTGTGTTCAATGACCTCGATTCGTCAATGTCACATTGTTTTTAATTTCAATAAATATTTTTACGTAAAAACAGAGATGAAAGTTTCAGTCTGGTGGCCAAAAATATTGACCCAATTCGACCTATTGGAAATTTCAATCTGAAAATAATCTCGTATCTTTCGCTTAAAAATGGGAATCGTCCACTCCAGTAATGCATATGTATTGTTAAAAATTTGGTTCGACGAAGATTATGGATATTTTCTTGTAAATGAAGCCTAGTAAATTAGTTGTTAAAAAAGAAAAATTACATTGAAGGTTCCTAAATATATAATAAAAAAATTTAAATTATGAGTTAGTATGTAAAAAATATTAATTTTATTTCCCCAAAAAAAACAGTTTTGTTACCTTAAAGGATAAGTTGCTATTTGTACTGAGACACATCTTCAGATCATATCTTCCTTGATCTATTTTTATTTTCAGTATATTGTCATTTCAGAGTAAATAATTTTAAAAATTTCCAAATTAGAAGACAACCGAAGAAAATCAAACTAAAATTTGCATAAAAATATATTTTTCTAAAAAATAAATCTCAACCACTCTAGATAGCTTATCTTATCAATCAATATTTCAACAGACACGTTTTCGAAAAACAGCATTTAATCACTAACAGGAAAACTTAAAGTTAGTTTAAATAAGTTTTAATATCTGAAAATTATTGCTTGAATTATATTAAGTATTTATACTGATGCTTCTTTTTCGAATATCTTTAGGTTCAATAATTAGCGTCTCAATGTTAACTAGAAAGATTTTCATTTTTTTTTTTTTTGAAAAATATTTTAGGAAATGTTATTTTGGATTAAAATTTACCTATAATATATTGTAATATTTGAAATAATTTATAATGGTAAACGATTTCAAGAGGTTGCATCAGAAATAGTTCATTGATTAGAGTGTTAGAATAATAAATTGAGATGTAATTATCCCTTTAACTTTCATATGTTATCTTGGAAATTTTTATTTACCTCTTGGACTTGTTTCCTAGCTTATGGTAAGAAATATTAACATATTCTGATAGTAAAAAAACCCAGAATTAGATAAAAAAGAAATTGAATGTTATTTTTGGATTATTATTTTATGTTCATATCTAATAAACCTTCTACAGAAAAAACAAAATATTCTTTTATTTAGTTAGCTATTAACTATATGATTTGTTTTATGTTTAATAGTATTAATTTTTGGGAACTTCATTGCCAAAAGTAAATCAATAACGAATATATGATATGTTTAAAATAATAATATTAACAAAAAATAACCGGCCAAGTGCTAGTCGAACTTGCGCAATTATTGTTCCGTACGCTGATTGTTTTTTAAAATAAAGATTTTTATTACGGAGGTATAAAATGAGTTTTCAACAAAGTTTTTTCCGAGCTTTACTGAAAACTGATGACCTTTAGATTTTAGTTATATAAACTGGATAATGCACTCATGATAATTTTCGTTTAATCTACACCCTCGGAAATATACCAGAATTTTTTAAAAATTTTTTAATGAGTACTTTTCGAGATTAAAAATAATACAAAGAAAAGTGTCCGCAAGTATTACAATATATATATTTTTGAACTCGTGTTTTTACAAGCTTTCATTTGACATTCCACTAGAAGTCCTGGTATTTTTTTTTTTACTTCTAATTTCACCCCCAAAACTAACCCCTCAAGTTAAAGTTTATCTTTCAAAACTACATTGTTCTGATGAGGCCATCAATTCCTATACTACATCAGATCATGATAGCAGTTTCCCGGGTAAATAGGGCACAAAGAGTAACCTATTCTCGGAAACAATGGTCGACATGACTCTCGCAACCCAGCTCCTGAAATATATCTAATAGCTCTCTTTTGCAATACAAAAACAGAACTAAAGTGAACTCGAGAACAGCAAGCCCTGAAACAGATCCCATAGCTCAAATGAGCCTCAACTAGTGAAAAGTAAGAGGTTCTAGCTGCATCCAGCCCCAGGCTACCTGCAATAACCCTAAGGGAATAGCAGCCTGAAGAAATTTTGCTGCAGATGTTGCCAATGTGATCCTCAAACCGCAGCGATAAGTCAATTATTAGATCGAGAAATAAATTCTTATTAGCTGAAGAGATGATCTCATTCTCAATATTAACATTCTCGATATTGCATCTAAAGCTCAGAATCCTTGTCTAGGCTATATTGAAGGACAGTTTGTTATCATCACACCAAGCCTTCATCTTAGACAAAATATAAAAATATAAAAATAATTTATATTTAGGTATACTAGTACAACACAAATTATTTCCCACACACAACCATAAACTATTTACATAAATTTTTAGTTCTATCTTTAAAAATTAAAATCACATGGGACCCTGTAGAAATAAAGAAAAAAATGAAAATGCCCTAAACCAAAGGGCGAAACGTCAATTTAAGTTTAATTTTAAATACCAAATATTCATAAAACGAACCCAAAGCCCAAGAATTGAAAACAAATATATATATATATATATATATATATATATATATATATATATATATATATATATATACGAGGCTGGTTTGAAAAGTCCGTGCAAAGTCCGAGAGATGGCACCACCGTCGCGTATCGAGGTCATGTTTAGTTAGTAGCATCTCTTGAATGACCGCACATCAAGTTTCAGCCATATTGGTCTATTTCTTTGTGTTTGGCATTCGTGTGAATCAAGGAAGTCGAGTGATTTTCAAGAAATGGACGAAAAAGAATTTCGTGTGGTGATTAAACATTACTTTGTGAAAGGCAAAATGCCTCAGGAGACTAAAGAGAAGCTTGATAAACATTATGGTGACTCTGCACCTTCGATTAGAACAGTTTATAAGTGGTTTCAAAATTTTCGGACTGGCCATATGGGCACAAGTGACGCTAAACGTTCTGGACGGCCTGTGGAGGTTACGACTCCAGAAACCATTGATCAAATCCATGATATGGTGATGGATGACAGAAGAGTTAAGATGCGTGAGATTGCTAGTGCTGTGGGCATCTCGACTGAACGGGTACATAATATTTTGCATAAACATTTGGACATGAGGAAGATATCCGCAAGATGGGTGCCGCGATTGCTCACGCTTGACCACAAACCGAATCGTGTGAAGTGTTGCAAGGATGGTTTGCAGCTGTTCCAGAAGAATCCGGAGGACTTTAAGCGTCGTTTCGTCACTGTGGATGAAACACGGATACATTACTATACTCCTGAGACCAAATAACAATCTAAACAATGGGTTACCACGGGGGAATCTGCACCAAAAAAGGCGAAGACCGTTCCTTCGGCCGGAAAGGTTATGGCGACTGTCTTTTGGGATTCGCAAGGGATAATCCTCATCGAGTATCTGGAAAAGGGTAAAACTATTACAGGTGAATATTATTCATCGTTATTGGACCGTTTGAAAACCGAGCTGCAAGAAAAACGCCCGCGATTGGCCCACAAGAAAGTCCTTTTCCATCACGACAACGCACCAGCACACACCTCAGCAGTTGTGGTCGCAAAATTAATGGAAATAGGATTCCAACTCGTTTCACATCCCCCCTATTCTCCAGACTTGGCTCCTTCGGACTACTATTTGTTCCCCAATTTGAAGAAATGGCTGGCGGGACAAAGATTTTATTCAAACGAGGAGGTGATTGCAGACACTAATGGATATTTTGCAGACTTGGACAAATCCTATTATTCGGAAGGGATCAACAAACTAGAACATCGTTGGACGAAGTGTATAAGCCTAAAAGGAGACTATGTCGAAAAATAAAAAAGTTTACCCCAAACACATAAGTAGTTTTTATTTTTGCACGGACTTTTCAAACCAGCCTCGTATATATATATATATATATATATATATATATATATATATATATATATATATATATATATATAATATATATATATATATATATATATATATATATATATATATATATATATATATATATATATAAACTCCTGGACAAAATTAACGACAACAATCTGAAAATTAATTTATCTTTTTCTTATGTCAGTTTTAAACTTTATCGAGTATTTGAATAGTAGGCTGTGAATATTTTGTTTCGTTGTTCATGACAGAAATCAAAACAATTCGTTTAGATTTACAGTTTTAAAGAATTTTTTAGAAGATAAACAATTATCTGTAATAATGCGATAGATTTTCTTTAAAAGTAAGCTTATAAATTGTTCCCTTTTTCAAAGTAATACGTTTTTTGTGGTAGACTGTTTTATTTTTGACCCCGAAGAATTAGAAAAATGAATCGAACAAGGAATTTAACTGAACACGAGGTAGTGCGAGCCTCAGTTTTATTGGACAAGGGATATTGTCAGAGTTATGTTGCCAATTTGTTAGGCAAACATCGTCCCACAATAAGTCGTATGGTAAGACGCTTGAATTAAGTAGGAACTTATTCTAGAAGGCTAGGACAAGGGCGAAAACGATGCACTAGCGACCTAGATGAACGTTTTATGAGACAATATGCTTTAAGAAACAGGACTAGTATAATTTTGTAGATTATTTGTTAGCGAACTTTTAAAAACTTTAAATATTACAGGAGTGGCTGAAATTAAACTGTTTTTATTATGAGTCACATACTAGAACAATTATATATATTATTAACAAATTTTACATTAATTCTAATGGATACTCTAAAAAAATTTTATACCTCATATCCGAAAATTGGTATTGTTGCACTACCTGATCGTGCAAGATATTTAACCCAAACTTGCGTATATAACTATCACATTAAAACTTACCAATTTCAACATTTTGATTTAATAATTAGATTCGTTCTGATGTCAGAATTAGAATAATTGATTTTTGTGTAGGTCTGATATTTATACTAATTTTGTAAAGGAATTTTATTACCAAAAGAATAATCTCTAAAATAACCTGGGGTAAAATAGTCAGTAGCACCTCGTCTATCTTCTATAATAAGAAACGAACTCGAAGCTGTTCGCAATATCACAATTTCTTCTAAAACAGTTAGAAGACGGTTAAATGAAGCTGGATTAAACAGTAGGACACCAGCCACTGCGCCCTTGCTTACTAGAGAAAACAGAGTTGCCAGGTTACGTTTTGCTCGAAATCACGAAAACTGGTCTGTGGATGATTGGAAACAAGTTTTCTTCACAGATGAAACTAGGGTTAGTCTAAAACATCCAGATGGTCGTGAGCGAGTATGGCGAAGATCAGGAGAGAGGTTTGCTCCTTGCAATATCTCTACAAGGATTCCATTCGGCGGTGGCTCTGTTATGTTCTGGGGTGGCATCTGCTTTGATGCTCGCACAGAGTTAGTTCCTGTCTGTACGAGATCCATGAATGTTGACTACTGTCTTGAGAATATTGTAATAGAACATGTGATGCCTTTCGGTCATTTTGTGGGGCCCAATTTCCTGTTTATGCAAGACAACGCTCGACCTCACGTGGCTAGGGAGGTACTCGATTATCTTAATCAAGTTGATATACCGATTATGCAATGGCCACCAAAAAGCCCGGATCTGAATCCGATAGAACATGTATAGGGTCACCTTAAGAAAAATGTGAAACGTCATATACCTGCACCTAGAAACCTGAGGGAACTTGAAAATGCAGTTATTACAGAATGGGAGCAAATTCCTCAAGATTTTATCCAAAATTTAATTAGAAGCATGCCTAGGCGCATAAATGCTGTCATCCGAAGTAGAGGAGGCAACACACGCTACTAGTATCCCAGATACACCATTAATTTTGCTACTAGTGTCCCAGTTTATTTTTTTCATTATTATATAATTTCAACGATTTTGTTATTAGGTCTTAAGAATAATTTTAATTCGAACCTTATAGAGAAATTTGGTAGCTAATTCACTTTTAAAGTATCCGAATAAGTTTTTTTCTAACTTTTAGTGTAACTAATGTTCATAAAAAAAATTTACAATTAATTCATTATAAAGATTTCTATGATTTAATATATTATTGCCTTAATTTTGTCCATATATATATATATATATATATATATATATATATATATATATATATATATATATATATATATATATATATATATATATATAAATAACACTTATTATATTGTACAAAGCTTCCAGAAATGGAGGTAAAAGGGATGAAGGTTTTTAAATATTGGATGGTTTTAATATGACTATTAGAATTTTGAATCAAATGAACATATTTCAAAATTGATTATTTGTAGTCAAACATATAAAGAGTTACAGAGACTGAGGAGGTTATTAGTAGAATTATCTCATATATATCATATCATACGTTCTTTCAAGGTTCCGGGATTGGAGAAACTAAAATTTAAGCCATTTTTATCTTTAACAGTACAGGATACTATCACCGTCAACTTATGAGTATATCACCATGAAGTATATATAATTCAGAATATGTAAATGTGGATTAAGTTTTTATTTAGTGTAGTAAATCCTAATTATTTTTTTTTATTTTAGAGCTGCATGCGAAGGAAGAAACGGTAAAGTGATTTATTTTGAACTAAATGAATAAAGTAAATTTTCATGGTTATATTTAATTCAATGAAAAGCACCGACACGTCTACAATACCAAATCTACATAAAGCAACATAACTAGATATTAGTGTCCAATCCTGTGATAATATCCATTAACTCAATTATATTTTTATCTGAAAACGTATCTTAATATTTTACTAAACTGATCTTTTACTTCCCTCTGCTTTCGGCATCTTAAATTAGAAATTTAGTCTTCTTGAAACACAAACGTCCGCATGAAAACAGAAGAATCAATACAACCAAAACGGAACTTCCAGCTTTGTCAATATTTTCCCAGATGGCGCAGTTGTTATTACGGATAAAGATAAATCTGCGGCAGATTTGTTAGGATGAAGTTTTTTTCAGAAGCTTTTAATTTATTTTTCTTCTATTCTCCTTTCAGCTTTTCAAGCGTGACTTGCACTTCTGCATTTCATCCATAATAATGACTGACAAATCAGATTCATTCAGAAGATTGATGCTGCTTCCGCTCTACTTTGTGCTATTTAATAATTTAAGCTGATTTAAATCAAGAGTGCTACAAAAGCAGTAGTAGAAACTTGCTTTCAGGATTTTGTTTTTTTGATGTTCTCGGACGGAAAAACTTTATTTTTAGTAATTTTATGTTTTAGAAAGATAGAAGAGTCTAGTTTTAAGATTATCTTTTAGGAATGAGGCCAAGCTAATTTATTCATGTAATTATGGACTATATAATAACATAAAATTAATGGTAATACTGTTTGGTGATTCTGACAGGAATTTTAGAATAAAGCGAAATTTTTTTTTTGTGTTGTTATGTTTCTACGTTTTCTTTAAAAAATTAAAACGATTTTATAGGGGTGCTCCACTCAATGACAGTAGATGATAGTTCCGACTAGCAAAAAATAAAAATGGCGGATGCATAAGGAGACAGCTGATACCACAAACCCACAGTTGACGCAATGTAATTTAACGACAGCTGGCGGCACTCTCAGTAACGGCGGTCATCGAGAGCATCATTGTCGACAGTGGATAGTGATTTCGATTTACAATAATTCCTCCTAATATATTAAGGCTTTGAAGTCATTAGGCAGTTCTTTAGTTGACATTACTGATGGCGGTTTTATTCACACTTTACATAGTCCCTAAAAATCTTTCCTTGACTAACAGCAGATGGACTTCGATTTTGGGTTTAGAAGTGGAAAGTATATACTTTTTTTGAATATATTAGTTTATGTTTGAATCAATCTTTTGTTTTAGTTTCATTAGAAATTGCCATGTTAATTAATACACATTTTTTGTTTTTTTCGAGACGTAGCATTTTAGTAATATTGCAGCCGGTGCCAAGAAAAAATTATTATTTAAATAGATAAGTTAGTTAGCTCTTTATATCTTAAATAACCGGTCAAGTGCAAGTTGAACTTGCACAATTAGTGTTCCGTACGTTGATTGCTTTTAAAATAAAAAATGTTGTTAGGGTGATATAAAATGATCAGTGACTTCATAAAACACACCCCAAATGAGTTTTCAACTAAGTTTGTTTCCAATCTTTACTGAAAATTGATGACCTTGAAATTTTTGTTTTTTCTATATGCCAGATAATTTTCGTTCAATCTACACCCCCTGGAGAATATTCCAGAAATTTTTCAAAATTTTTTAAACAGTACTTTTCGAGATAAGGTGGGGGGACAGCGCTTTTTCGCGATTTTTTAAAAATAATACAAAGAAAAGTGTGCGCAAGTATTACATTTATATATATATATATATATATATATATATATATATATATATTTACTCGTGTTTTCACAAGCTTTCATTTGACACCACACACGATGACCTACTAAAAAATTTTTTTTTTTCACTTCCGATTTCACCCCCAAAACTAACCCCTTAAGTCAAAATTTGACTTTCAAAACTACACGGCTTTAATGAGGCCCTCAGTTCCTATATTATTACCAAATTTCAACTTTCTATGACAAATAGTTTCGGAGAAAATCGGGTGTAACAGACATACAGACAGTCGGACAGGCAGACAGACACCGAAGTCATCTTATAAGAGTTCCGTACGGAACACTAAAAATATCTTCTGCATATAGATGCCATTTGGTTTTACCGGATTCCATTTTATTGATAACGTCATTATTCAAAAAAGGAATTTCTTTAAACTATTTATCTCTTTATCGAAATTGAATACAGTGTAAAAGAGACCAGTAGAAAAATATTTTCTAATTAAGTTAAGTAATGTTTCGGCCATTTGACTGAATTAAAAACAGAATATATGGAGAACTATCTCACATAAATTTTAATTTTCCGCCAAATAGAGTCAGCGCCCTCGAATACAAACTGAGGTATCTTGCAAATTCAAAAATATATAGGCAGCGGTATCAAACAAAGAAAACTGATTCATTAAAATGGCTTTGAGGTACTATGAAGTTACCATTGTAGACAAAAAAAGAAGAATCTACAAAAAGTTGTGAAGAAAGCAGTGACCGGACCAATCAGTTAAAAATGCAACTAAAAAAATGAGTAGGTAATTTAGAACTGGTACTCAAATGAATCTAAAGGCTATCAAAAACAGATGCTTGTGCAGTTTTAAAGGAATTAACGAAATTTCTCGAAAGATGTGCTAATGGTCGTAAAGTAATTACTAAGTCAGAATAAAAAGTATCAGGTAACTAACCTTAATGGAAGCTAACACAATATTATCTCGCAAATAATATAACTTAATTCACAGTACATGCAAGAAATCCTAAATTAATTGCTGCAAAAAGCTGATATTGAACGTTTCCCAAAATCGAAATTATACTATACTAGCCGGGCCCGCGGCTCCGCTCGCGTGGACTTGATTCACTACTATCGTCACTGCTTATTTCTTATGTTACCCAACGTAATAACATATCTCCCATTATTTCTCCTTATCTCCCAATATTTCTCCTTATTTCCCATTATCTCTACATAATTTCCATTATCTAGGCTTATCTCTGTTCATCTCCCATTATTTCTCCTTATCTCCCATTATCTCTCCTTGTCTCTCATTATCTCACCTTATTTCCCATTATCTAGGCTTATCTCGACTTATTTCTCCTTATCTTCCATTATTTCTCCTTATCTCCCATTATTTCTCCTTATCTCCCATTATTTCTCCTTATCTCCCATTATCTCACCATAACTCCCATTATCTAGACTTATCTCTGCTTATCTCCCATTATCTCTCCTTATCTCCCATTATTTATACTTATCTCCCATTATCTCACCTTATCTCCCATTATCGAGGCTTATCTCGACTCATCTCCCATTATTTCTCCTTATCTCCCATTATCTCACCTTATCTCCCATTATCTAGGCTTATATCGAATTATATAGAACATATGTATAAATTTATAAAAATCACGTAAATCGGATAAGTGGTTCTCGAGTGATAAGCGCACTAACGGACAGACAGAGAGACGTTGCATTTTATATATATATTGTATTCTTTGCTACATGATATTGTTCCATATTTAATGCTTTAGGGAGTGTATTGCAAGAGAACGCGCTAGCGGCAAACTTTTCTCCGACTTAATTCACTATTATCGTCACTGCTTATTCCTTATATCACCTAATAAAATATATCCTATAACCTGGCCAGAGAACATACGTATGTTTAAAGAAAAAGCACGTAAATCGGATAAGTAGTTCTCCAGTGATAAGCACACTAACGGACGGACAGACAGACAGACAGACGGACAGAGAGACATAGCATTTTATATATATTATAGATATTATCTGCTACATAATATTGTTCCATATTTAATGGTTTGGACTGGGTATTGCAAGAGAACGCGCTAGCGGCAAACTTTGTCCGACTTCATTTACTATTATTGTCACTGCTCATTCCTTATGCTACCTATCGTAATAAAATATAGCCTATAACCTGGCCGGAGAACATATGTATGTTTAAAAAAAAAAGTACGAAAATCGGATAAGTGGTTCTCCAGTGATAAGCGCACTAACGGACAGACAGACAGACAGAATACGTTGCATTTTATATATATTATAGATATAATAAAATATATACCTATAACCTGGTCAGAGAACATATGTATGAATTTAAAAAATCACGTAAATCGGATAAGTGGTTCTCGAGGGATAAGCACATTAACGGACAGACAGACAGACAGACAAACATTGCATTTTATATATATTATAGATATAGATTATTATTATTATTATATAACCTGGCCAAAGAATATATGCATGAATTTAAAAAAAGACAGGTAAATGATTCCCGCGTGATAAACGCACGAATGGACAGACAGAGAGACATTGCATTTTTATATATATTATAGATTATACATTACAGATATTCTTTGCTACATAATATTGTTCCATATTTAATGGTTTAGGCTGTGCATTGTAAAGGCACGCGCTAACGGCAAACTTATTTCCGACATCATTCACTATTTTACGTCACTGCTCATTCCTTATGCTACCTATCGTAATAAAATATAGCCTATAACCTGGCCAGAGAACATATGTATGTTTTAAAAAAAAAAGTACGTAAATCGGATAAGTGGATTTTCAGTAATAGGCGCACTAATGGACAGACAGACAGACAGACAGACAGACAGACAGACAGAGAGACGTTGCATTTTATATATATTATAGATTACGCAATAGACACTTGCGTTGAAATAAGACTAGAAGATCTGCTAGACACCGTGCAACATGGATGTAATAAATATACTACTAATCACTTTAGATTCATTACTATCTTGTCCAGATCTAGAATTAAAAAAAAAAAAACAGCATACTAAAAGTGATAGAAAAGAGTCTGATGAAGCTTCCCACTGCAATGCTGACTGGACTTCAGATGATTATGATGACTTCTAATTAAAAATTATGACATGAAATTACCATGTGTGATGTAATACATTGTAAATAAAATATATTTACAATGTATCACAATACGAAATTTACTCACTCTGTAGTAACCAGAACTAAAGTTGCTAAAAATTAGTAAATAACAAATATTTGACCGTAACCAATTCACGGTAGGTTTTTAGTTTAAATATCCTTATATGTGTCTATTTTGAAGCCACTAGTTAACTTCCGAAACCAAAAGAAGTACGTGTAGAAATGCCCAAACTACAAACTGCACGCAACTTGAGATGCAATTCCACGTGATACACAGTAACTATTCAGAAGTAGGGATTGAAGTATCTCACTACTTGATGGTGTGTCAAAGAAGCCCACTGGAAAGATTTTATAGGTTCAAATGCCCATAACAGTAGTATGACAATATCATTAATATTAAAGCAATATTAAAGTTAAAACTAGAGTGTATATATACTTATTACAATTTTTTTCGAGTACCGTGGTCTATAGACCTCCGATCAAAATAATTGGTTTATTAGGCAGTTAAACCAGTCTCATAAGTTCCGCCACCATAATTTTGTCTTCTTCCTATAATTCTCTATTTTTAAATATTCCTCTGTAACATCAGTTATATGTAGCCAGTGATACCGCCTTTCCGTCATAACAAATTCCAAATATAAGAGGTTCCGCTTCTTCACTGTAATTATAGTTTCGCTTTCTTCGTTTCTTTCTTCTCATGACCCTTGTGTTTCCATTATTCCCCACCCATTTAATTCCAGTAATCAATATTAGTATTAAAGCTCAATTTCTTTAAGGTTTGTGCCTCCAAAATAAAAAATAATACAGAGTACATTAGATCACACTAACATTATCTCTGGTTCTAGACCAATGTCAGTGCTACACTATCATGTTACAAAATTCTCGCCCTATAATGATATAATAAAAATTATTCCTGCTATTTTAATTTTTATTTCCTTAGAGTCCTCGTTATTTTTATTTACATTGGTGTCAAGATAATTATTAATAATAATTAATAATCAGTATTTATCAATTTTTTTTATATAAGGTAGTTGTAAATATGGATATTCCACTTATTTGTGTTAATATTATAAATAACATATATTTAGTTTTTTAAAGTTCACTTTATTAATTAGAATTTTGCAGGTCCTATGTTATTGTTGAGCAATTTGATTACTTTTATTTATTTTGTTTCTTCTGTTAGTGCACTAATTAACATTATCCTACTTTTCCGAACAGCTTCTTATTGTACAGCCTCCAAATCCACATTCTTGAAAAACTTTTGCACAAATTACATTTCCCAAGCATATTGCAAATCGCGAACTCCACTTTAAAAGAAAGTTCTTTTTAGCTTTTCCAGCAACCCCTTCTTCGGTCTTAATTAAAAAGGACCTCGAACTTACTTTAATGTTTATTAAACCCAATTAAATTCTTCTTATTTTGAATCTTATTCTTATTTTCGCCAACGGCGGTTTATTAATTTCGAAGTTCGCGTTGCCTTGCTGTGGGATAAAATTGTGCAAATAGAAAGACAAAAACCACAAAGAACTTATTCAGTAAAATTTATCTTCAGTTTAGGTAATATACGAAGCAATATTTCTTAAGATAACTATAGACAGATAAACTTGGTTTTGACACCAAATAAATATATTTTTTTATAATTATATTATTTGGCAGAAAAAATTGAACATTTCTTTTAAAAATCTATCTTTATTTAAATAGTATGGGGATCCCACATTTTAATTATTTTAAACATTTTATATTGGGATCTTACCTACTCAATACATCTCGCGGCTTTTTCAGGAATTAAACTTAAGGTGCATTTTAAATCTTTCATAAGCGTCTGTGTAAATTAATATTACAAATTTTCTTAAAAACGAACACCAAAATTTTTGCTTTTCATGAAAAATCAAAAAAAAAGACTTATTATGTGTTTACAATCGTCAAAGTTGCCTGCAAAATGATTTCAATGTAGTTTTTCATGCATGTCCAAAAGCGAATGATGGTTATGTAAATATTTATATTATATTTGGGTAAGTAGAAAAAATTTGACAGACTGCAAGTGTGGAAAAACGTTATCCGAATTGAATGAAAAATTCCAGTTGAAGCTAGAGTTTGTTCTAAACGTTTTAAAAAAGAAGATTACATTCTTCCAGGCAAATAAAATGATTTATTCTTGAACAGTCATTTGTTTTTTTTTGTAATTTGTGTACGTGTGTCAAACAAAAATTCCTTATTAGATAACATTTTTTAAATTTTGTTTTGATAAAATACTGTCTCGATTATTTTGTATTCAGTCAAAGTCATAAATAGTTAAGAAATATTAACCTCCGAAGTGAATTGGCATTTGATTTGAAACCAGTTAAAATTTTTCTCATTGTCATTGATTGTAATGTATCATTTCACTAAAATTTGTATAAATATTCTGGAACTAAATATATTCTTTGGGTTTCAATTGAAATGTAAATATTAGATATTTATTGATTAGAATCTTACCGGTAACAATACAAAAGAGTTGCGAGGATATGTTTGTGCATTTTCCCCTGTTCTAATGTTGAATGTGCCATTTATCTCAAACACTACTGTTCGCAATTGGGCCATGGATATACATGCTGCTTAAATTTTCGTTATGTTGGGCGCGACAATTTTGTCATCGATTATTCCCAAGAAAAAGATTCGATTTTAAAAGTTTTTTCACCGAGTATAAAATTCCTTTGGGGAGGATTTGTACCAACCCATTTGCAAATATTGCCAATTGTTAATAATATTTTTGAAAAAGACTGTGACACTCCCTATGCTTCATACGTTACAAATTTAAATCTGCACCCATATTTCGGCCATCTTAATAATAATCATACTAGGCTCCGCCCACAGGTAAGATATCCCAATAGTACTTGCCTATTTAATAGAGTAAGATTATTATTGAAAAAATAAACATATTTATTTACTTTTAAATATATCTTTGCTTACTCAAAAAAAACATTTTGTTTTCTTACAAAATAAATAGCTATTTATTATTTATTTATTTATTTTGTATTCCTACCAACATTTCAGTCCTTTTAGCATAGAATGAATACACCTACACTTTTGCTCCAGAGATACTGTTATATTATTTATCACTGAAAAATTGTATGATAGTATCTTTTATGAAGGGCGGAACTTTTAAATTCGCTTCTTCTATTCATGTCATATATCCGGAATTAATAGGCGCAATTAATTACAGAATTACAGTAGATAGTTTTAAGATAAACATTAATTTTCAGTCTTCTGATGCAAATTTGGACTCACAAACAACTATAGTTTAATATATTTTTACCGTGTCGGTGAATATGCACCCCAAAACTTGTCGGTATGGGGTCACGTCAGTGTGCAATCCGCTTTTATAAAGAAATTGTTTTGTGCAGAACTTCCTTAAAGTTGGCGACCCGATAGAGTAATTTTGTAATATTGTCTAGGTTCTATCAATTTTATTTATTTGAAATAATTTTGAGCATATTATGGTTGGATAGTTTATGAATCGTGCAGCTGAGAGTAGTCACGGTGTGACGTGAAAGGTCGGAAAAGTGAAAAAATGAGCTCAAGAAATTCAAGAATAATCCACCCTGTAAAGGCTTTTCATTTCCCTTTAGGAAAATGTTTCAGAACGGATATATATTTTTTTCGTGACTTAGACTACATTACTACAGGCAGCTTCTAGAGGAGGAAATAAACTCCAGGGCTCGAGACTTCGGAATGGAGCATTCAATTTACCCTTCCTTCTAACACGCCAAAGGTTTATATACACTATTCAAAGATATTTATTGCTTCTAAATATCTTTAACGTCTACTCAGTAAAGCAAAGGAGGTGACGGTGATATTAAGTGACTGTTTAGGGGTGACGGTTATAATGATGGTGATAGAAACCAAAAAGCAGTGTAGGATGCAGAATAACTATTTATATTAAATTGGCATGTCATACTTTGCTTCTGGGCCTGGGTGCGATTAGGTGAGAGGTTTATTTTAGATTGGTCACAGGTTTCTCCATATGGTGCAAACTCTTCGTCGACAGGACATGCTTGGATTAAGGCTTCGCCTAATTGTTGGCCTATATCTTCATAGGGCGTACACAGGACAACAGCCCTCCAGCCGCAGTATTGCTCACTAAAGTCGGTCTCCCTGCCTTAAAAAAGGAAATACCAGCCGCAATACTGCACCCTGGTCGAATCTAGGGTTTCTTATTTCATTAATAATCTGAATCGTAATACTACTCGACAAGACTATCCACCCTTCGCCCGCAATTCTGCTTACTAAGACGAATCCCCAAACCCTAAATTCAAATTCCTAGCGGCAGCTTCTTTTTAGTAAGTGATCCGTGCTTCCAGGAAGCGCACATAAAACATCAAACCCCAACTCGCTGAAATACATCTTCCGGTATGATAAAAAAAGAAATATCAGCCGCAATGCATTGTCCAGATTGGTGGATTGGATCAATAATTGGAAACGCAATACTGTTCGGACAGACCTACCACCTTTTAACGACAATACTGCTCGCTGAAACGGATTACCAAACCGTAGGGAATAGAAACGATCCCGATGTAAAGTCGGATGGTTTCGCTAACTAAAACTACTTATTGACAGCGGAATTTGGAATACTGGAGTTCGGTCGGTTGGCGTTCGTTAGGAAGTATCTGTTATGTGCAGCGGTCTTTTGTAAAAGGTTCTTGCCAACTCTCTGCATTAAGTAGGAAGTGGTGTATTACGCACTAAGGGCCATCGAATGATACTCGAAACGAGGGTGTACTACTACGGTACTAATTACTTAATATTGGTTAGCACAATGAAGGGACGCTTCAAATTAAATGACATATCCTAATTGTACCGGGTGCTTATGGTATAATCCAGATTGAACCAAAAGGGTAACATGAAAAATAAAAATTTCGTTATAACAGGTAGATTTACAGAAAATAAAACAGCCTATTTTTCACAAAAACAGTACACTATAGGTAACTATATTTTGACAATCTATTTACTTGGTTTGCTTAATTAAATTGTAAACATAAGAGTAGAGCTGGAAACCGTATGCCGTAAGCATTTTAACAGTATCTATTAAATATAATTTAAGAAAATTAAATACTTGCCCAGATACTAAGCTACTGGTTCAGCCATTTAGGGTTCTGAGTTTGTATTATTATTTTTTGGTTTTAATTGCCAAATTTACTATTTGGGTACTAAATTTTTAGTTGCCACAATCTATGTGAAGACCATTTTTTTGGGAATGGTATACTTATGTTGGCGATTTGTGGAGTAATTGCTCTTAAAAATTTAAGTCGAATTAAGAAAAGGGCATTAGGATAAAGGGAGACATTTGTTGATGACATCTTATTTGTTCACCACTACATCTGTTTAATAGCAAATATTATGTTAAATGTGATTGACTTCAGTCAGATTAAGAGTAAAGTAATAGGGTAACTTACATATATTGGTATCTACTATATTATTTATGTAACAGTGAAATAGCTCTTCTAATCAATTAAAAGTTTAATTATATTTATCGAATAAATTGATAACATAAAAGTGACAATTATATATGCCCGTATTACTCTCAACTAAAGTATTTACTTAGTAGAACATATACCTCGGACAAAATATAAAAATAGGCAGGAAAATGCATTTTTGTAGATTTAAATAAGAGCATAAGACTCTCATGAACAGCTTTTGGAAGAACATAATTCCAAAACAAGAATAAAAAAAATTAAAATATACATTACTACAATAAAATTAAATCAATGTGCTATTCCAGTCCTGTATGACGTTGAAACGTGAGCAATCGGAAAGAAAACAATGTGTGAGATGCAACATACTCAACGCCATGTAGAGAGAGCAATCCTATATATAACTCAACAGAAAAACAAATGTATAGAATGGATTTGAGAATGTTTCAAAATAGAAGTTATCAAAAATAGAATAAAAGCAAAATGAAGATGGACAACGAAATATAAACTATAGGGAGAAAAAAGAAATTCTGGACGGCCCATACTAAGGTACTAGGAAAGTGGTTTAAGCGAACTTAAGAAAGCGTATATCCGCTCATAGACGATTCTACGAGGGTGAAGTACTCGTAATAAGCCTGGTAAATTCTTACGGAATGGCAGGGAGTTTTATCAAACGTCATAACTGTTCCTTTTAACGGTTGTGTTCAAAGTTTTAAATAGATGCCAGGCGCAGTTATTTGTTGACAGCTATGATAAGTGATCGGTGTCACACATCTGGTAGAAATAGATAAAGCCGAGTATCGACCAGTGGTAAAATATTTTTTTTAAAATGGCAACAGCTGTAGATGGAAACTGAATTGAAAGAGGTTCATGGGTACTTTACACCAGCACTCAAGATCATTTATTACTAGATAAATGAATTTTAACGTGGTCGTACGAGTACTCCAGATGCTTAGGGTGCCCGATCTTAGTTTCTTCTGAAGAAATGGTAGATAAAATTTATGGTATCGCAATGGAAGACCGTTGTAAAATTGCTGAGATGATAGACATCTCATAGAAATGGGTACATAATCTCCGGCGTGAAGTTCTAAAAATGGAAAATAGGAGTATGTGATGGGTGCCGCGTTGTTAACTCCATACCAAAACACACGAGGAAACACATCTGGAAATAGTATTTGTAAAAGTTGTAGAGTAATCCGAAGGACTACTGATGTCATTGTAAATGAATGTAATTGAAAAAATGAAAGTCCACCGAAAAAAACGAAACCACTTTTATCGGAGGGAAAGGTGATGGCAACTGTTCTTTGGGATTCACGGAGTATTATCATGATTGATTATTTGAAAAGGGGTAAAACGATGACTAGCTTTTATTACGCAACGTTACTGGACCGTTTGAATAGTGAGTTGAAGCAGAAGCGACCAAGATCACCAAGCAAAAAGTGTTTCTTCACCTAGGCAATGGGATTGCTCACTCGACAATCGCAACTGCAAAAGTGCCCGAGCTGGAAACTGGGCTGAAATAGTTCTTCACCCACCCTATACCCCAGATTTGGCATGAAGTTACTTTTGTTTGCTTCCTGACTGAACTTTTGTTGAATGAAGAGGTGATCTGTGCTGTAAAGGAGTCGAAACAATTTTTTCTGTTTCTGAGGGAGTAAAACATTGGAATCTCACTGGACCAAATGTACTAAACTCAATGGGGATTATGTTGAGAAATAAATTTCTGTTTTTGCATGTATACGTGTGTATATATATACATATATATATATATATATATATATATATATATATATATATATATATATATATATATATATATATATATATATATATATATATATATATATATATATATATATATATATATATATATATATATATATATATATATATATATATATATATATATATATATATATATATATATATATATATATATATATATATATATATATATAATATACAAAATGCAACGTCTCTCTGTCTGTCTGTCTGTCCGTTAGTGCGCCTATCACTGAAGAACCACTTATCCGATTTACGTGCTTTTTTTTTAAAACATACATATGTTCTCTGGCCAGGTTATAGGCTATATTTTATTACGATAGGTAGCATAAGAAATGAGCAGTGATGTAAAATACCGAATGATGTCGGAAATAAGTATGCCACTAGCGCGTGCCTTTGCAATACAGAGCCTGAACCATTAAATATGGAACAATATTATGTAGCAAAGAATATCTGTAATCTATAATATATATAAAATGCAATGTCTCTCTGTCTGTCTGTCTGTCCATTAGTGCGTTTATCACGCGGGAACCACTTATCCGATTTACCCGTCTTTTTTTAAATTCATACATATATTCTTTGGCCAGGTTATATAATAATAATAATCTATATCTATAATATATATAAAATGCAATGTTTGTCTGTCTGTCTGTCTGTCCGTTAATGCGCTTATCCCTCGAGAACCACTTATCCGAGTTTCGTACTTTTTTTTTTTAAAAACATACATATGTTCTCCGGCCAGGTTATAGGCTATATTTTATTACGATAGGTAGCATAAGGAATGAGCAGTGCGTTCTCTTGCAATACACAGTCCAAACCATTAAATATGGAACAATATTATGTAGCAGAGAATATCTATAATATATATAAAATGCAATGTATCGCTGTCCGTCCGTTAGTGTGCTTATCACTGGAGAACCACTTATCCGATTTACGTGCCTTTTTTTTAAACATACGTATGTTCTCTGGCCAGGTTATAGGATATATTTTATTAGGTGACATAAGGAATAAGCAGTGGCGACAATAGTGAATCAAGTCGGAAAAAAGTTTGCCGCTAGCGCGTTCTCTTGAAATACACTCCCTAAAGCATTAAATATGGAACAATATCATGTAGCAAAGAATACAATATATATAAAATGCAACGTCTCTCTGTCTGTCTGTCTGTCCGTTAGTGCGCTTATCACTCGAGAACCACTTATCCGATTTACGTGTTTTTATAAATTTATACATATGTTCAATATAATTCGATATAAGCCTAGATAATTGAAGACAAGGTGAGATAATGAGAGATTAGAAGAAATAATGGGAGATAAGTCGAGATAAGCCTCGATAATGGGAGATAAGGTGAGGTAATGGGAGATAAGTATAAATAATAGGAGATAAGAAGAGATAATGGGAGATAAGCAGAGATAATTCTAGATAATGGGAGTTATGGTGAGATAATGGGAGATGAGGAGAAATAATGGGAGATAAGTCGAGATAAGCCTAGATAATGGGAAATAAGGTGAGATAATGGGAGATAAGCAGAGATAAGTCTAGATAATGGGACTTATGGTGAGATAATGGGAGATAAGGAGAAATAATGGGAGATAAGGAGAAATAATGGGAGATAAGTCCAGATAAGCCTAGATAATAGGAAATATGGTGAGATAATGGGAGATAAGGAGAAATAATGGGAGATGAGCAGAGATAAGCCTAGATAATGGAAATTATGTAGAGATAATGGGAGAAAAGGAGAAATATTGGGAGATAAGGAGAAATAATGGGAGATATTTTATTACGTTGGGTAACATAAGGAATAAGCAGTGACGATAGTAGTGAATCAAGACCACTAGTATATATATATATATATATATATATATATATATATATATATATATATATAGTGCAGTTTTTTCAGAAATGAGAGTGATATTCAGTTATTTGGCATTATAGAAAAGAAAGCGGCGCCCCTTCGTACTATTTTATTTAGATCCAACATCACACAAACGGGACACCTTGTTGACTGTTCCTTCAGGTCAGGCATTCTAGTTAGGTCTCAATTCAGTAATAGGGAAACATTGGCAGTATATAAAAAGACAAAATTATTTAAAATCAAGCAACTGATATATGGTTTAATGTAAAATAACTGAAAACAGACCAACTCCATATTTCAGCAGTGTACCCGCTGTTCTATTGTTGGTCAATCCATTACGAGATGCGTTTCAAAATATCCATTACCATCATGTTCCGTTAATACCGGAATGAAGTACTAGAAATTCGCTTCTCTTGTTTATCGATTCTAGCCTAACCGATTAGCCCTGCTACGGCGAAACGCGTCTTGGGATAGATTGACAAATAAGAGAACAGTGGCTGCTGAAAAATTAACTTTTTTTCACTTTTTATAATTAAACTACATATCTCTGAAAAATCGCACTGCCTGCGATCAGTGTTGGCAGTGTTCCAGCCACTCTGTCAGCTATGGCTGAAATCAGCCTCCGATGGGTACTAGGTATGAGTTTCAAATTTGCTACAATTTATTTTATCTTACCATTAGAACTCATATATATATATATATATATATATATATATATATATATATATATATATATATATATATATATATCAAAATCTTGAATGAAATATAAAATAGCTTGTGTATGAGAATTATTCTTTTTTATGGGAATAATATGATTTTCTTACTTTTTTTTTGTCCAGTTTTAAGACAAAACTTGTACCACTGTTCTTCCTTGGTTACCATTATTAAAAAGCATAAATTTTATATTGTAGCAAAGAAACAATAAAAATTCTTAATAGAAGCGTAAATTAAGAATGACGCTTAGTTTGAAGATTGTGTAATCCTAAGGAAATGAACAATTTTTATCATAACTACATAATCTGAAATAAAAATAATATTAAAATCTACATTTTATTCTCTAACGAACGGAAAAAGGATCATATTTTTACTACCAGAAAAATAAATAAAATTTAGAAAATAATACGAAAATATACGTAAAAAGAAATATAATAAGTGGACTTGAACGATTTGAGAAACATTGCAAAATCGGAAACTTACGTTAGTAATTTAATATATGCTAATCGCATTAGAATTTACTATGTTTTTCAGGAATAAAGCAGGTAAACTTACAAACGGATTTTGAACGAGAACATTTACAATTCTTTTGATGTCCTTAATATATATTTATCTACCCGTCATTAAAGAATCAGCAGTAGATCTTAAGACTTCAGTCAAATATAAATTATATAATCGGCGTTGTATAATTAATAAATAGACGGTGTTGACATCCTTCATCGACCAAAGATTTATATATATAAAGAGTGTGTTATAAAATAAATGAGAAAATTACCCTGAAGATTTATGGTTTCTTAGAGTGCACATCTATGGCTGTAGCAAATAGATTCATAAAAAACAATTGATGTTCCTATTAGTTACAGCCTGGTTTGTCGCAATATTGTTAAGCTTTAAATTAACAGTTTACTATTTTATTTCATAATTAATTCAAGAAGTTTTACCTTTTTCAGTTTAAAAAAAGAAAAAAACCAATGATTACAAAACAAATTACTTCTTCCGTTTTAGGACCTATGCACGATTATGTTTGGAACGTCTGTTTCGGTAGCAAATGGCATATTTCTTTAACTATTTGATTAGAGAATAATTACTCAAGACTTAAAAATATATTTCACGTCGTTTGATGCGTTTTAATCTGGTAATTTGGTTTTAATAAGGAGGAGTAGTTTGATACATATATCAATCGGTTTTACAACGTCTTCCGTCTTCCGATTCCTAATTTCCACTCCTCCCGGTTTCTCCATCCCTCCTCTTTCAGACCTCTCTCTAGTACTTCCTTGTTGATTCCTGCTCTCCAGCTTTGGCGTGGTCTTCCTCGCTTTCTTTTTCCATGAGGGTTCCAATTTAAAATCTTTTTAGGTAGTCGGTCTTGTGACATTCTCTGTACATGTCCGTACCATACCAACTGTTGGGTTCTGATTTCGTCCACTATATCGTGCTTTATTTCTAAAGCTCGTCTTATCATGTCATTTGGTATGCGGTCTTTTCTGGATTTTCTGGCTGCTCGTCTCCAGAAATCCATTTCTGTAGCTTTTAGTATTTTTTCTGTTCTTTCCTTCAATGGCCACACCTGGGAGCTGTAAGTTATTATATTTTTCACTATTGAGTTGTAAATTCTCTTCTTATTTTCAATGGTTATGTTTTTGTCCCATAGTATACTATTACGCATTGCAATCACTTTTCTTCCTTCGATATTCCTCTCGAATATTGCTTTTTCCAGTGTTCCGTCCCCAGATATTCTCGTTCCCAAATACTTATAACTGGCACAGTATTTGATGGTGTGTCCTGTGGCCAGTTTCAAGTCCTGCTGTTGTCCTCCGACGCACATGTACTCAGCCTTTTTAATATTGACTTCTAGGCCCCATTTTTCATATTCCTCCATAAGTTTTCGTGTCATGTATTCCATATCATCGATGTACTGAGCGACTACTACCTGGTCGTCTGCGAATGATAGCGTGTACAATGTAGCATCGTCATCAAATAGTAATCCCATACTGCTGCATTTCCTTTTCCAGTTCTTCAGTGCACTCTCCAAATAGATTTTAAATAGCGTTAGGGATATACAGCAGCCCTGTTTGAGACCCTTTGTGACCTGGAACCCTGTTGTTATACCATATTTGGTGTTCACACTACTTCTTGCGTCTTGGTATAAGGATTTTACGGCTTTAATTATTTCGGTGCTTACATTACTCTGTTGTAGTGTTTTCCACAATCTCATTAGTGGTACGCTGTCATAGGCCTTTTTTAAATCAACAAAAAAGACATGGACTTCCTGATCAAATGCGGTTTTCTTTTCTAGGATTTGTGTCAGTGAGAAGAGATGGTCTATTGTGGATCTTCCTGCTCTAAAGCCTGCCTGTTCTTCAGCTTCTACGTCCGCGTATTCCGTTTCTATTCTATTTTTAAGTATTTTTCCGTATATTCTGCTAATAGACCCTGTAACCGTTATTCCCCTATAGTTATTGCAATTATTATTGTCTCCTTTCTTATGAATTGTTGATATGTATGATATTTTCCATTCCTCAGGTAGTTTGATACACTCAGCTTAAAGAAAAAGAAAAGTAATGTTTTTTTTTAACTCAGTGAGTTATTGAGTGTTTGTTATTGAGACATAGGAATTCTGTGGCTTTTTGTAACAGTATATTATAAAATGGTTTAATCAGGCAGAGATTTTTATTGGAGAGACTAATCATTTCGATTTTGTATCATCTTTAACCTTTTGATTGATAACACAGCCCCTCAAAAAAAAAGTGGGGTATACTTTTGATGCGATATATCAGATCCGTAGTATTTTTGCCCGCTGATCACGAATCTGACGTCAGAATATCGCCATCACATCTCAATTTTTTTTCTAACTTCAAAAAATAGGTAAAAATTAGTAAAAATTAAGAAAAATATACTCCTAAAAAATTGATTCAAGCTTTTTCATGAATCCAAAGATGTATTAATATGTATTCGGACACGCTAAGCTAATATTCATAGGTTGGATTGAGCCATACAGTTCTGTTTTCTTTCTAACCTCAATAAATCAGACAGATATAGTGCTTCTCGAATGCAAAAACGAATTCAAATTAAAATTCAACCGATCCTTATCAAATCTGGTACATGGGGATTTTTTGGGTCGCTGATCACGAATCTGAGGTTGGATTTGCAAAATTCAAGATTGCAGATGTTTTCGCGCCATTTTGAACGCCGAGAAAATTCATCGGTCGATTTTTATTCTTCTACCTGCATTCAGGGCACCTCCACGTGGTGACGGTGGGCAAAGGTGTTACTCCACTAGCCGGCAGAGTCCCTGGATAACGGCTTAGATGCCGTCATGGCAGGTAGAAGAAAGAGAATTACGATGCAGGGACTCGGAAACCCAGTATCGGCGGTTGGTCAGGGTGGGAAAGCGGGCCCGCAGCCGTCGTTATCCAGCGACCGTAGCTCTTCATGTGTGGGTGACTTGGCTCATGTAGAGTATAATGCTACAAGAAAACGGTCTCACGGTACAAGGACTTTTCATAAGTGAGATAAAAACAGTGATTCATTTTGTTATATTTGCTGTCAACACGTATTGAGTAAAATGGGGTCACCGATAACGGATAAGATTAAAACCTTATATAAGGATTGTTTTAACATTGAAATACAGCACCAGGATACAGATTGGGTTCCCCACATTATTTGCAGTTCTTGCAAAATAATGTTGTACATCAATAAGAAGGCGATTAAATATTCCAGACCAGCAATATGGAATAGACCAGACAGTGAAAATGATTGCTACTTTTGTATGAATGTTGTATCTAGGCATAACCGAAAAAATAAAAGCACTATTACTTATAACGATGTTTCGACAGTAACAAGACCAACTAAACTAATTTCGCCTCCTGAACCACTTGATGCTGATGTTATGGAAACAAATGATTTCACCTTATCAGTTCATGCCGAAAACATTGAGACTGTCGAAAAAGATTCAAACACTGTTACTAATGAATGTCCTAGTGACAACCTATCATATACTAGTGACACAGATAAAGAATTTCTACCATACAACCGTAAACCAGAACCAATACTCGTATCATAGTCAGAACAGTGATCTAGTCAGAGATTTAGGCTTATCCAAAGATGGTTCAGAGCATCTTGCTTCCTGTTTAAAGAAAAGACATTTACTTAAGCCAGAACCTACGATTTCTTATTATATAAACAGAGATGAAGAATTTCGAAAATATTTCACAATGGACGAGGAATTGTCACTTTCATATTGTACCGATGTAAAAGGTCTAATGGATGAATTTCAAAATAACTCATACGACCCTGAAGAATGGAGACTGTTCATTGATTCTTCTAAACGGAGCATTAAGGCAGTTTTGCTGCATAATACCAACGTTTACGCTCCCATTCCGATTGCTCATTCCACAGATATGGAAGAGCAATATGAAAAAATGAAGCAGCTTTTGATAAAAATAAAATATGCTGATCATAACTGGAAAATTTGTGGAGATCTGAAAATTGTAACAATATTGCTTGGCCAACAGTCAGGGTTTACACTTTATCCCTGTTATAAATGTCTGTGGAATAGCAGAGACAGGGAACGTCATTATCTGAAAAAAAATTGGCCAACAAGAGAATCGTTCACTCCTGGTGAAAATAATGTATTGTTTCCACCATTGGTAGATCCAGGAAAAGTTCTTATTCCCCCGCTTCACATTAAGCTTGGACTTATGAAGCAATTCACGAGAGCATTAGATACAAACGGCCCATGTTTCAAATATTTGCATAAAAAATTTCCGAAATTTTCTGAAGCTAAAATTAAGGCAGGCGTATTTGATGGGCCACAAATAAGAAAATTGTTTCAAGATTCATTATTTGTTACTAAAATGAATAAAGTTGAAAAAGCTGCTTGGCTTAGTTTTAAAGAAGTCGCAACAAACTTTTTGGGAAATAATGAAAGTCCTAAGTACAAAGAAATAGTCGAGAAAATTTTCAAACATTAGGTTGCCTAATGAAATTAAAATTACATTTCCTGGACTCCCACATCGATGATTTCCCAGATAATCTTGGTGACTACAGTGAGGAGTAAGGAGAACGTTTTCACCAAGATCTGAAAATCATAGAAAATCGGTATCAAGGACGATGGGATGATCATATGCTAGCGGACTATTGCTGGTCCCTAAAAAGAGAAACAAGTCCTCAAAAGCGTTTGGGCAGAAAGCTTTTGAATAGGTCATTCGCGGAAAAAAGAACAATATACAGCCAAAAAAAGGAAAGTTAGGCGCGGGTCTAACCTTCGCAATTCTAGGGCTAAAGGTTTGAGAGTATATGGTTTAAAAGTCCTGGTTTTGAGTTTATTGGGTCTCATTTTTAAAGTTACAGGGTTATGGAGGTCTATTTTTTGAGGTTACAGGGTGTGGGAGTCTAAGGTTTCAAGGTTTAGGGTTTAAGAGTTTCAGGTTTGAGGATTCCCCAACTGTATACCACATTTGGTAGGAATCGGTTGGTTTTCAAAAATTTTGTCCGCCATCTGGGATCTGCCATTTTGAATTTTGCAAATAAAATCGACCGATGAATTTTCTCGGCGTTCAAAATGGCGCGAAAACATCTGCAATCTTGAATTTTGCAAATCCAACCTCAGATTCATGATCAGCAACCCAAAAAACCCCTGTGTGCCAAATTTGGTAAGAATCGGTTGAATTTTAATTTGAATTCGTTTTTTTGCATTCGAGAAGCACTATATCTGTCTGATTTATTGAGGTTAGAAAGAAAACAGAACTGTATGGCTCAATCCAACCTATGAATATTAGCTTAGCGTGTCCGAATACATATTAATACATCTTTGGATTCATGAAAAAGCTTGAATCAATTTTTTAGGAGTATATTTTTCTTAATTTTTACTAATTTTTACCTATTTTTTGAGGTTAGAAAAAATTGAGATGTGATGGCGATATTCTGACGTCAGATTCGTGATCAGCGGGCAAAAATACTACGGATCTGATATATCGCATCAAAAGTATACCCCACTTTTTTTTTTGTGGGGCTGTGTAATTATTTACAATAGTACCTACAAATGATTTTTGAGACACCATTATGTTATTTAGCAAAAGATTTTATTGTTTGCTTTCCTTGCTCAATGAATTGTATTTGTGAAAAAATAACATTTCGAGATTTTTGATTTTCTTCACGTTTTTAAAGATTCTAGGTAACGAAACATATAGTCACTCATTTCTGTCGACCTGTCTGTCCATCGGTATGTCTATCTAACGGTCTGTTAGCAGTGAAATGGAAAATATTCTTTGCGAATTTTAAGAACGAGCTCATTTTTACCGGAGATGAATGGCCAACGTTTTGAACATTTAAACTACGGATAAGGTATAAAATCTGATACTTGTTTTAGGACTAGTATCTACTGTAGAATACAAAAATGACTTAATGTATGTGGTGTTCATAAGAATAATAAAGTTGATTTGTGTTTTAGCTAAAACAGAAGTGAAAGTTTCTAATATTAGATTCTGCACTTATTTAAACCACATATGTCTCTAAAATTTTAACTAACCTGATTACAGAGACAAATACCAAGTACCTTTTTATTTATTATGTAGCGGGATATATTTTGTTCTTTTAACTAACTTAAACTTCATCACAATTGCTTATTTCAACTAGTTTTCAGAAGAAATGCACAGGAACTTTGTAAAAATATGTTAATTTCAACTAATTTACAACTAGATTATTCTGTATAAAAAATTGTATATTTTAACCAACTTTCACATAAAATATTCCGGAAATGTATAAAAAGATTATTTACTTCGGTTTTGTCGGTTCTTTAGTTTTAACGCAGTCGAATCCATATTACTCTCTTGTCGGATATTTAGAGCAGTTAAACCGAACATTTAATATAGTCAGTGTAATATCCATTAGTCGTTAAAGTAGTGATCAGAGAATCTGCTTCTGGTGAGACATGTGTTTGTCATGCAAATATGTGGAGACAGCAAGAAGCCGTTCAATTTGACAAAGAGTTGGAAGAAATTCTGTCTTGGAAAGACAAAATCCAAGTTAAATTTAACGCTACAAAGAGCCAGGCGGCAATCTTATCTAAAACAGATAACGTTGCTGAGCCCGACGTAGTTATGTCAGGACATTCCATTTCTTTAGCATCATCATTCAATTTACTGGGCGTTAATTTAGAAGCCAATACGTGTTGACATGGACGTGTTACATCCATAATAGCTTCTCAAAAACTGGGAATATTATTTCGAACTAGAAAGCTTTACACTCCACAACTGTTAATTTTGTAAAGGGTGAGTCAACGACAGAGTAAAGTTCATTATCTCATTTGTTTCGGGAATGACGAAGTAATGCTAAATACAATAGTTTTAGGGAATGTTAAGGTACACAGTTTAAAATTATTTTTGAGTATACAAGGTTCTTCAAAAAAGTATTTTTAAATGGAACATCCTATTTTCTAATTTATTTTTAAATTCTGCGTAAAATTTTATAACTTTTTTATTAATAAAACCTAAGCCTAGCAGTATTTCTGATATTTCAATTTAAAAAAAAAAAAAATTTTAGTTTTGTAAAAAAAATTGCCAGTAGAGCCATTGTTTCTGTAGGTAGAATGCTCACAATTGATACGAGCATTCCATAGAGATGAGAAAAAATATATATATAAAGAAATTTAAGTTAGATGATACAATTTTTAAATGGCACATCCTGTATATTATTATTTTTTCTGAAAGATTTTACAAAACCCTCCAAATTATCCAGTTAAATATTTATTTTGAATTTTTCAATTTTTACCCTTGTTTTCAATACATTTACATTATAACATCATTGCCAAGACAAAACAAAAATGTAGGTATTATCAAATTTAGTTCAATTTTTTGTAGTAAGTGACGTATAAAGGTAATAGTTATGGAATTTCCTAAAAAATGATTTAATTGATGTGGTTTATATGCTGTGCGAGGCGGGAAAAAATTGTCTTTTGGCAGTAAGGCTTTACGGAGCGAAATACCCTAATAGACGTATACCATATAGAAAATCTTTTCAGTGCCAATGGAACAGTTTGATGGTAGTGGTAGCGTTGAGTATACGAAACGGAAAGTAGTAAATCAGAATGCTACCAATGAGGGAAAAGAAATGGACATTTTACTTCATGTTGAAGATAATCCCCAGGTCAGCAGCCGTCAGCTAGCTGACTTTTCTGGCACATTCGAATCTACGGGTAATTGCACCACGAGAAAATAAAGTATCATCCTTTTCATATGGAACAACATCAAGAATTTCAAGACCGCGATTTTGAACGACGAGTAAACTTTTGTACCACCACAAATGAAGCAATAGAGGCCGATCCAAATTTTTTATCCAAAATAATGTTTTCTGATGAAGCTACTTTTCGCAGTAATGGAGTACTTAACAGTCATAACATCCGTTATTATTCAACAGTTAATCCATTTTGGGTCCGGGAAGTTCAAAACTAAAATCACTGGACGCTTAATGTATGGCGTGGAATATCTAGATATCTAAATTTTTTTGCAAAACGAATTACCCCAGCTTCTTGAAGAAGTTGATTACTTTGTAAGGGAATAAACGTGGATTCCACAAGATGGAGCTCCTGCTCATTACCACCGGGAAGGTCGGGAATTTTTAAACGATCGTTACCCACAAAAATGGGATGGATTCATTCAGTGACCCCCCTCGATCATGTGACTTAACACCTTTAGACTTTTTTTTGTGGGCCACATTAAAGATCGTGTTATGTGAATCCTACTACAACACCAGTAGATATGGAAAATAAGACACGGGATGCGTACAGGACAATAACGTCCTTTATGCTAAGGAAAGTTAAGGAAAATATAGTAAAACGACTAAACATGTGTATTCAAGGGGACGGGCATATTTTTGAACATTTACTACGTCATAATAATTAATCATTAGATAAGTTAAACTATATCAAAATTATTATTAACTATTTGTTTATGTTTTCACAATAGCGTAAGTGTATTAAAAACGAGGGTAAAAACTGAAAAAAACTATTAGAAATAGGTATATGACATACTTAATAAAAGTTGGAGGGTTTTGTAAAATCTATCAGAAAAAACAATAGTAAATATATAGTATATTATTTTGAACACCCTGTAGCATCTAACTCAAATTTCTTTACAATATGTCTTGGTTTCATCTCTATAGAACGCTCGTACTAATTATGAGTATGCCTCCTTCAGAAACAAAGGCGCTACTGGCAATTTTTTACAAAACTGAAAACTAGTATTTTTTAAAAAAATTTAAATATTAGAAAAACTACTAGGATTAGGTATATAACATTATTAATAAAAAAAGTTATAAAATTTTACGGAGAATTTAAAAATAAATTAGAAAATAGCGTGTTCCATGTAAAAAAAAAAACATATGTTATATCGGCCACACTTTTTTGAAGTACCCTGTATACTCAAAAATAATTTTAAACTCTGCACCTTAACATTCTTATTCAACTGTTGTATTTGACATTTGTTGTTTTTTATTCTATCGTTGACTTACCCCGTGCAAAGCTCAAATTCAACCAAATGATGGAATATTGCTCCTATGTTTGGGATTCAGCTCCCAAACAGACACTGCATTTGTTGGATTCTATTCAGAGCTGTTCGCCTGATTGGAGACCCAGAAGTCACCAAAAACCTAGATGCCTCTGAACATCGAAGAACGTTTGGCGACTTGAGTCCATTTTACAAGTATTTTCATGGAAAGTGTTGGATTGATGTCGGACTACACGTCGCGGTAATACTTCACATCCGTATGAAGTTCAGCTTGTCATTCCTCATTTAACCGTTTTTAAGCAGACTTATCGATATAGGGAATCTCATCCCTTCGGAAGGAATTTCCCAGGTCTGTATTTCGCAACAAGTACAATTTATAGCGATTCAAGACCAACGTGAATCGCTTTTTCTGTATACGCGTCGCTATTGTAGGGCTTTAGGGATTTTCCTTCAGCATGTGTGCTATGACTATAAAAAAAAACATGATGTGAGTGTGAATGATCATTCGGATATCTTTTTTGTATAAGTTGAGTTTCTGTAATTTGAATGCGCCAAGATGCATTTCTTTTATACCAGTACATCAATGCAGTGTTTATTGTAAATTTTATATTTGAAGGTTGTTGATTAAAATGACTCAACAATACGTTCAGGTTTTCTTCAACATGTAGCCAGACAACAAACATGTGTTCAATACATCTGTATCAAAATTTTGATTCTAGAGGAGGCGGTTTCTCTAAAAGTTTCCATAAAAACCTTTGCCATTGCAGGAGATAGTAGTTATTCCTGATGTTTATTTGTAAAATATTTCTTGGAAAACGAAATATGTAGACATCAGACATGTTTCACCAAAGATGAATTAAGGTTATTAAAATACAAATTCAACTAAATTGGCAATTGAAACATTTGTACATAATAGTCCAGCGTCAGAACTGATTTCTAAGATAAAGATTTATAGTTACCAAACATCCAATAAAATGTGGCGAGTTCTTAATAAAGAAATTTATTTTTCCTTTGCGGGATATTAACTTATTTCGTAAATGATAAACTATTTTACGTCGGTTACGTCGAGCTCTTTCAGTGTACACACACTCCAAGTGCAAGGACGTCTGAAGTTGCCTCATATAATCGTTGGTGAAACATCGGAGAATCACTCCAATTTGACAAGGTTTATTTCATATAACCATAATTCAGCTAAGCAAAATCATGAAAGTTCGGTACCATTTCATCGATCATATTATTTAGCATGACGCAAAAATTGTTCGTTAAGACTGAAAGTCGTTTTTCATAAATATATTTTTCCTATGAAATAGTTCAATGGAAAAGTATAAAAATTCGCAATCTTTTTTTTTTTTGTATTTTGCTCTAAACCAAACTGAAACACAGATGTTATTTTGCGTGCCCGAAGGGATATTTATCAGAACAAGTGCTCCCACAGGAGCTTTAAATTATTCCTTTTTTACCAAATCACACTAAAAAATGTGAAGCCTAATATATTAACAGTTATCAATATTTCGATAGCATTTGATTTATATTTATTTGGGGTGTACAGACGAAAAACTTTTTTTTTTTTATTTTTTGTTCTTATTTTGAGTTATCATCGCTTTATATTTTATAAAATAGTAGACTGTCAGTGAAATTCACTAAGAAAATTTATATTTACAACAATAGGTCGGAGCTATAAACTCACGTAAACCTTATTCATTAAGTGACGTTAGACCGCTAAATACAACAACTTTTAAACCCATATTTTTTTTTCAAAAGGAAGTGTTAAATAATTGGATCTACTTAGCATATATCACCATTACATCAAACGTTTAATTTTTACACTCGACGCGCGTTTCGCTTACTATGTTAGCCTCATCAGGAGAAATGATTGACTATGAAGCTAACATGGTTAGCGAAACGCGCGTCGAGCGCAAAAATAAAATATTTGGTGTAGTGGTAATATATACTGAGTAGTATGACTGTGCCAAAGATTCTACATTCCAAACATAATTATATCTACAATAATTTTAAAAAACTTGCCACTGCCATGTTTGGTTCCCAATTGTAGTTTTATCGAACAGAAAAATTATAACAAAAACGATTTAAAACTTAATAAAGTCCACATTTTTGTTATAAAACACTAAGAAATAATTTTAAATAACCCATTTGGTCAATTTTTGCACTACAAATTGAATTTCCTGGACCAAGAATGCTCGGAGACCGTCTTTATAGCATAAATTATAGCATAATCTTACTAATTTTTCACTAGTTTTTGATCTGTTTTTATAGCTTATT
>CM032447.1:193727378-193773537 GCA_019049505.1 Pachyrhynchus sulphureomaculatus | reverse complement strand
TATATATATATATATATATATATATATATATAAATATATATATATATATATGTGCTATTTACTCGTGTTTATCACAAGCTTTCATTTGACACCACACACGATGACCTACTAAAAATTTTTTTTTTTTCACTTCCGATTTTCACCCCAAAAACTAATCCCTTAAGTCAAAATTTGACTTTCAAAACTATAGTGAGCACGGCTTTGATGAGGCCCTCAGTTTCCTATATTATTACCCAAATTTCAAACTTTCTATGACAAATAGTTTCGGAGAAAATCGGGTGTTTTTTGTACAGACATTACAGACTGTCGGACAGGCAGACAGACACCGAAGTCATCTTATAAGTGTTCCGTACGGAACACTAAAAATAACTTTCTGCATATAGATGCCATTTTGGTTTTACGGATTCCATTTTATTGATAACGTCTTTTATTCAAAAAAAGGAATTTCTTTAAACTATTTATCTCTTTATCGAAATTGAATACAGTGTAAAAGAGGACCAGTAGAAAAATATTTTTTAATTAAGTTAAGTAATGTTTCGGCCATTTGACTGACGTTGGCAAAAACAGAATATATGGAGAACTATCTCCATAAATTTTAATTTTCCGCCAAATAGAGTCAGCGCCCTCGAATACCAACTGAGGTATTTTGCCAACTTCAAAAAACTATATAGGCAGCGGTATCAAACAAAGACAACTACTGATTCATTAAAATGGGCTTTGAGGTACTATGCAAGTTCACCATTGTAGACAAAAAAAGAAGAAATCTCCAAAACAGTAATGTGAAGAAAGCAGTGACGCACCAATCAGTTAAAAATGCAACTAAAAAAATGAGTAGGTAATTTAGAACTGGTACTCAAATGAATCTAAAGGCTATCAAAAACAGATGCTTGTGCAGTTTTAAAGGAATTAACGAAATTTTCTCGAAAGATGTGCTAAATGGTCGTAAAGTAATTACTAAGTCAGAATAAAAAGTATCAGGTAACTAAACACTTAATGGAAGCTACACAAATATTATCTCGCAAATAATAACTTAATTCACAGTACATGCAAGAAATCCTAAATTAATTGCTGCAAAAAAGCCGATATTGAACGTTTTTCCCAAATCGAAAATTATTACTATACTAGCCGGGCCCGCGGCTCCGCTCGCGTGGACTTGATTCACTTACTATCGTCACTGCTTATTTCTTATGTTACCAACGTAATAACATATCTCCATTATTTCTCCTTATCTCCCAATATTTCTCCTTATTTCCCATTATCTCTACATAATTTCCATTATCTAGGGCTTATCTCTGTTCATCTCCCATTAATTTCTCCTTATCTCCCATTATCTTCTCCCTTGTCTCGTCATTATCTCACCTTATTTCCCATTATCTAGGCTTATCTCGACTTATTTCTCCTTATCTTCCATTATTTCTCCTTATCTCCCATTATTTCTCCTTATCTTCCCATTATTTCTCCTTATCTCCCATTATCTCACCATAACTCCCATTATCTAGACTTATCTCTGCTTATCTCCCATTATCTCTCCTTATCTCCCATTATTTATACTTATCTCCCATTATCTCACCTTATCTCCCATTATCGAGGTTTATCTCGACTCATCTCCCATTATTTTCTCCTTACCTCCCATTATCTCACCTTATCTCCATTATCTAGGCTTATATCGAATTATATAGAACATATGTATAAAAAATTTATAAAAACACGTAAATCGGATAAAGTGATTCTCGAGTGATAAGCGCACTAACGGGACAGACAGACAGACAGAGAGACGTTGCATTTTATATTATATTGTATTCTTTGCTACATGATATTGTTCCATATTTAATGCTTTAGGGAGTGTATTGCAAGAGCAATCGCGCTAGCGGCAAACTTTTCTCCGACTTAATTCACTATTATCGTCAATGCTTATTCATTATATCACCTAATAAAATATATCCTATAACCTGGCCAGAGAACATACGTATGTTTAAAGAAAAAGCACGTTAAATCGGATAAGTAGTTCTCCAGTGATAAGCACACTAACGGACGGAAGGCCTCAGACAGACAGGACTCAGACGGACAGAGTGACATAGCATTTTATATATATTATAGATATTATCTGCTACATAATATTGTTCCATATTTAATGGTTTGGACTGGGTATTGCAAGAGAAAATTCGCGCTAGCGGCAAAACTTTGTCCGACTTCATTTACTATTATTGTCACTGCTCATTCCTTATGCTACCTATCGTAATAAAATATAGCCTATAACCTGGCCGGAGAGAACATATGTATGTTTAAAAAAAAAAGTACGAAAATCGGATAAGTGGTTCTCCAGTGATAAGCGCACTAACGGACAGGACAGACAGACAGAATACGTTGCATTTTATATATATATTATAGATATAATAAAATATATACTATAACCTGGTCAGAGAACATATGTATGAATTTAAAAAATCACGTAAATCGGATAAGTGGTTCTCGAGGGATAAGCACATTAACGGACAGACAGACAGATAGAGAAACATTGCATTTTATATATATTATAGATATAGATTATTATTATTATTATATAACCTGGCCAAAGAATATATGCATGAATTTAAAAAAAGACAGGTAAATGATTCCCGCGTGAAAATAAACGCACGAATGGACAGACAGACAGACAGAGAGACATTGCATTTTATATATATTATAGATTATACATTACAGATATTCTTTGCTACATAAAATATTGTTCCATATTTAATGGTTTAGGCTGTGCATTGTAAAGGCACGCGCTAACGGCAAACTTATTTCCGACATCATTCACTATTTTACGTCATGCTCATTCCTTATGCTACCTATCGTAATAAAATATAGCCTATAACCTGACCAGAGAACATATGTATGTTTAAAAAAAAAAAGTACGTAAATCGGATAAGTGGATTTTTTCAGTAATAGGCGCACTAATGGACAGACAGACAGACAGACAGACAGCAGAGAGAGACGTTGCATTTTATATATATTATAGATTACGCAAACAGACACTTGCGTTGAAAATAAGACTAGAAGATCTGCTAGACACCGCTTGCAACATGGATGTAATAAATATTACTACTAATCACTTTAGATTCATTACTATCTTGTCCAGATCTAGAATTAAAAAAAAAAAAACAGCATACTAAAAAAGTGATAGAAAAGAGTCTGATGAAGCTTCCCACTGGAATGCTGACTGGACTTCAGATGATTATGATGACTTCTAATTAAAAATTATGACATGAAATTACCATGTGTATTGTAATACATTGTAAATAAAATATATTTACAATGTATCACAAAAAACGAAATTTACTCACTCTGTAGTAACCAGAACTAAAGTTGCTAAAAAATTAGTAAATAACAAATATTTGACCGTAAGCAATTCACGGTAGGTTTTTAGTTTAAATATCCTTATATGTGTCTATTTTGAAGCCACTAGTTAACTTCCGAAACCAAAAAAAGAAGTACGTGTAGAAATGCCCAAACTACAAACTGCACGCAACTTGAGATGCAATTCCACGTGATACACAGTAACTATTCAGAAGTAGGGATTGAAGTATCTCACTACTTGATGGTGTGTCAAAGAAGCCCACTGGAAAGATTTTATAGGTTCAAATGCCCCATAACAGTAGTATGACAATATCATTAATATTAAAGCAATATTAAAGTTAAAAACTAGAGTGTATATATACTTATTACAATTTTTTTTTTTTCGAGTACCGTGGTCTATAGACCTCGATCAAAATAATTGGTTTATTAGGCAGTTTTGTTAAACCAGTCTCATAAGTTCCGCCACCTAATTTTGTCTTCTTCCTATAATTCTCTATTTTTAAATATACCCCCCCTCTGTAACATCAGTTATATGTAGCCAGTGATACCGCCTTTCCGTCATAACAAATTCCAAATATAAGAGGTTCCGCTTCTTCACTGTAATTATAGTTTCGCTTTCTTCGTTTCTTTTTCTCATGACCCTTGTGTTTCCATTATTCCCCACCCATTTAATTCCAGTAATCAATATTAGTATTAAAGCTCAATTTCTTTAAAGGTTTGTGCCTCCAAAATAAAAAATAATACAGAGTACATTAGATCACACTAACATTATCTCTGGTTCTAGACCAATGTCAGTGCTACACTATCATGTTACAAAAATTCTCGCCCTATAATGATATAATAAAAATTATTCCTGCTATTTTAATTTTTATTTCCTTAGAGTCCTCGTTATTTTTATTTACATTGGTGTCAAGATAATTATTAATAATAATTAATAATCTGTATTTATCAATTTTTTTTTATATAAGGTAGTTGTAAATATGGATATTCCACTTATTTGTGTTAATATTATAAATAATATATATTTAGTTTTTTAAAGTTCACTTTATTAATTAGAATTTTGCAGGTCCTAGTTATGTTATTGTTGAGCAATTTGATTACTTTTATTTATTTTGTTTCTTCTGTTAGTGCACTAATTAACATTATCCTACTTTTCCGAACAGCTTCATATTGCACAGCCTCCAAATCCACATTCTTGAAAAACTTTTGCACAAATTACATTTCCCAAGCATATTGCAAATCGCGAACTCCACTTTAAAAGAAAGTTCTTTTTAGCTTTTCCAGCAACCCTTCTTCGGTCTTAATTAAAAAGGACCTCGAAACTTACTTTAATGTTTATTAAACCAATTAAATTCTTCTTATTTTGAATCTTATTCTTATTTTCGCCAACGGCGGTTTATTAATTTCGAAGTTCGCGTTGCCTTGCTGTGGGATAAAAATTGTGCAAATAGAACAAAGACAAAAACCACAAAGAACTTATTCAGTAAATTTTATCTTCAGTTTTAGGTAATATACGAAGCAATATTTCTTAAGATAACTATAGACAGATAAACTTGGTTTTGACACCAAATAAATATATTTTTTTATAATTATAGTATTTGGCCAGAAAAAATTGAACATTTCTTTTAAAAATCTATCTTTATTTAAATAGTATGGGGATCCCACATTTTAATTATTTTAAACATTTTATATTGGGATCTTTACCTACTCAATACGACATCTCGCGGCTTTTTCAGGAATTAAATTAAGGTGCATTTTAAATCTTTCATAAGCGTCTGTGTAAATTAATATTACAAATTTTCTTAAAAAACGAACACCAAAATTTTTGCTTTTCATGAAAAATCAAAAAAAAAAGACTTATGTGTTTACAATCGTCAAAGTTGCCTGCAAAATGATTTCAATGTAGTTTTTCATGCATGTCCAAAAGCGAATGATGGTTATGTAAATATTTATATTATATTTGGGTAAGTAGAAAAAATTTGACAGACTGCAAGTGTGGAAAAACGTTATCCGAATTGAATGAAAAATTCCAGTTGAAGCTAGAGTTTGTTCTAAACGTTTTAAAAAAGAAGATTACATTCTTCCAGGCAAATAAAATGATTTATTCTTGAACAGTCATTTGTTTTTTTTTGTAATTTGTGTACGTGTGTCAAACAAAAATTCCTTATTAGATAACATTTTTTAAATTTTGTTTTGATAAAATACTGTCTCGATTATTTTGTATTCATTCAAAGTCATAAATAGTTAAGAAATATTAACCTCCGAAGTGAATTGGCATTTGATTTGAAACCAGTTAAAATTTTTCTCATTGTCATTGATTGTAATGTATCATTTCACTAAAATTTGTATAAATATTCTGGAACTAAATATATTCTTTGGGTTTCAATTGAAATGTAAATATTAGATATTTATTGATTAGAATCTTACCGGTAACAATACAAAAGAGTTGCGAGGATATGTTTGTGCATTTTCCCTGTTCTAATGTTGAATGTGCCATTTATCTCAAACACTACTGTTCGCAATTGGGCCATGGATATACATGCTGCTTAAATTTTCGTTATGTTGGGCGCGACAATTTTGTCATCGATTATTCCCAAGAAAAAGATTCGATTTTAAAAGTTTTTCACCGAGTATAGAATTCCTTTGGGGAGGATTTGTACCAAACCCATTTGCAAATATTGCCAATTGTTAATAATATTTTTGAAAAAGACTGTGACACTCCTATGCTTCATACGTTACAAATTTAAATCTGCACCATATTTCGGCCATCTTAATAATAATCATACTAGGCTCCGCCCACAGGTAAGATCCCAATAGTACTTGCCTATTTAATAGAGTAAGATTATTATTGAAAAAATAAACATATTTATTTACTTTTAAATATATCTTTGCTTACTCAAAAAAACATTTTGTTTTCTTACAAAATAAATAGCTATTTATTATTTATTTATTTATTTTGTATTCCTACCAACATTTCAGTCCTTTTAGCATAGAATGAATACACCTACACTTTTGCTCCAGAGATACTGTTATATTATTTATCACTGAAAAAATTGTATGATAGTATCTTTTATGAAGGGACGGAACTTTTAAATTCGCTTCTTCTATTCATGTCATATATCCGGAATTAATAGGCGCAATTAATTACAGAATTACAGTGGATAGTTTTAAGATAAACATTAATTTTCAGTCTTCTGATGCAAATTTGGACTCACAAACAATTATAGTTTAATATATTTTTACCATGTCGGTGAATATGCACCCAAAACTTGTCGGTATGGGGTCACGTCAGTGTGCAATCCGCTTTTATAAAGAAATTGTTTTGTGCAGAACTTCCTTAAATTTGGCGACCCCCGATAGAGTAATTTTGTAATATTGTCTAGGTTCTATCAATTTTATTTATTTGAAATAATTTTGAGCATATTACGGTTGGATAGTTTATGAATCGTGCAGCTGAGAGTAGTCACGGTGTGTCGTGAAAGGTCGGAAAAGTGAAAAAATGAGCTCAAGAAATTCAAGAATAATCCACCCTGTAAAGGCTTTTCATTTCCTTTCGGAAAATGTTTCAGAACGGATATATATTTTTTTCGTGACTTAGACTACATTACTACAGGCAGCTTCTAGAGGAGGAAATAAACTGCAGGGCTCGAGACTTCGGAATGGAGCATTCAACTTACCCTTCCTTCTAACACGCCAAAGGTTTATTTATGAATCAATAAAAAATATACACTATTCAAAGATATTTACTGCTTCTAAATATCTTTAACGTATACTCAGTAAAGCAAAGGAGGTGACGGTGATATTAAGTGACTGTTTAGAGGGTGACGGTTATAATGATGGTGATAGAAACCAAAAAGCAGTGTAGGATGCAGAATAACTATTTATATTAAATTGGCATGTCATACTTTGCTTCCGGGCCTGGGTGCGATTAGGTGAGAGGTTTATTTTAGATTGGTCACAGGTTTCTCCATATGATGCAAACTCTCCGTCGACAGGACATGCTTGGATTGAGGCTTCGCCTAATTGTTGGCCTATATCTTCATAGGGCGTACACAGGACAACAGCCTCCCGCCGCAGTATTGCTCACTAAAGTCGGTCTCCCTGCCTTAAAAAAGGAAATACCACCGCAATACTGCACCCTGATCGAATCTAGAGTTTCTTATTTCATTAATAATCTGAATCGTAATACTACTCGACAAGACTATCCACCCTTCGCCCGCAATTCTGCTTACTAAGACGAATTCCCAAACCCTAAATTTAAATTCCTAGCGGCAGCTTCTTTTTAGTAAGTGATCCGTGCTTCCAGGAAGCGTTACATAAAACATCAAACCCCAACTCGCTGAAATACATCTCCGGTATGTTAAAAAAAGAAATATCAGCCGCAATGCATTGTCCAGATTTGTGGTTCCTTATTGGATCAATAATTGGAAACGCAATACTGTTCGGACAGACCTACCACCTTTTAACGACAATACTGCTCGCTGAAACGGATTACCAAACCGTAGGGAATAGAAACGATCCCGATGTAAAGTCGGATGGTTTCGCTAAACTAAAACTACTTATTGACAGCGGAATTTGGAATACTGGAGTTCGGTCGGTTGGCGTTCGTTAGGAAGTATCTGTTATGTGCAGCGGTCTTTTGTAAAAGGTTCTTGCCAACTCTCTGCATTAAGTAGGGAGTGGTGTATTACGCACTAAGGGCCATCGAATGATACTCGAAACGAGGGTGTACTACTACGGCACTAATTACTTAATATTGGTTAGCACAATGAAGGAAGGCTTCAATTAAATGACATATCCTAATTGTACGGGTGCTTATGGTATAATACAGATTGAACCAAAAGGGTAACATGAAAAATAAAAAATTTCGTTATAACAGGTTAGAGCAGATTAAACTTGACTTCCTTTTATGCCGTTTAGATTTACAGAAAATAAAAACAGCCTATTTTTCACAAAACAGTACACTATAGGTAACTATATTTTGACAATCTATTTACTTGGTTTGCTTAATTAAATTGTGAACATAAGAGTAGAGCTGGAAACCGTATGCCGTAAGCATTTTTAAACAGTATCTATTAAATACAATTTAAGAAAATTAAATACTTGCCCAGATACTAAGCTACTGGCTCAGCCTTTTAGGGTTCTGAGTTTGTATTATTATTTTTTGGTTTTAATTGCCAAATTTAGTATTTGGGTACTAAATTTTTAGTTGCCACAATCTATGTGAAGACCATTTTTTTGGGAATGGTATACTTATGTTGGCGATTTGTGGAGTAATTGCTCTTAAAAATTTAAGTCGAATTAAGAAAAGGACATTAGGATAAAGGGAGGACATTTGTTGTTGACATCTTATTTGTTCACCACTACTGTTTTAATAGCAAAAATTATGTTAAATGTGATTGACTTCAGTCAGATTAAGAGTAAAGTAATAGGGTAACTTACATATATTAGTAGCTACTATATTATTTATGTAACAGTGAAATAGCTCTTCTAAATCAATTAAAAGTTTAATTATATTTATCGAATAAATTGATAACATAAAAGTGACAATTATATATGCCCGTATTACTCTCAACTAAAGTATTTACTTAGTAGAACATATGCCTCGGACAAAATATAAAAATAGGCAGGAAAATGCATTTTTGTAGATTTAAATAGGAGCATAAGACTCTCATGAACAGCTTTTGGAAGAACATAATTCCAAAACAAGAATAAAAAAAAATTAAAATATACATTACTACAATAAAATTAAATCAATGTGCTAAAAATTAAATATACATTACTATATAAAATTAAATCATACCTGCTGTATGACGTTGAAACGTGAGCAATCGGAAAGAAAACAATGTGTGAGATGCAACATACTCAACGCCATGTAGAGAGAGCAATCCTATATATAACTCAACAGAAAAACAAATGTATAGAATGGATTTGAGAATGTTTCAAATAGAAGTTATCAAAAATAGAATAAAAAGCAAAATGAAGATGGACAACGAAATATAAAACTATAGGGAGAAAAAAGAAATTCTGGACGGCCCATACTAAGGTACTAGGAAAGTGGTTTAAGCGAACTTAAGAAAGCGTATATCCGCTCATAGACGTTTCTACGAGGGTGAAGTAATAAGCCTGGTAAATTCTTACGGAATGGCAGGGAATTTTATCAAACGTCATGACTGTTCCTTTTAACGGTTGTGTTCAAAGTTTTAAATAGATGCCAGGCGCAGTTATTTGTTGACAGCTATGATAAAGTGATCGGCGTTACACATCTGGTAGAAATAGATAAAGCGAGTATCGACCAGTGGTAAAATATTTTTTTTAAAAAAATGGCAACAGCTGTAGATGGAAACTGAATTGAAAGAGGTTCATGGGTACTTTACACCCAGCACTCAAGATCATTTATTACTAGATAAATGAATTTTAACGTGGTCGTACGAGTACTCCAGATGCTTAGGGTGCCCGATCTTAGTTTCTTCTGAAGAAATGGTAGATAAAATTTATGGTTATCGCAATGGAAGACCGTTGTAAAATTGCTGAGATGATAGACATCTCATAGAAATGGGTACATAATCTCCTGCGTGAAGTTCTAAAAATGGGAAAATGGAAGTACGTGATGGGTGCGCGTTGTTAACTCCATACCAAAACGCACGAGGAAACACATCTGGAAATAGTATTTGTAAAAGTTGTAGAGTAATCCGAAGGATACTGATGTCATTGTAAAATGAATGTAATTGAAAAAATGAAAGTCCACCGAAAAAAACGAAACCACTTTTTATCGGAGGGAAAGGCGATGGCAACTGTTCTTTGGGATTCACGGAGTATTATCATGATTGATTATTTGAAAAAGGGGTAAAACGATGACTAGCTTTTATTACGCAACGTTACTGGACCGTTTGAATAGTGAGTTGAAGCAGAAGCGACCAAGATCACCAAGCAAGAAGTGTTTCTTCACCTAGGCAATGGGATTGCTCACTCGACAATCGCAACTGCAAAAGTGCCGAGCTGGAAACTGGGCTGAAATAGTTCTTCACCCACCCTATACCCCAGATTTGGCATGAAGTTACTTTTGTTTGCTTCCTGACTGAATTTTGTTGAATGAAGAGGTGATCTGTGCTGTAAAGGAGTCGAAACAATTTTTCTGTTTCTGAGGGAGTAAAACATTGGAATCTCACTGGACCAAATGTACTAAACTCAATGGGGATTATGTTGAGAAATAAATTTCTGTTTTTGCATGTATACGTGTGTATATATATACATATATATATATATATTTATATATATATACTATATATATATATATATATATATATATATAATATACAAAATGCAACGTCTCTCTGTCTGTCTGTCTGTCCGTTAGTGCACCTATCACTGAAGAACCACTTATCCGATTTACGTGCTTTTTTTTTAAAACATACATATGTTCTCTGGCCAGGTTATAGGCTATATTTTATTACGATAGGTAGCATAAGGAATGAGCAGTGATGTAAAATACCGAATGATGTCGGAAATAAGTATGCCCTAGCGCGTGCCTTTGCAATACAGAGCCTGAACCATTAAATATGGAACAATATTATGTAGCAAAGAATATCTGTACTCTATAATATATATAAAATGCAATGTTCTCTCTGTCTGTCTGTCTGTCCATTAGTGCGTTTATCACGCGGGAACCACTTATCGATTTACCCGTCTTTTTTTAAATTCATACATATATTCTTTGGCCAGGTTATATAATAATAATAATCTATATCTATAATATATTTATAAAATGCAATGTTTGTCTGTCTGTCTGTCTGTCCGTTTAATGCGCTTATCCCTCGAGAACCACTTATCGAGTTTCGTACTTTTTTTTTAAAACATACATATGTTCTCGGCCAGGTTATAGGCTATATTTTATTACGATAGGTAGCATAAGGAATGAGCAGTGACAATAATAGTAAATGAAGTCGGACAAAGTTTGCCGCTAGCGCGTTCTCTTGCAATACACAGTCCAAACCATTAAATATGGAACAATATTATGTAGCAGAGAATATCTATAATATATATAAAATGCAATGTATCGCTGTCCGTCGTTAGTGTGCTTATCACTGGAGAACCACTTATCGATTTACGTGCCTTTTTTTTAAACATACGTATGTTCTCTGGCCAGGTTATAGGATATATTTTATTAGGTGACATAAGGAATAAGCAGTGGCGACAATAGTGAATCAAGTCGGAAAAAGTTTGCCGCTAGCGCGTTCTCTTGAAATACACTCCCAAAAGCATTAAATATGGAACAATATCATGTAGCAAAGAATACAATATATATATATAAAATGCAACGTCTCTCTGTCTGTCTGTCTGTCCGTTAGTGCGCTTATCACTCGAGAACCACTTATCCGATTTACGTGTTTTTATAAATTTATACATATGTTCAATATAATTCGATATAAGCCTAGATAATTGGAGACAAGGTGAGATAATGAGAGATTAGAAGAAATAATGGGAGATAAGTCGAGATAAGCCTCGATAATGGGAGATAAGGTGAGGTAATGGGAGATAAGTATAAATAATAGGAGATAAGAAGAGATAATGGGAGATAAGCAGAGATAATTCTAGATAATGGGAGTTATGGTGAGATAATGGGAGATAAGAAGAAATAATGGGAGATAAGTCGAGATAAGCCTAGATAATGGGAAATAAGGTGAGATAATGGGAGATAAGCAGAGATAAGTCTAGATAATGGGACTTATGGTGAGATAATGGGAGATAAGGAGAAATAATGGGAGATAAGGAGAAATAATGGGAGATAAGTCCAGATAAGCCTATGGTGAGATAATGGGAGATAAGGAGAAATAATGGGAGATGAGCAGAGATAAGCCTAGATAATGGAAATTATGTAGAGATAATGGGAGAAAAGGAGAAATATTGGGAGATAAGGAGAAATAATGGGAGATATTTTATTACGTTGGGTAACATAAGGAATAAGCAGTGACGATAGTAGTGAATCAAGTCCACGCGAGCGGAGCCGCGGGCCTGGCTAGTATATATATATATATTATATATATTATATATATATATATATATATATATATATATATATATATATATATATATATATATATACATTTATATATATATATATATATAATATATATATATATATATATATATATATATATATATAGTAGTGCAGTTTTTTCAGAAATGAGAGTGATATTCAGTTATTTGGCATTATAGAAAAGAAAGCGGCGCCCCTTCGTACTATTTTATTTAGATCCAACATCACACAAACGGGGCACCTTGTTGACTGTTCCTTCAGGTCAGGCATTCTAGTTAGGTCTCAATTCAGTAATAGGGAAACATTGGCAGTATATAAAAAGACAAAATTATTTAAAATCAAGCAACTGATATATGGTTTAATGTAAAAATAACTGAAAACAGACCAACTCCATATTTCAGCAGTGTACCCGCTGTTCTATTTTTGGTCAATCCATTACGAGATGCGTTTCAAAAATATCCATTACCATCATGTTCCGTTAATACCGGAATGAAGTACTAGAAATTCGCTTCTCTTGTTTATCGATTCTAGCCTAACCGATTAGCCCTGCTACGGCGAAACGCGTCTTGGGATAGACTGACAAATAAGAGAACAGTGGCTGCTGAAAAATTAACTTTTTTTCACTTTTTATAATTAAACTACATATCTCTGAAAAAATCGCACTGCCTGCGATCAGTGTTGGCAGTGTTCCAGCCACTCTGTCAGCTATGGCTGAAAAATCAGCCTCCGATGGGTACTAGGTATGAGTTTCAAATTTGCTACAATTTATTTTATCTTACCATTAGAACTCATATATATATATATATATTATATATATATTTATATATATATATATATATATATATATATATATATATTTCATATATTATACATATATCAAAATCTTGAATGAAATATAAAATAGCTTGTGTATGAGAATTATCCTTTTTTATGGGAATAATATGATTTTCTTACTTTTTTTTTTGTCCAGTTTTAAGACAAAACTTGTACCACTGTTCTTCCTTGGTTACCATTATTAAAAAAGCATAAATTTTATATTTGTAGCAAAGAAACAATAAAAATTTTAATAGAGAACCGTAATTTAAGAATGACGCTTAGTTTGAAGATTGTGTAATCCTAAGGAAATGAACAATTTTATCATAACTACATAATCTGAAATAAAAATAATATTAAAATCTACATTTTATTCTCTAACGAACGGAAAAAGGATCATATTTTTACTACCAGAAAAATAAATAAAATTTAGAAAATAATACGAAAATATACGTAAAAAGAAATATCATAAGTGGACTTGAACGATTGAGAAAACATTGCAAAAATCGGAAACTTACGTTAGTAATTTAATATATGCTAATCGCATTAGAATTTACTATGTTTTTTCAGGAATAAAGCAGGTAAACTTACAAATGGATTTTGAACGAGAACATTTACAATTCTTTTGATGTCTTAATATATATTTATCTACCCGTCATTAAAGAATCAGCAGTAGATCTTAAGACTTCAGTCAAATATAAATTATATAATCGGCGTTGTATAATTAATAAATAGACGGTGTTGACATCCTTCATCGACTAAAGATTTATATATATAAAGAGTGTGTTATAAAATAAATGAGAAAATTAACCCTGAAGAGTTATGGTTTCTTAGAGTGCACATCTATGGCTCTAGCAAATAGATTCATAAAAAACAATTGATGTTCCTATTAGTTACAGCCTGGTTTGTCGCAATATTGTTAAGCTTTAAATTAACAGTTTACTATTTTATTTCATAACTAATTCAAGAAGTTTTACCTTTTTCAGTTTAAAAAAAGAAAAAAAAACCAATGATTAGAAAACAAATTACTTCTTCCGTTTTAGGACCTATGCACGATTATGTTTGGAACGTCTGTTTCGGTAGCAAATGGCATATTTCTTTAACTATTTGATTAGAGAATAATTACTCAAGACTTAAAAATATATTTCACGTCGTTTGATGAGTTTTAATCTGGTAATCTAGTTTTAATAACGAGGGGTAGTTTGATACATATATCAATCGGTTTTATAACGTCTTCCGTCTTCCGATGCCTAATTTCCACTCCTCCCGGGTTTCTCCATCCCTCCTCTTCCAGACCTCTCTCTAGTACTTCCTTGTTGATTCCTGCTCTCCAGCTTTGGCGTGGTCTTCCTCGCTTTCTTTTTCCATGAGGGTTCCAATTTAAAATCTTTTTAGGTAGTCGGTCTTGTGACATTCTCTGTACATGTCCGTACCATACCAACTGTTGGGTTCTGATTTCGTCCACTATATCGTGCTTTATTTCTAAAGCTCGTCTTATCGTGTCATTTGGTATGCGGTCTTTTCTGGATTTTCTGGCTTTTCGTCTCCAGAAAATCCATTTCTGTAGCTTTTTTATTATTAAAAAACCTAAACCTAGCAGTATTTCTGATATTTCAATTTAAAAAAAAAAATAATAATTTTTAGTTTTTTAAAAAATTGCCAGTAGCGCCATTGTTTCTGTAGGTAGAAATGCTCATAATTGATACGAGCATTCCATAGAGATGAGAAAAAAGATATATATAAAGAAATTTAAGTTAGATGATACAATTTTTAAATGGCACACCTGTATATTATTATTTTTTCTGAAAGAGTTTACAAAACCCTCCAACTTTTATTAAGTATTTATTTTGAATTTTTCAATTTTTACCCTTGTTTTTAATACATTTAAGCTATAACATCATTGCCAAGACAAAACAAAAATGTAGGTATTGCCAGATTTAGTTCAATTTGTTGTAGTAAGTGACGTATAAAAGGTAATAGTTATGGAATTTCCTAAAAATGATTTAATTGATGTGGTTTATATGCTGTGCGAGGCGGGAAAAAATTGTCTTTTGGCAGTAAGGCTTTACGGAGCGAAATACCCTAATAGACGTATACCATCTAGAAAATCTTTTCAGTGCCAATGGAATAGTTTGATGGTAGTGGTAGCGTTGAGTATACGAAACGGAAAGTAGTAAATCAGAATGCTACCAATGAGGGAAAAAAAATGGACATTTTACTTCATGTTGAAGATAATCCCCAGGTCAGCAGCCGTCAGCTAGCTGACTTTTCTGGCACATTCGAATCTACGGGTAATCGCACCACGAGAAAAATACAAGTATCATCCCTTTCATATGGAACAACATCAAGAATTTCAAGACCGCGATTTTGAACGACGAGTAAACTTTTGTACCACCACAAATGAAGCAATAGAGGCCGATCCAAATTTTTTATCCAAAATAATGTTTTCTGATGAAGCTACTTTTCGCAGTAATGGAGTACTTAACAGCCATAACATCCGTTATTATTCAACAGTTAATCCATTTTGGGTCCGGGAAGTTCAAAACTAAAATCACTGGACGCTTAATGTATGGTGTGGAATATCTAGATATCTAAATTTTTTGCAAAACGAATTATCCCAGCTTCTTGAAGAAGTTGATTACTTTGTAAGGGAATAAATGTGGATTCCACAAGATGGAGCTCCTGCTCATTACCACCGGAAAGGTCGGGAATTTTTAAACGATCGTTACCCACAAAAAATGGGATGGATTCATTCAGTGACCCCCTCGATCATGTGACTTAACACCTTTAGACTTTTTTTTGTGGGGCCACACTAAAGATCGTGTTTATGTGAATCCTACTACAACACCAGTAGATATGGAAAATAGGACACGGGATGCGTACAGGACAATAACGTCCTTTATGCTAAGGAAAATTAAGGAAAATATAGTAAAACGACTAAACATGTGTATTCAAGTGGACGGGCATATTTTTGAACATTTACTACGTCATAATAATTAATCATTAGATAAGTTAAACTATTTCCAAAATATTAATAACTATTTGTTTATGTTTTCACAATAGCGTAAGTGTATTAAAAACGAGGGTAAAAAAAAACTGAAAAAAACTATTAGAAATAGGTATATGACATACTTAATAAAAGTTGGAGGGTTTTGTAAAATCTATCAGAAAAAATAATAGTAAATATATAGTATATTATTTTGAACACCCTGTAGCATCTAACTCAAATTTCTTTACATATGTCTTGGTTTCATCTCTATAGAACGCTCGTACTAATTATGAGTATTCCTCCTTCAGAAACAAAGGCGCTACTGGCAATTTTTTACAAAACTGAAAACTAGTATTTTTAAAAAAAAATTAAATATTAGAAAAACTACTAGGATTAGGTATATAACATTATTAATAAAAAAAGTTATAAAATTTTACGGAGAATTTAAAAATAAATTAGAAAAATAGCGTGTTCCATGTAAAAAAAAAACATATGTTATATCGGCCACACTTTTTTGAAGTACCCTGTATACTCAAAAATAATTTTTAACTCTGCACCTTAACATTCTTATTCAACTGTTGTATTTGACATTTGCTGTTTTTATTCTATCGTTGACTTACCCCGTACAAAGCTCAAATTCAACCAAATGATGGAATATTGCTCCTATGTTTGGGATTCAGCTCCCAAACAGACACTGGATTTGTTGGTTTCTATTCAAAGCTGTTCGCCTGATTGGAGACCCAGAAGTCCCCAAAAACCTAGATGCCTCTGAACATCGAAGAACGTTTGGCGACTTGAGCCCATTTTACAAGTATTTTCATGGAAAGTGTTGGATTGATGTCGGACTACACGTCTCGGTAATACTTCACATCTGTATGAAGTTCAGCTTGTCATTCCTCATTTAACCGTTTTCAAGCAGACTTATCGATATAGGGAATCTCATCCCTTCGGAAGGAATTTCCCAGGTCTGTATTTCGCAATGAGTACAATTTATAGCGATTCAAGACCAACGTGAATCGCTTTTTCTGGATACGCGTCGCTATTGTAGGGCTTTAGGGATTTTCCTTCAGCATGTGTGCTATGACTATAAAAAAAACATGATGTGAGTGTGAATGATCATTCGGATATCTTTTTTGTATAAGTTGGCTTTCTGTAATTTGAATGCGCCAAGATGCATTTCTTTTATACCAGTACATCAATGCAGTGTTTATTGTAAACTTTATATTTGAAGGTTGTTGATTAAAATGACTCAACAATACGTTCAGGTTTTCTTCAACATGTAGCCAGACAACAAACATGTGTTCAATACATCTGTATCGAAATTTTGATTCTAGAGGAGGCGGTTTCTCCAAAAGTTTCCATAAAAACCTTTGCCATTGCAGGAGATAGTAGAAAACTCTGGTTATTCCTGATGTTTATTTGTAAAATATTTCTTGGAAAACGAAATATGTAGACATCAGACATGTTTCACCAAAGATGAATTAAGGTGATTAAAATACAAATTCAACTAAATTGGTAATTGAAACATTTGTACATAATAGTCCAGCGTCAGAACTGATTTCTAAGATAAAGATTTATAGTTACCAAACATCCAATGAAATGTGGCGAGTTCTTAATAAAGAAATTTATTTTTCCTTTGCGGGATATTAACTTATTTCGTAATTGATAAACTATTTTACGTCTGTTACTTCGAGCTCTTTCACACTCCAAGTGCAAAGACGTCTGAAGTTACCTCATATAATCGTTGGTGAAACATCGGAGAATCACTCCAATTTGACAAGGTTTATTTCATATAAACCATAATTCAGCTAAGCAAAACCATGAAAGTTCGGTACCATTTCATCGATCATATTATTTAGCATGACGCAAAAATTGTTCGTTAAGACTGAAAGTCGTTTTTCATAAATATATTTTTCCTATGAAATAGTTCAATGGAAAAGTATAAAATTCGCAATCTTTTTTTTTTGTATATGCTCTAAACCAAACTGAAACACAGATGTTATTTTGCGTGCCGAAGGGATATTTATCAGAACAAGTGCTCCCACAGGAGCTTTAAATTATTCCTTTTTACCAAATCACACTAAAAAATGTGAAGCCTAATATATTAACAGTTATCAATATTTCGATAGCATTTGATTTATATTTATTTTGGGGCGTACAGACGAAAAACTTTTTTTTTATTTTTTGTTCTTATTTTGAGTTATCATCGCTTTATATTTTATAAAATAGTAGACACTGTCAGTGAAATTCACTAAGAAAATTTATATTTACAACAATAGGTCGAAGCTATAAACTCACGTAAACCTTATTCATTAAGTGACGTTAGACCGCTAAATACAACAACTTTAAACCCATTTTTTTTTTCAAAAGGAAGTGTTAAATAATTGGATATTGTATATATCACCATTACATCATGGATTAGTATATATCACCATTACATCAAACGTTTAATTTTTACACTCGACGCGCGTTTCGCTTACTATGTTAGCTTCATCACGAGCAATGATTGACTATGAAGCTAACATGGTTAGCAAAACGCGCGTCGAGCGCAAAAATAAAATATTTGGTGTAGTGGTAATATATACTGAGTAGTATGACTGTGCCAAAGATTCTACAGTCCAAACATAATTATATTACAATAATTTTAAACTTGCCACTGCCATGTTTGGTACCCAATTGTAGTTTTATCGAACAGAAAAATTATAACAAAAACGATTTAAAACTTAATAAAGTCCACATTTTTGTTATAAAACACTAAGAAATAATTTTAAATAACCCATTTGGTCAATTTTTGCACTACAAATTGAATTTCCTGGACCAAGAAAGCTCGGAGACCTTCTTTATAGGCATAAATTATAACATAATCTTGCTAATTTTTCACTAGTTTTTGATCTGTTTTTATAGCTTATTTTTGCAGATTTCGGAGTGTAACTGCTTTATTTTTATCTACCTTTAAATTAGCATATATTTTCTACCACTTTCTTTTTTTTTATGGGTCTAGCACACGTGCTGCAGGGAAGTCCCTAAAGCGCTCCAGGAGCGGCAAGTGTGCGGAAAAAGCAATTTACATTGTTCTTGAATCGCCGTAAATTGTACTCGCTGGAAAACACAGCGCTGGGTAAATTATTTCAAAGCGATGATGTTCTCCATATAAAAGCTTGAAAAGCGTTGTAAGCGGAGTAACAAGCTGAACCTCATACGGATGTGAAGCACCAGCGCGACGTGTATTTCTAACATGCTCCGCTTTGGGAGGGATTAAGCGGGCTACATCCTTCGAACACTTTCCATGAAAATACTTGTAGAACAAACTCAAGTCGCCAATCGTTCTTCGATGTTCCAGCGAATCGAGGCCGCCGGTCAGTTCCGGGTCTCCAATCAGACGAACAGCTCTTCTCTGAACAGAATCCAACAAATGTATTGTATGTTTGGGAGCGGAGCCCCAAACATGGGAGCAATATTCCATAGTTGGTCGAATTTGAGATTTGTAAATAATTAACAGTTGTTCTGGAGTGTAAAGCTTGCTGGTTCGAAATAATATTCCTAACTTTTGAGAAGATCTCCTTGCTATGCCTTCAACATGTTCATACCAGGACATATTTGCTCCCAAACTAACGCCCAACGAATTGAGCGACGATGCTAGGGGAATGGAGTGCCCCGACATAACTATGTCGGGTTCAGCAACGTTAACTTTTTTAGATAAAAACTACCCCTGAGTTTTTGTAGCGTTAAATTCACTTGGTTACTGTCACCCCAAAATAGAATTTCTTCCAGGTCTTTGTTAAGTTGAAAGACCTCCTGCTGTCTGCGGATATTCGGCTGAGCAGCAGATGTCCGAGCGTTCAAAGTGAATGAAGAGATAAGCGTACTGTCGTCTGCAAAGCTGTAAATTGGATTCCCGATCTCTTCCAGCAGATCGTTAATGTAAATGAGAAAGAGAGTAGGAGACAGTATGGAGCCTTGGGGCACACCGGCGTTGAATGTGAAGGTGTTAGAAAGAAATCCGTCGACCGCCACTCGTAAAGAACGCTCTCTGAGGAAACATGAGAGCCACAATCAGAACTTTTCAGACATACCACAAGAGCGTAGCTTAGCCAACAGTCCATCGTGCCAAACACGGTCGAATGCCTTGGATATGTCAAGAGCAACCGCTCGAGATTCTCCAAAGTGTTCAATTGCGTTGTTCCAAACATGTGTTACATAAGTCAGAAGATCTCCTGTTGATCTATGTTTACGAAAGCCACATTGGTGATCGCTACTACTGACCTGTATAAATCCGAGAATTCTTCAATATAAACAGGTTTACGGCAAAAAATTTCATATTATTATATTCGTATTCATGTTCAGTGAATTTAAAATAAATTTTTATTCACATTAGCCTCACTGGTATCCCAATCTGTGGATTTCCCGCTGGTAAAATTCCAGCGGCTGTTTGCGGAACTATTCTCTAACAGCAAATCTTACTTTAACCACCTAATTGAACTGTCGCCTGTTTCGCAATAATTTTACTGGATGCATTTTTTTCTATGGGCATAGTACACGTGCTGCAGGGAAATCTCTAAAACTACAGGAGCGACGCATGTGCAGAGTAAGCGATTCACGTTGGTCTTGAATCGCTGTAAATTGAACTTGATGGGAAATACAGGCCCAGAAAAATCCATTAAAAGGGGCTGTACGAGGAGCTTTGTACAAGTTGAACTTCAACGAATGTGAGTATTAGCGCGACGTGAATTCCTAGCGTGCACCGCTTTAGGAGAAGTTAGGCGGGCTACATCCATCGAACACTTTCCACAAAAATACTTGTAAAATAGAGTCAATTCGCCACTCGTTCTTCCATTACTCAAGGAAGCAAGGTTGTTGGTCTCAAATTAGGCGAACTTCTGAACAGAATTCAACAAACGTAGTTTATGTTTTGGAGCAGAGCCCCAAATATGGAAGCAATATTTCATTTATTGGTCGAATTTAAACTTTGTACACAATTAATAATTATAGGGGAGTGTAAAGCTTTCTGATTCGAAATAATAGTCCTAACTCTTGAGAAGCTCTCGTTGCTATGCTTGCTATATGTTCATACCTAGACATATTTGTTCTTAAATTAACGCCCAGGAGTACGTGGATCTCGTACTGGTATGACTTTTCGTACCGAAATGTTATTAGTGATTAGCCGGTATTTTCAGTACAAATCAGAATACAGAATCTCCGAAAGCGAAATAATGTCCATCTCAACTTTTTAACAGGAAAAGTAATGGTGATTATATTTGTTGATTACCAATGGGTATTGATTTTAGATTTTGAAGAACTGGATCTCAATATTGATGCTAAACTATATGCAAATACTTTATAGTATTTGTAACATGAAGAATAAATTCACAAACAATGTCGTCTTACTGCATGATAATGTTCGGTCCTAGTTAGCCCAAAAGGTTCAAAACCTGTTTATTCGTATGAGCTGAGAAGTCTTAGAATGTTCACCTTACAGTTTGCACTTATGCTCTTGTAATTTCCACTTGTTTAGCTCATTCAGAATAAAAGAGTGGCAGTTCAATCGGACGCATGTAGAGAGAACACACACCCGCATGTTTTAATGTTAATTGGGAGTTCTCTTAAATTCCTTAAATCGTTTCATAGCCTATAGACGTATTTCTATTAAACAATAATTGTAAAGAGTGCAAAACTAGTTCTCACCTTTAAAAGACCATCCGAATAAAGAAATAACCGGTCAAGTGCAAGTTGAACTTGCGCAATTAGTGTTCCGTACGTTGATTGCTTTTCAAATAAAAAATTTTGTTAGAGAGGTATAAAATGATCAGTGACTTTACAAAACACACACCCCAAATAAGTTTTCAACAAAGTTTGTTTCCAAGCTTTACCGAAATCTGTTGACCTTGAAATTTTTGTTTTTTTTTTATATACCAGATAAAAATATTAAAGGTAATGCACTCATGATAATTTTCGTTCAATCTACACCCCGTGGAGAATATTCCAGAATTTTTTCAAAATTTTTTGATAAGTACTTTTCGAGATAAGGCCCGGGACAGCGATTTTTTCGCGAATTTTTAAAAATAAAACAAAGAAAAGTGCGTGCAAGTATATATTATATATATATTTTTTACTCGTGTTTTCACAAGCTGGGCGGACAGCGATTTTTCGCGATTTTTTAAAAATAATACAAAGAAAAGTGCGCGCAAATATTACATGATATATATATATATATATATATATATATATATATATATATATATATATATATATATATATATATGTATATATATATATATATATATATATATATATATATATATATATATATATATATATTTTACTCGCGTTTTCACAAGCTTTCATTTGATACCACACTCGATTACCTAGTAAAAAAATTTTTTTTTCACTTCCGATTTCACCCCCCAAAACTAACCCCTTAAGTCAAAATTTAACTTTCAAAACTACATGGCTCTGATAAGGCCATCAATTCCTATATTATTACCAAATTTCAACTTTCTATGACAAATAGTTTCGGAGAAAATCGGGTGTGACAGACGGACAGACAGACGGAGAGACACCGAAGTAATCTTATAAGTGTTCCGTACGGAACACTAAAAAATAGCACTATTAATTTACTTTTATTTTTTTTACAAAAAAAAAAAAACAATGTTCATTGATATAGTTAGGTCTGGCGTTATCATTACACAACAAATATTTTGTTAATTTGGTGAACGGAAGTGATAATAGTAGACAATTCTCGCACATTCCTTTAAGTATATAATTTTATACTAATTTCTTGTTTATTTCTTTACATGTAATTGTAGTCAACATTTTCGTAAAGTGTAGAGAAAACAAGTAAAAACAAGTAGACCAAGTTAGGGTTTAGTTACCAAGAAGGTTTAAACATAGATTTAACTTTAAATCATTGGACTAATTTAGAATTAGCACCCGAATTTTGGCAAATTAGGATTAAACCTTCAAACTGTAAAGGGTTTAAGGAAGATCTAAGTTTAGAGGATTTCTATTTAGACTAGGTTTATGATAATGAATCTGACTATATAATTTTAACTAGACAATAGTTATTGTCTATAGTTATCGACGACCATATCTGTATGGTATGTCGATACATACCATACAGATACAGTATCAATATATCGGTAATTATTGAACTTATATGAAGGAAACTATTTAGGACTCCCAAGAATTCATGGTGGATAGATCATAAAATGTTAAAACTTTCAAATTGAGTATCTAATATTCAGTAGTGTTTGTAAATATCAACTGTGAACGACATTAGACCTACAGATAGATGAAGCAGTCATGCTAAAGGGATCTGATTTTGTTATTTCAATCACACAATTCTGAAAATGACCGGGGGAGTGGAGGATAGACACCTTCTTAAAGCCTAATAATAATAATTTCTGCATTTATCAATTTAGTTTCTATTATCAAAAATAGGATAAAGTCGATTAATTGAAATAAATATGCTTTTACACTGATGATTCTATACTCCGAAAGTGGTGATTTCATAAGATATCTTAACTAACACAGTTGCTAAATTCCCAATATATGTAAATATCTTCGATCAAATAGCAACTCTGAAGGTTAAATATGAGCTAGCATTATTTTGAGAACGTGAATCAATTATTTAAAGAAACTGAAAAATATATAAAAACTTTGGTTTCTTCTATTATTTGCACTTCAAACCAGTAATAATTCTTCTATTGTTTGCACTTCAAACCAGTAATAATTCTGAAAATGAGCGCATACTCTGGGAGCCAGATTGGCGCGTGTCAAGTAAAATGAAATACAGTGACTCGAAAAAATATGCAAAAACTGGTTATATCTAAAAAAAGATAGTATAGGCTCATATATTTATATTTTGCAGCTTTAGACTATTACTTAGGAGTTCACTAATTAAAATAGGGTAGTTATGCTAATCTAGATATTTTAGTTTATTTTGCAGTGGATACAACCCACTGTTCTCTTATGTGTCAACCCATCCCGAGATGCGTTTCGCCGTATCACTACTCATTAGTAGGGCTAGGATCGACAAACTCTTGTTTGTCGAGTCAAGAGAACATAATTTACTAGTCCTTATCCTGGTACTTACGGAGGGTAATGGTAGGAAAAAACGAATTGTACCAAGTACTGTAATGTGTCAGCTTTCGATGGAGTATTAGGTGTGGTTATTTTTCAGTGGATATCAATCACTGTTCTCTTATTTGTCAATCCATCCCGAGATGCGTTTCACTGTATCACGGCTAATCAGTCGGGCTAGGAACAACAAACACAGTTCTCAAAATGTGTGCGACGGAACTAACACCAGTTTTCTATAGACTTTTGAATCTATCCTACAGAAAGGGAATATTTCCTTCCTTCTGGAAATGTGCCACAGTTCAGCCGATACCTAAAAAAGGCAAGTAGACCTTGCCAAATAACTACCGACCAGTTGCACTGCTTTGAATAATATCGAAAGTAATGGAAAACGTTCTCAATGAGCGTCTTCTAAAATATCTTGAAGGATTCAACATTATTAGCGATTACTAATATGGCTTTCGTAAACATAGGTCAACAGAAGGTCTTCTGACTTATGTAACACATGTTTGGAACAACGCAATTGAACACTTCGGAGAATCTTGAGCCGTTGCTCTTGATATATCCAAGGCATTCCACCGTGTTTGGCACAATAGATTGTTACGCTCTTCTGGTATATCTGGAAAGTTCTGTTTGTAGCTCTCATGTTTCCTCAGAGAGCGTTCTTTACGAGTGGCAGTCGACGGATTTCTTTCCAACACCATCACTATCAACGCCGGTGTGCTCCAGGGCTCCAAACTGTCTCCTACTCTCTTTCTCATTTACATTAACGATCTGCTGGAAAAGACCGGGAATTCAATCTACAACTTTGCAGATGACTGTACGCTTATCTCTTCAATCACTTTGAACGCTCGAACATTGGCTACTTAGACAAATATCCGCAGACAGCAGGAAGTTATTCAACTTAAGAAAGACCTGGAAGAAATTCTATATTGGGGTGACAGTAACTAAGTGGAAATTAGCGCTACAATAACCCAGGCGGCAGTTTTTTCTAAAAAAGTTAACGTTGCTGAACCCGACATAGTTATATCGGGGCACTTTGAGTCTTTTCTAAAAATATTTTCATGGAAACAGTTCGATGGATGTAACCTGCTTAATTCATCCCAGAGCGGTGAATAATAGAAATACATGTCGCGCTAATACTTCACATTCGTATGAGGTTTAGCTTGTCACTCCTTGTACAACCCTTTTCAAGCAGTCTTTTATATAAAGAACCTCATCCCTTTGGAATAATTTGCCTAGGACTGTGTTTCCGACCGAGTACAATTTACAGCGATTCAAGACCAACGTGAATCGCTTTTTCCGCACACATGTCCCATTTTTATTTTTCGGCGTAACCTCCATCTAGCTCTATACACTCCTTTCACCTGCTTTCCAAAGCTTCCACATCTGTTTGAAAAAAGATTCCTCAAGGTCTTTAAAATATTGGTTAACTGCAACTTCGACTTCTTCATTTGATGAAAATTTCTGACTACCGAGGTGTTTTTTTTTAGATTTGAAACGAGATGAACGTCAATAGGTGCCAAATCAGAAGAATATGCCGAGTGGGGCAGCAATTCGAAACCACAATCACGAATTTGAGCCATAGACTCAACAGACGTGTGAACGTGAGCGTTGTCCTGATGGAACAAAACTTTCTTTCTCAGTAATCCTGGGCGTTTCTCTTTAATTTCTTGTTGTAAACGACGCAGAAGGGTGCAACAGTAAGACAAGTTTATTGTTTCGCCTTTCGGAAGGTAGTCCACCATAATAATACCTTTAGCATTCCAAAAAAACTGACGCCATCACTTTTCCAGCCAACAGAATTGCCTTCGCTTTCTTTGGGGTCGGTTCGCCAGATTTTTTCCACTGCTTCTATTGTTGTTTGGCCTTTGGAGTGTAGTGGTGAATCCAGGTTTCGCCCATTGTCACAAACCTGTTAAGAACATCTTTCGGAACAATCTCTCCAAACAGTCGCGATAAATCGTGAGTCGAATTCGTTTTTGTTCAACTGAAAGCAATTTGGGGACCCACCTAGCGGAAACCTGAAAATCCGAGTTCGTTGGCAGTGATGTTTTGTGTTCGTTCATACGAGATGCCTATAGTGTCTGCAATCTCCCTGATAGTTAATCTACGGTTTTTCGATATGAGATCACACACTTCGCCGATGTTTTCTTCAGTCGTAGACGTCAAGAGCCGGCCGGAGGGAGGGTCATCTTCGATGCTCTCTTGTCTACGTTTAAATTCTGCAACCCATTTTTTCACAGTGGTATATGACGAAGCAGATTCCCTCAAATCATCGTGGATCTCCTTTGGTGTTAATCTTTTTTTTAAGCAGGTACTTGTTGACCGCACGTTGTTCAATTTTTCAATTTTTCCAAAAACGCTGCACTTGATCTCACTAAACTCGTTCTAACCTAAAAACTAAAAATTCTACAATAACAAAATTTTTACACTGTGACAACCAAAGAAATTATGAACTTATTGAGGCTACTATATTAAAAATATTATAATTATTTTTTGGCCGCGAACTTTTCAATCTATCCTCGTATATCAATACATTCCTACCTATCTATCTATATTTTACTAACCATTATTCGATAACAACAGTTTTAAATATAACTGTCGATAGTTATTATCATCACCTATCAAAAGGTTAAAATCATTATGGCCCATACCTTATTTTTACCAAATGATGTAATTAGATGAGATAAAAGAAGAAATGCTCAAGATATTTTCGAAAGAAATTCCATTTAATAATCGACTGATAATCTTATTTAACAAGATCTATGAAACTGGACAAATCCCTCTTGCCAGTCAAGTTGACTTTCATCCTAATTTCCAAAAAGTCAAAATCAAATACAGTATTGATCTACCCCATCCCCTTCAGCCATTTCCTTGGTTAAAATTGAAAGCAATGAAAAAACAAACTAATTATTGGTTTTCAAATCACACGATATATAGGTAGCAACTCCCTCTAATCTTTTTCCCACCTCTTCCACCCCTTATAAGTTATTTTATAAATATTAATACATAGAATTTGTTTATTAAGCAACAAAAACAAACAGGAAAAACTTCCATACTATGCATAAAATTTGCTTATTAAGTAATAAAAAATCAGGAAAAACTTTCATATTACTATTAAAACGTGTTAAAATTTATTGACCCCATCCTTTTACTCCCTTGGCCTGAAGCGATATCATTAAAAAATTATAGACTTCATCTCCTTGTTAAATGTTATCTAAATACCAAGCTTGAAATTTATATATATATATATATATATATATATATATATATATATATATATATATATATATATATATGTATATATGCCAAAAATGAAACGCATTTCATCTGAGAGATATCATGACCAGATCGACAGAGCAACAATTAATTACTGGACTACAGTATTCAACTTCTTGTAAAGTGCATAATGTAGATTTTCATAATAAACTAAAAACTCTTAACATCTGATTGGAGATATAAAACAGATACTAAATGAAATATCCTATATTTTAAACTAAAACTTATTACTTGTTGAACAATATGTATTTTGCTGTGTCTATCCGCATCGTGAAAAAACAGTTCCCGCCTTTTTTCTGCTCCTAACGTTAATAACACAGGGGAACAGCTGTTTTGGTGTCGAGGTTTTTTTGAGCTGATTCTATATCAATTTGATGTCCTGAATTCAAATAACGTACTCATTTGTACCTAGGAGCTCGAATTTTTAAGATATACAATTTTAGAGAAATATAAGTTACATTATTGTAACTCAAATCCGTAAGTGTAGTAAAACAAAAGTAGATACGAAATTTTTATTTTAGTTATACAAAATACAATATTATGTCGTACTTACAAACAAAAAAAAAACATTGAAGAAATGAAATAGTCACTCAACACTTGGAAAGCTTCTTTTCCGCGACATTCTTGAATGTTTTTTTAAACAGTCCCTTTTTAAACTCCAGCAGTAATCTGCCATCATGTGCATGTCCCATCTTCCTTGGTAGCGGTCCTCCATAACTTTAATATCTTGGTGAAATCTTTCACCTTGTTCCTCACTCATGTCTCCTAAATTTTCTGGAAAACGGTCTAAGTGGCTGTGTAAATAGTGTATTTTAATACTCATATTGCACCCTAAGGATTTGAAACTATTAAGCATCTTGTTAACCATTTCAACATAGTTTTGAGCTTTCTGTTTGCCTAGAAAATTTTCTACAACTGCAACAAATGATGTCCAAGCTTCTCGTTCAACTTGATTCATTGAATTTATGAAGGCAGGATCCTTAATTAATTGTCTTATTTGTGGGCCGTCAAATATCCCTGCTTTGAGTTTTTCTGTGCTCAACTGATGCATTTTTACCCCTATATATGCAAAACAAGACCCATTCTTATCAAGAGCCTTTACAAATTGCTTCATTAAGCCCAACTTTATATGTAACGGAGGAAGTATGATTTTTTCTCTTTCAACCAAAGCGTCGTTAATGACATTCTTTTCCCCAACGTCCATGTTTTCTCTCTGAGGCCAATCTTTTCTAACCCAGTGGTGTGTTTTGTCCCTACTATCCCAGAGGCACAAGAAACACGGATATTTCGTGTAACCACTTTGCTGCCCAAGAAGAAAGTTTACCATTTTTAAGTCTACACAAATCATCCATTGATGTTCGTAATACTTTATCTTCTGCAAGACCAAAGCTATGGTATTTTATTCTTCTTTCAGTTTCGTTGAGTGAGCTAGTGGTATTGAACCATATTTATTCCCATTATGTAGAAGGACACATTTTAAACTTCACTTTGAACTGTCAATAAATAGGCGCCAATCATCTGGAATATATTCAGAAAGTCCCATTTCTTTCATGAGTCCCCTAATTTCGTGACAAAATACAAGATTGTCTTCTTGAGAAAAGAATGGTAGCAGATCTTTTTCTCTTGTACGGTAAAAGGTAATTTTGGTTCCTTGTTCCAGTAAATTTTTGTCGTTCAACCTAGAAGCCAGTACTTCAGAAGCTTTTTTCGATAAATTGAGATCCCTGGTGAGATCATTTAATTCATTTGATTGAAGCGTTGAGGAACTGATGACGTCCCCTCATAGTCACTGTTAGTTTCATTAGCATCAGAACTTTTATTAGCATCAGAAGAGCGATCAGAGGGAAAATATTCCTCATCAGAGATATGTGGTAGCTGATGAAATGTTGGAATCGGTATTTTATCTGAGTGCGGGATAGGGCGTATTGCCGAGTCTAAATTGGGATAAGTCCACTTACTGCGGTTATTTCGATTGATTCCATTAGTATTTACTAAACAGAAATAACAATCATTGAAGTGGTTTTTTGGTTCTCTCCAAACCATTGGTACGCCGAATTTTAGACATTTTTTTTTCCCGGTAGTACACTGCCGTAAATGCTCTGTACAAGTTTTATATACGAGATGCGGGGCCCACGTTTTGTCCTGATCACCAAGCTTAACTCCAAAGTATCCAAGATACGCTCGCTTTACAAAGTCAGCAATAGTTTGTCTGTTTTGTTGAAACATGTATTCTCCGCATATATAGCAAAACACATCAGGTTGATTTACACAACTTCTTCTTGAACTGGAACCTGAACTCATTTTAATTCTGTTCAATAACACAAAAACACTCTTTTCTTAACATAAAATAACACGCCGAATTCGATCTACTCTCATTAGTAAGAACGCACAAACTGACGAGACTTACCCGAGTTAGGTGATTAAAAGGGTCAGTTCAGGTACCTGATAGGCAATGGTTCCACTATTTATAGATTTACCTGGAGTTTACTCAATTACAGACTGAAATAAAACCATTGTACCTACATTAATGAATATATAATAATTTTAGAACTCTCATAAATGAATATACTGAATAAAAACCACATTGGTAGATAAGTTGATGTATCTAAAAAAGTAGAGCTGATAGAGAAAAACGGATTGCATGTATAGATTTAGCGTCCCAAATATAGTTAAAATCAGCTCTAAAATCCCAGGCACCAAAACAAAAATATTTTTTTGTTGCCCTGTGTAATACAATCCAACATTTTTTCCTAATTCAGTTAAAATTGTCCGGCAACGAAAACTGTGATTAAAATATTTTCATATTTTAATTAAATTCACGTATGCGGGTCTTTTCGCGGAACACACGCAAAAATAACAACCATTTTAATTAATATGGAAAACACACTCGGAAAATAAATAGTGCACTTGCCAACGAAAACACTCCTTTGACGTGATTTGTTAAAGGGAATAATTTAGAGTTCCCGCGGGAACACTGGTCCTGATAAATACACCGACAGGCGGGCGTGCAGAATAGCATCTGTGTTACAAGCTGAGACCATCACAGTTTAAAATAAAATTTCCAGAATAAAGAGGTAAATTTGTGTATTAGGTAAATAATTATTTACGAAAAATGTTCTAACTAAAATGAATAAAACAATAACCGTGGTGCTAATTACACAGGGACACACAAAAAAAGTTTTGTCCGAGATGACCGATCCCCCCTACCACCCTGTATTTTTGGCCGCGGAACACGATTCCGATGTTGGATTTGTCCCATTACATCACAGTTTCTCCTAACTTCAAAAAAGGTCAAAAGTCCACGAATTCCACATGCCATGTTCCGCATTGTGGGTACGGGTATACAGAAACTGAAAATGGTCACTCTGATATATTACCATCTATATTCCGATGTATTTCGAGGCACTGAACCCTGACTCAATAGAGAATATGATGAATTAGGCGGTTAATTGTCCCGAAACTTGTAGAAAACCTACAAATTGCACATATACTTTTCCACAATACTGATACGGGATATCAGTGATTAACATGGTATGATTCGACATATTTTCATCTCCATTCCGATGCAATTCAAATCGTTGAAGAATATAGAGAAGCTCAGTTTTACCTGGATGGTCAGAGTTTCCTAGTGACCTCAAAATAGGGTAAGAAATCCAGAAATTGCTCATCATCATTTTGCACAAAGTAAATATGGGTGAGCAGAAATTGGAAATTGAAATATGTTCTCATCTTTATTCCTATGGACTCGAAGTAGCTGAAGGGGAACTAAATATTGATTTTGATAGCTGGTATTGCAGCATGGTTGTCATCTGAAACAATTTTCAGTCGCTTTAAACCCATACTCACATTGCGGAATATGACACGTGGAATTCGTGGATTTTTGACCTCTTTTTGAGGTTGGAAAAACTGTAATATAATGGGGCAAATCTAACATCGGTATGGTGTTCAGCGGCCAAAAATACAGGGGGGTAGTTGGTTCAGTCATCTCGGACAGAAATTTTTTTATTTTTGACGTCTTTTTGAGGTTAGAAAAAAACTACGATGTGATGGGGCAAATCCAACATCGGGATCGTGTTTAGCAGAGAAAAATACAGGGGGCTGGGGGGTCAGTCATCTCGGAGAGAATTTTTTTTTTTTTTTTGATTTCTTTTTGAGGTTGTGATGTGATGTGGCAAATCTAAACTCAGGTTCAGCGGCCAAACATACAGGGGAGTAGGGGGTCAATCATCAAGGAGAGATTTTTTTTTATTTTTGACCTAGAAAAAAACTGTGATGTGATGGGGCAAATCCAACATCGAGATCGTGTTCAGCGGTGAAAAATACAGGACGGTAGGGGGGGTCAGTAATTTCGGACAGAATTTTTTTTCACCTCTTTTTGACACTACTCAGTATATATCACCACTACACCAAACACTTTATTTTTGCACTCGACGCCCGTTTCGCTAACCATGTTAGCTTCATCAGGAGCAATAATTTACTAAAGCTAAACTACAAATCTACCCTATTTATACTTAGCTTAACTCTTAAATTATTCAAGCGGAACTAATGACATAGGCAAGGCCGTCAGTTCCGGTCGAGTAACCAGTAGAGGGGACTATAAGGAATAGGCCCTCTGTCTTTATTTAAACTACTTTTACATTTTATGATTTCCATACTTTCGTATGCGTTCAACAATCTCCTATCAGATACATTTTTTATTAATCTTAGATTATCTAATGTTACAGTAGGATCAGCTTCAAGGGCATGTTTGGCAATGCTAGACTTTTCTGTTCTACTGTATTTTAGGTGTGCTAAATGCTCTTTAAATCGTGTTTTAATTAACCTTTTAGTTTGCCCAACACACTTTTTGTCACAATCATTACAACTAATTTCATAAATTCCACTTTTCTCACAATTAGGAATCTTATCTTTGGGATTTCCTAAGATATTCCTCAGATTGTCTGATGACTTATAGACTAAGGTGAGGCCTACCTTATTAAATACCTTATTGAGTCCCTTGCTATATTTCGGATTATATGGTATGGAGACATGCTTGGTGTTATTTTCTTCGCGTGTAAAAAAGGTGGAATTCTGAATATTAAACCTTAACTTATGTCTATTTATTAGCTTATTTACTAAGTCATCGTCATAACCATTAACTCTAGTTATATTTTAATACGATTCCTTTCTTTGTTAAAGTTTACTCTATTCAGAGGGAAAGTGACCAAATGATGAACTAAAAAATGTAATGAGGCTAATTTATGTTGTTTGCAATGAAATAAATCATTAGGAATATATCTATCTGTTACTGTGTCCTTCCTATATAAATCAAATTCTAATCTATTATTATTTTTAATAATTAGAATATCTAGAAAAGGCAATTGTCCTTTGTTCTCAACTTCGTACGTGAATTTAATGGAATCATGCCGGCTATTTAACTTAGAAACAAAATCATCAATATTTGCTTTCTTTGTATCAAAAATCGCGAAAATATCATCCACATACCTATACCATACCCTTGGGAAATATTCGAATTCTTGACTGGCTTCGATTTCAAACTTATTCATGAATAAATTGGCTATGAAAGGTGATAAGCTATTACCCATAGCTGTTCCTTCTTTCTGAACATAAAATTGATTTTTATATTGGAAATAATTTTGTTCCATACAAAGGTGGTGTAGTGGTGATATATACTGAGTAGTATCATTGTGCCAAAGATTCCACATTCCCAACTTACCTCTTTTTGAGGTTAGAAAAAAGCTGTAATGTGATGGGGTAAATCCAACATCGGGATCGTGTTTAGCATCCACACATACAGGAGGGTAGGGGGGTCAATCATCTCGTATAGAACATTTTTTATTCATGACCTCTTTTTGAGGTGGGGCAAATCCATCATCGAGTTCGTGTTCAGCGACCAAAAATAGAGTGGAGTAGGGAGGTCAGTCAGAATTTTTTTTTGTGTGCTTGTGATATTAATCGTTCCCTAAAAGTTTTCGAAATCATATGACATAACTGTCAATAGAACTCAAAACGTACGTTTCAACACAACAACAGCCTGTCTAAATGACTCTATACTGACAATCATTGAGCAGTGTCATAGTTATAACTAGGGAATTGGCTGCCGCAAAGAGATTACAGTAGGCATCATATTTAGGTCTCTTACTTCTGAATCTACGGGAGTTTTTTCTTAAATAATCTCTCCAGTTATGAAGGAAAACTTGAAAATATTTGTCTAGTCTACAATCGTCTACATACACTTATTAGTGCGTTTTATCAGTAGATCCATTTTACCCAAAAATAATAATAATAATTTTGCGATGCTACAGCAATTTTTAAGTCATTATCTGAGGTAGATTATCGAATCCTGTGATATATTCCGCGTCCCGTATGGATGTAGATAATACGCTCCTTAGGAACTGAACTCTTTTTTATTGGAGGGATCTCTTTTGAGGAAAATCTCCTCCTCTCAGTTATCGATTTTTAGACTCCCCCAGTTTGTGATTTCTTTCAGATGATCCAACAAAAAAATAAATTCTAGGGCGCTAAATCAGAGCTAGGGTAGATATTGTAACTCGATAAAACCACAGCTTTTCGTAATAGCTTGAAATCTATGAACCTTATAGATCCTGGAGTCACGCCCCGGCTAAGTTTTGCTTGTCCAAAGAATTCGAACGTTTTCCCGACTTTCTTCAGGACATATTTCATCGGTAAACCGCTCTAGAAATTATGTATCATTTTTTTGTATATTCAATAAGGTAAATTCCTTTGCGGTGCCAAAAAAGCGATCACCTGGACTGAACTGAAAATGATAAGTTACTATTTTGTTGAATGTAGTCAGATTTCTAAAATTTAACATATTTAATGGTTTACCGGCTTTGGCTATATTCTCACAAGTCTAATCTAATAAAGTAAGATTATGGTACGTAGTTTTAGCTAATAGGGACGAAAGTAAATAAAAATATATTTATAAGAAACAGCTGAATAATTTCTAAATTTGTCCTTTAATAAATACCATTTAACTACATGCTATTAAAATTAACAAATATAAGTGAGAAGGCCGCTCGTTATCCACAGCCGGTTTTACTAGTAAAGCATGTGTCATTATTCAGTTTTTGAATGGCGCGGCACAAATGCGAGATACGGAAATTTTCTACGTAAGACAGGGTTGAAAATCTGTGAAATCTTTTTTACTTGTCCTTACAGCACTCACTGAACTTTCTTGTGAACTATTAATTTGGCAGGAAACAAAATTATGATGACATAGTCTGTCTAAACTCTATTGTGTCTGGGATCTCCATTAACTTTCCAAAGGAAAGAGTTTTCACCTTTTTTGGAAGGGAAGAGCCTTTACGAACTCATTACATCATTCTACTTCATGGAAGGCTTCCACTAGAATAACCAAGTATCGTTGCCTGTGAACATTCCTGAGAAATAAATTTAATCGTTCTCTAAAGTAGTCAAACGTTTTTGAAAAATTTCTTTCCTCGCCAGTTTCTGCTCTGGTTTAAAGTTTTTTAATTTATCGTGCAGAAACTTTTTTTTATCTCTACACCTTGGAACACCATATTGAAAACTATAATTTCAGCACTGTGATTCGTCAATCTGATAGCAGCAAATCCTCAAAAAGGCCCATTAGGTCAGGAGTTTATTACTGCGCGATGGTCCAAATTACTTTCAATCAACAGTTATTTCACAACCAATTAATTTTTTGTTTGATATTTTCGTGTCTAGATAGATCACTTAAAAAAATGACTTGTGTTTTTAAACTACCTTATTCTTATACTAGATGTTAATTACACTAGGTGGAGGTAAAGTTATGCTCCAGAAAAAAGCACATAAATGATAAATTACAAGATAGGTTTAATTGTACAGGGTGAGTCAACGATAGAGTAAAGTTTATTATCTCATTTGTTTCGGGAATGACGAAAAAATGTTAAATACAATTGTTCTAGGAAATGTTACGGTGCAGAGTTTAAAATTAGTTTTGAGTATACAGGGTACTTCAAAAAAGTGTGGCCGATATAACATATATTTGTTTAAATGGAACATCCCATTTTTCTGTTTTATTTTTAAATTCTGCATAAAATTTTATACCTTTCTTATTAATAATGTTACATACCTAAACCTAGTAGTTTTTCTAATATTTCATTTTTTAAAAAAATACTAGTTTTCAGTTTTGTGAAAAATAGTCAGTAGCGCCATTGTTTCTGAAGGTTGAATACTCATAATTGTACGAGCATTCTGTAAATAAGAATAAAAAGATATATCTAAAGAGATTTAAGTTAGATGCTACAGGGTGTTCAAAATAAATTTATGTATTTCGACTACTTTAAATTGAAAAATTTCAATTTTTTTAAATGCACACCCTGTACGTTATTATTTTTTCTTATAGATTTTACAGAACCCTCCAACTTTTATTAAGTATGTCATATACCTATTTCTAATAGTTTTCGATTTATTTTTGAATTTTTAAATTTTTCCCTTACCCTAAGAGAGAATTTTCAGTTTAAAATAGTCGAAATGCATAAATTTATTGTGAACACCCTGTGGCGTCTAACTCACATTTATTTACATATATCTTTTTTTTTCATCTCTATAGAACGCTCGTACCAATTATGAGTATTCCACCTTCGGAAATAAGCAATTTTTCACAAAACTGAAAACTAGTACCATAGTTTTTTTAAAAAATTGAAATGTTAGAATAACTACTAGGTTTTGATATATAACATTATTAATAAAAAAGGTATAAAATTTTAGGCAGAATTTAAAAATAAATTAGAAAATGGGATGTTCCATTAAAAAAAAACATATGTTATATCGGCCACACTTTTTGAAGTACCCTGTATACTCAAAAACAATTTTAAACTGTGCATCTTAACATTCCCTAAAACTATTGTATTTAATATTTTTTCTTCATTCCCGAAACAAATAACTTTACTCTATCATTGACTCACCCTGTATGACACATTGATGTAACAAAAAATAAATAATTTTTTAAAGGAATCCACATATAGTGTTATCACTGTTACCAAAAAAACTAAAGCAAATACTGTAATATTGTGGTGTGAATGACTAGGTTTTCAAGAAATAGGAATGGATGTCGGAATTGGGTACATTATCTTTTGGAGACAATATCGCAGAAATTGCTGTAGATAGTTTGAAATTATTGGATTTTGTTATATGTAATACTGCAGACTGCGTGAGATCTAACATTTTAAAATTTCCCTGCGTTAATTTGAAATGATCTTGTTTCAAATACTTGTTTTGTGTCATTTTTATCAGATACTGTTTTGAAGTATTGAGAAAATTCAAAAACGCCTTTTAGGGGATGTCAGTTTTAAACTTAATAGGGTATATCCTGAACTAGGACATCCTTAGGAACGTCTCCTGCCTATATTCTTAATGGGAAGTCTATAGGCACTAAGAACTAGATCTCATATTTCAATTTTACAGTTGATGTAATCTTGTAAAAAATATAAGTAGATACCAAAAAAATATATATATAATATTTCATTTTTCGATATAATAAGAGTTAAAGTTGAAACCCAAAGGTTGAAGAAAACACAATGTTAAGATGTCAGTTCCTACCGTTTTACAATAAATATTAAATTTCGTAGGTTTTCCGAACATACATATATGTAGATCATAATGTACGATCTATGGAGGAAATATCCTGCGAAGTCCCTGATATATCTAAGACACTAAGAAACTAGCTGGCATACCAAAGTATTATCCTAACAATAGCAGAAAGCTCACTATGACATTTTAATAACAAACGAATAATAGCATAACCCAAATACTTCAAATACAGTTAAAGAAGTTCTGCCGTAAAAGAGATATTATTTCTCTACTAGATATTGGTCTATATATCTATCTATATACCTGGCTTATAGGTACAATTATATATGAAGCAGGCTATGGATAGTGTCATGCCACAACAGGCCCTTTTGGTCAGTCTCTAAGGCCATTGGCTTTTGTCAAAATTTCACTAAATCTACTTTACCACCACTCATATGGCCAGATAATACTATTGCAACTACAGCAGTTCAGAGAGCCGACTTATTAGCTTAAATTATTACTTCACATTCTAGTGGCGATTTCTAAGAAAAAACACCACCAACTAGTCCGATAGTGCAGTCAAGAATACCTGATATTGTTTTCAGGCACCGTATCATAAAACGTATTTTAATGAAGCTAAACACCAAAAAAGCTTTGAGCGCTGACACAACACCTGCCATACTACTTAAAAACTGCGCAAGAGAACTAACACCAGTTTTCTGTTGACTTCTCAAGCTATAATACAGAAAGGGTATATTTCCTTCCTGCTAGACGTGCGATATACCCAAAAAAGGCAAGACGTCCTTGCTCAATAACTACCGATCAGTCGCACTACTTTCAATATTAGCGAAAATCATGGAAAAGGTATGAATCAGCACCTTCTGAAATATTTTGATGGATTGAATATTATTAGTGTACCATCAATATGATGGCTCTTCTAACTTATATAATACATCTTTGAAGCAACGCAATTGAACACTCTGAAGAATCTCGTGCGGTTGCACTTGATATATCCAAGGCATTCGACCGTGTTTAGCACGATGGATTGTTGATTAAGCAACGCTCTTATGGTATGCTTGAAAAGGTCAGTTTATGGTTCTCGTCTTGCCTCAAAGAGCGTTCAATATGAGTGGTAGTTGATGAATTTCTTTCCAATATCGTCACTATCAAGGCCGGTGTGCCCTAAGGCTCCATACTATCTTCTACTCTCTTTCTCAGTTACATTCACGATCTGCTGCAAATGACCAGGAATCCAATCTATCGCTTTGCAAATGACAGTATTTTTATTTCTTGATTTACTTTGAATGCTCGAACATCGGCTACTCATGCAAATATCTGCAGACAACAGGAAGTCGTTCAACTTAACAAAGACCTGGAAAAAATTCTATCTTGAGGTGATAATAAGCCAGTAGAAGTTATAGCTACAAAAACCCAGGCGGCAGTTTTTTTAAAAAAAGTGAAGGAATTTTCCGTCTATGGTATTAATGGAACTAATGGACTCTTGCATGTTTGCATTTTATCTTCATGCTATCAACCATGATGATGTGTAATAACATTAATAAATCATTACAAGTTTCCAGCAACAAAACATTTTAAACTTGTTACACGTAATAAAATTTAATCCTTAACCAATTACTGAACTTATCTATCCGGCAATGTAACTTATAGAATTACGCAATAGTTTGTGGGCAAAATATAACAGATGGGGTCTCAAAATGGGATTAGTTATTAATAATTTATGATGGAAAACCGCTCATCTATTGGTGACCCCAATATATTCTATTTCGCTTAACAATAATTAGTCGGATGTAAACCAAGAGTAATTTGTTTTGGTTTGAGCCATGCAAAGTTCTTTGATATTTATTGCTTTGTAGTTTAATCGGAGATTACGAGTATATGTAGAAAATTAATTTTAATCCTAATGTATATCGATAGAGAACCAATGTAAATAGATTGATTGTAGTTATGATTTTCATTGAACAAAATGTCTCTAGTCTGAAACAAACAAAAGCTTTAAATATTTATTTTTTATACGCAAGAGCTGCAGGATAATTTCTAAGTCGCTACATGATTTTAGCTATGATTTTCATTCAACAAAATGCCTTTAGTCATGAAACCAACAAAACCTTCAATTTTTACGCGCATGACTTGCAGGAAAATCTCTAAATCGCCACAAGAATGACATGTATTAGGAAGTTATACTCATAAGGATAAGTTGTATCAGTACAAGGTGTATTCCTATCATACATTGTTCGCGGAGAAGTCAAACGGACATCAGTCGACTGCTGGCGAGTAAGGGAGTTATTAAATAGACCCAAGTCTCCAGTTTATCTCGGATGATACTAAAAGTGGAGGTTACCCGTGAGTTTCCTATCCCTCATCAGGAAAAGAATTATCTTGTGAAGAAAATCAAAAAAAGCAGAGCAGAGCTATAGTTATGGGAGCAGCATTCAATCGATGATCAAATTCCAGTTTTAAGTAGCAGCCGTGAATAATTTTTTTTTTTCTGTACGGTACACTTGCTGCAGGATTAACGCATGTGGAAAAAAAAGCTATCCACGTTGGTTCTGAATTGCTGCAAATTATACTAGGTGAGAAACATAGTCAATACAATTAATTCTAAAGGGATGAGATGTTTCATATAAGAGAATTCTTGAATACGATGGAATGATAAGTGACAAGTTACATCTCGTACAAGTGTGATGTATTAGTACCACGTGTATTCCTAGAATGCACCCTTCTGAGAGGAATCAAACTCACTACATCCATTAAAGTGCTGTAAAATCAACTTAAATTATTAACTATTCTCCATTGTTTCATGGAACCAAGGAGTGCTGAGTCCTAAGTAAATAAATATCTTCTGAATAGTACCAATAAAATGGAGAGTCCCGACATAACTAAGCCGGATTCTGTAACGTTTACTTTTTTAGAAAAAATTTCTGCCTGGTCACTGGTAGCACTAAATTCTACTACTGGCCGATATAATTTCTTCAAAGCCTTAGTTAAGTTGGACAACTTCCTGTTGACTGCAGATATTTGCATAGGTAGCTGATGTCGGTGCATTTAAAGTAAATGAAAAAACCAGTTTACCGTCACCGAGAAAACTGTGGATTAAATTCCTGGTCCTTTCTAGCAGACCGTTAATATAAAGGATAGCGGTAGTGGGAGACAGTATGAAGTCGATGTCGAATATTCATGGTCGAAAGGACTTAAAAGATGGATTTACCTTTATAGTGTAAATTTCTAGAGTGATTGTTTAAAACAAGTTCCAAAGATTACCATGCCTCATTGCAGTTAGAAATTTGGATTTTTTCATAGTTTTACAATTTGTGCAAGGTAGCAACTGATTGAAAAAGAAATCAGCTTCAACTACAAGACAAGCAAAAAGTATGTAAAGTTAGGATCACTGGGGGGTTATAAAGGCAACAGTTAATTCTTTAAGTTCGTTGAGTTGTCATTTTTAACCAAACAAGTTGAAATTTACGAGTTTTGAAAAAAGTTTGTTTCTGACAAAAAGACAGGTTTCCAAGTTACACTTAAACTAAAGTCTTACCCGGTACAGGGAAAGTTGAATGTCTTCATCGTTGAATCGTTGTAAATTATACTCGGTGTTAAACATAGTCCTGGACAAATCATTTCGAAGTGATGAAATAGAGAACATATAAAAGACTTCTTGAAAAGTTGTACAATGGGGGATAAGCTGAACTTGATACGAATGTGATGTATTAGCGCGACGTGTATTCCTAGCATGCACGGCTTTGGGAAAAATTAAGCTGGCTACATATATCGAACACTTTCCATAAAAAAAAAATACTTGTAGAGGAGTCGCCAACCATTCTTCGATGTTCCAAGGAATTCAAGTAGCAGGTTAGTTATGGTAGACAGCTCTCTTTTGAATAGAATCCAATAAATGCAGTGTATTTTTGGGAGTAGTATTCCATCGTTGGTCGAATTTGAGATTTGTACACAATTAACATTTGTTGTGGAGTGTAAAGCTTTTCAGTTCGAAATAATATTCCTAGCTTTTCAGAAGCTCTCTTTGCTATGCTTCCAACATGTTCATGCCAAAATATATTTACTTCCAAATTAACGCCCGATAAATTGAGTGACCATGCTAGACGAATGAAGTGTCTCGACATAACTATATCGGGTTCAGCAACGTTAACTTTTTTAGACAAAAACTGCCGCTCAGTTTTTGTGGCCTTAAATTCTACTTGGTTACTGTCGTCCCAAATTAGAATTTCTTTCAAGTCTTCAAAGTGAATGAAGAAGTAAGCGTACTGTCATCTGCAAAGCTGTAGATTGTCTCCTTGTTCCCTTGCAGCAGATTTTTAATATAAATGAGAAGGAGACAGTATGGAGTGGCACACCGTCGTTGATAATGAAGGTGTTATACAAAAATCCATCAACGGATACTCGTAAAGAACGCTCTCAGAGGCAACATGAGAGCCATTAACAGAACTTTTCAGACATACCATAGGAACGTAGTCTACCCAACAATCGATTATGCCAACCACGGTCGAATATTGATAGGATATATCTAGTGCGATAGCTCGAGATTTTCCGAAGTGTTTAATTGCGATATTCCAAACATGTGTTACATAAGTTAGAAGTTCTCCTGTTGATCTTTGCTTACGAAAGTCATATTGATGTTCAGTAATAATATGCAATCCTTCAAGATATTTTAGAATATGCTGATTGATATCCCTTTCTACGACTTTCGATATTACTGTTATAGATTATACCTCGTATATTGGAAGAATCCACCATAATCCGAGCAATATAATTATGTTAAGACTTATTTACTACCAAGTTCCACGCCTAGAAAGTTAGACATAACCCTGTCCGGTTTTGTGAGCTAACATTTTTGGAAAAAACTCCCACTTTGGTTTTGTACCGTTAAATTATATTCATTGGCTGGCAGTAGGTGAACGTATTTGGTACAATTCGTTGTATCTTATCATTACGTTCCGTAAGTGCCTGAATAAGGACTAGTAAATTTTGTTCTCTTGTTTGTCAATCCTAGCCCGACTGATGAGCCGTGATACGGCGAAACGCGTCTCAGGATGGATTGACAAATAAGAGAACAATGAGTCGACTGCTGGAATATAGATTTTGTCCGTTTTCAGTAATTTTATATTAAATCACACTCCTGCCTTGGAGTGTTGGCGTTGTCACCACTCAGTCGGCTTGTGGCTGCTGTGTCAGCCTACAATGGAGTACCAGGTGTGCATACTTGGTACAGTTCCTTGTATCTTACCATAGTTTAAGCAGTTAATAAGGCTTAACTAATTTCATATTTTTTCTTGGCTGCCCATAACTGTCAAGTGGAATTGAAATGTACCTAATATACACGATTCAAATATTTTCGTTAATTTTCATTGCTTTTACTTATTTTAAGTTATTTTTTTGAATATTTCCTTTTTACTTTTGCATTTTGTCTGACTGAACATCAATATTTCTTAAAAAAATATAATATGCTTAATAAAAAAAAAGATTCATTGTTATCGAAAAGGTGTTTAGTTTTCTGACTTTAAATAAATAATTTAATTAAATAGTACATAGTTAAAAGTTTAAAATTGTTATGTTGACATTATTTTCAAAAAGATATATAAAAAACTAAATCACCTAAAAAAAGTTACCTATGTATTGCTCTATTTAGTGTCAAAATACTGGTCCGCTTGGGTTTTAAATCAATTTTGCACATGTTATTTCTAATTATCTATAAAGCAATTAATAACACAGGACTTTGTGTAGCCCGAACCAGGACAAATTAGCCTGGATCTACATCGACCAATTAGTGTACAGCGAAATAGAATATATTGGATAACCTATTCCACATCATAAATTAATATTATCAAATTCCGTTCCCATCTGCTACAGTTCATTCCAAAATAATTAGTTTGTTTCATCAGATTTAGATCTTAACATCTTTGTTACAATTAATAAACTACATCTTAAATAAATTAAAATATCAATAAAATTTAAACCAGTAATATTGTATGTCAGAACGTTAAGGATTCTAAGCAGAAATAAAAAAGAATTTTTGGAAATTTGGATCGGGAACTGCCCCAGGTGACAGAGCTTATAGATATTATTCTTCTGGATTTTTTTTGTGTTGATTGACAAAGTAATGCTGACGCTTCGCCGATCATCCTTCCGGCTTCTTTAAAGCTTGATCGAGATTTCTTGGGAATCTAACACGAAACTAAATTAATTCGGCTTGCATATGCCTTTTGATATTAGCAATCCGGGGTGGGGGTGGATGTTCAAGAATGACCTGCTCCTAGATTGATAAGAGGTCAAGACCAGTGTCGCGATGAAAGTTGTTGCGATGTTTAGATATTTCGATGGATTGTCTAATTTTCTAGAATAGAAAAAGGAATTTGTGGCAAAGATTTCTGATTAGTCAAAGAGAGTCTAGTATACTGTTTAATACTGGTGTTATGCAAGGATTGAATTCTAAATGTTTGCAAAGACTTTTTGCTCATTGATGTTCTTTAATTCTAGAATATATTTTTCTGCTCGTTTCCCCAATATAGGTTTTACGACAGCTATATGGGATACTGAAGACTTCTGGGTGTTTTAGGGGAATCTTATCTTTTTACTAAATTTCCCAGAGTCATATCTGACTTTCCATTACTAAGAATATTTAGGACAGGGGGGGTATTATTATTTTCAATATCAAAGGTGAAGTGGATATTTGGATGTAAAGAGTTGAGATGATTTAGAAACTTTGAAGGAAGAGAGATACAGAAAGACAGAGAGAGAATCAAAAATAGTTTTATATATTGAAATAAATGAGTTAAATAGAAACACAGCTAATGCATATTTTTTATCGATTTCAAGATAGTTAACAATTTATGTAATTTCTGGTTAGAAAAAGTGAAATAGTATCATATAGATCTCTTATTATAATATTAGAAGGGGGGGGGGGATAATTCTCCCTGCTGAAGTTCTTAACAAAGGCCACTCAAAGTTACTTTCTTTTAGGTTTTAGGTTCGACAAAATAACATAATAAGGCTCCATCTGTTTTATGTCCTACGGTATTAAAGTGACTCAAATATTATTAATAAAACAAACAGGAGAGTCTCTTTGTTTCAACTGAAAGAGTACATCAAGGAGACTTCAGTGCATCTTTATTTTTTAAAAACGAGTACGAAAATTAATTACTAAATCTTATAATGGTGAGAGCTAATAATAGAAAAGAAACGATTGAAGCTTTAGAAAATGCAACAATGAATTAGACGATCATATACTGATGACATATGTTAGTTGTAATCGAGCTTCCTGCAGAACTAGAAGTAGTTATTTCGCCCTCATCGTAATTTGAATAAGGATATATGCACATCCGTGATTAAATAAAGCTGTTTTTATATTAGAATAATTTATCGATATTGTTGTAGTATAATATAGTAGTTATAATAATACTCGTATTCTTAAAATGTTACCAAAATATTGGGTGTAATTTTTCTTTGAAAATAAATCTTACGGCCAAACCTATAATGATTTGGTTCTACTACAACCAAGGTTCGGTATACCAATGCAATTGACTGAGAATTGGCGGCTCAATGGTCCCAGACAGAGGATATAGCTGGCACGTAACCTCAGAAATACTTTCTTTAGCTGCCCTGGGACTTGCAAATCTTAAATAAGGAAGAACTGGGAAGAAACAGGCCAAAGACGAATCAGAAGGTGCCATTGAATGGTTTTAGCAGAAAGTCAGCCGACCGATAGAATCTCGATGTTTAATGCGGCAACGAATCATCCAATATTTGGCAGGCTGCAATTATGCTATTATTTGAAATTAGTATGCCCTACCTATAGTGAAAATTTCAAAAATTTATATTTTGAAACAAGGGGATAATAAAAAATTTGCCTAAATCTTTTCAAATTAATAAACTCAAAACATTCCGATATATTATATAATGGCCAGATTGAATTGAATTATTCACTATTATTAAATTTATTGTATTAACTTGATTAATTTCGGAACTGTACCGAATATTTTACAGGCTGAAAATCGTATCGCTTTATACCCAAAACTGTAAAATCCAAATTGTGGTAAAAATCTCAATATTCTATTTTACCCTTTAGGTATAGATTAGTTATTAGTGTAAAATCATTTCATATCTATCATCTAAGGAAATAACAGAATAGCGAAACATGTCATGGATATGAATATATAGTTGAAATTTCAAGTAAAAATAATTTTACTTATTTCTTCGTTACCATTATTACGATCTATATTATATTTAAGAAATAACTATATAATATTTACGTAATTGAAGTAATGTAAATAAAAACTAACTGCACATAACTTTTTGTTATATTAGCCTTGAGTTTAATCAAATTCTTAAGCATACGCTATATGTACCTATATTTTATCAAAAGCTTATCTCATGAAACTGAAAATAAAATATATGAGCATATTTTAAAGAATATTATGTGAATATACCAGACGAGGATGTTTACTGCAACGAGATTATTTTCAGTTTATGCTTTGAATAGACCGTTTTGAAGTATTACGAACCAGCAAATATGTAAATATTTCCTTTCAGTAACAACACACTATTAAAATACATTGACATGAAAATGATAAGAAACAGCTTTACTTCCCTGTTGTCAATTATAATCAATATGTTTGTCTGTCCTAAGTTTAGTTTAATTAACACTTACTTTAGACTAAAGTTTCTAACAACGAATGAAGAGTCCATTTTTTTTTTCTAATGATTTCTTAAATAGAAAATAAAATAGAAACAAGAAATTTAGTAATAGCATATCTCGAAAAAATTCCTTTCTAATTAAAAACGTAAATATTAATTAACTTATATATATATATATATATATATATATATATATATATATATATATATAACCCAGGTGTACAAGTATGAAATGCGCATTTTTTTCTAAAAAAAAAAACATGTTAAATTCGGAAGAATGATAAAAAGTGCTTTATTCAAAGTATGCTCCATGGCTTGTTATACATTTTTCCCATCTTTCGGGAAATTTGTGAATACCACGCCAGTAAAAAATCTTCCCCTTTTGCTGCGAACCATTCATCGAGCCATTTTTTCACATC
>CM032447.1:193664878-193722378 GCA_019049505.1 Pachyrhynchus sulphureomaculatus | reverse complement strand
GTGAATATTTTTATGTTTATTTTGGTACTTTACACAATAAAAACACATTAAACTACTTACATGTTTATTTAACTAGTTGTGATTGAAAACAAGGTAGCTATCTGGTATTGCACCTACTATTGTGGACTTATTAGGATTCTAATGCCAGGAAATAAAGAACTACAATGTGTACTTTTATATGTGGCTTATTGTATAGACAGATGCAAAAGTAAGTGCAGTGGTACTACTTAAATTTATGAAAGTTTATTGATAAGTACCTATTAATTTTTCAGGTTTGCGCACAATCGAAGATCTACAAAAAGCACATAAAACAGCTGAGAAATCAATACAAGTACATATGACACACAAATTCAGAAGTAAAGCCATCCAAACGGAAATTAAGTCAGTAAGCCAGATGACATCACCCTTGAGACCTACTCTCCAATCTGTTTTTACATCTCTATTTAAAGTTGAAAGGTACACACTACTGAAATAGAGATATCCAGCCTAACCAAAGCTTCAAATAAAATATTTATCATATTTTTTATACACCCTCTATAACTCACCAATTATCATCACCATCAACACTATCTCTCCAAATGAAATGTCCTTCAGACTGCAGTGAGTTAATTGAAGATGATAAAAAAAAGAAGCATTAGAAATTCTGAAATATACATTGTTATAATTATGAAGAAACCACGGTTTTATATTCGTGTTCCTGAAATCTGTTACTACTTAATAGACATAATTGAAGAACAGACAAGTATTCCGGCTAACCATATTCTACTGTGTTTTTAAAAAAAATTAGATTGATTTAGAGAGTTCGCTGATGAATTTTCCATTAATCCAACACATGCAAGCAAAATATTTTTAAAAAATATACCTATATTAGCCAGTGTAATGCGTCCTTTTACTGTCAAACTAGATAAAGAAATCACAAAAAGTGATTTATTCGTGGATTTCAGATATAAATATCATCATGTAAGTTGCAACATAGATGGTTTAGAAATTGAGGTAAAAAAACCTTTAAAGGCTGTGAATCAAGCTCTGTCATGGTCGGACTACAAAAAAGCTTACACCGTCAAGTATCTTGTGTCTTGTACACCAAATGGTTTAGTGAATTACATTTCACCAGGATATGGAGGCCGAATAACAGATACAGGTTTGGTTGAATCATGTACTTTTGTAAAGTGTTTGCAACCATGTATGTGTGTGAGGGCTGATAGAGGATTCAAACATGAAGAATCATATTCACGTAAAGCGGGAGTAAAACTTGTACGATCTCCAAGTGTTGCTACTGGAGCCAAACTATCCAAGAGCGAAGCAAGGGAAACCAAACAAATTGCTAGTTTAAGAATATACATAGAGAGGGTAATTCGACGCTTACGAGAATTTGGCATGTTAAAGCCACATACATGTGCTAATCATAATTTAGTTAAAGTACTTTATTACTATTGCCTGCGGTATAATTAATTTGCAAAATGCTTTCATTAAATAAAACTTATGCTTTTTATTTACTAATTAAATTCAATTCAAATTATCTTTATTCGTAGGTAAATACTGTTTACACTTGAATTCGTCAAGATAATATTAAGCAAAAATATAAAAGTACTTAAGATTACCACTCGTTCGTAAGGCTAATTCCCCTGAGAAAAACGAACAAGAAACTCAAAGGATTGCGCTTTTTCAAAAACAAACAAAACTAATAAAACACAACAAAGTAAGAAATAATTTAGTAGAGAAGAGCAGGCCGATCTTCACAGGCGGCACCAGCTCACCAGTAAGACGAAGGGTCAGGGATTTCTCTTTATGTTTCAGCACAAGTTGGTGCATAGATACACTTTCTGTATCATTACAAATATAACTTGGTTGTATTTCATTATTTCACATTTGTTAAGTTTTCTTTTTCTTCCTATTTCTAAAAACTTTTCAAGAACTCTACTATTTGATGGCAAGCTAGGCTTACCATTTGATAATTGCTTTGCCGTTATGTATTTTAGGCTAGTGCTAACCCTAGACAGTAAGATTCCACTGAAGTACAGGACAGGTCTTTACTCCTGCGATTGACCCACATGAGGAATGCTATGGCATGCTTATAGCTCATTTGAGAGGCAACACAGTCATGGCATTGCACGGAAATAACTGCTTCTTCTTCTTCATTGTCTATTAACGTAGCTGCATATAACTTTGCATGGACCTTTTTTTTCTAAGCAAATTTGACATTTCACTATGCACATTTTTTCATCACGTTTAAGCTGTACATAGCTTCCAGCGTCATCGCCATGTAATGGGCTTGAGGACTTAAAATAAATAAAATCAATTAGTATGTACTTACTCATACAAACATATCAACATTTTCATAACAATCATAACCTAACCTAAAACTAATAAAACAATGACGTAGAAATAAAGTGCAGTTTTTTATGGGTTTTTGAGTTTTAAATTGTAGTTTTAATACATATTACTTATATACTTATATAAAAGTTTCGATATTTCTAAAATTCTGCTGAACAAAAGTCTTTGTCTGACGCAAGAAACTCTCGAAGCATCAACAAATCAATTCTAGGTAAATTAGAGCTATTTGCCTTGATAAATCAGTCTTTTATCGCTAACGTTTCTTGGTTTCAATTTTTGTAACACAAAACCAGGCAACTCGATATTTTAAAACCACAAATTAATTAATAAACGGTGTAGAAATTATCGTTAACACAAGACAGGTTCGACCGAAATATTGTTTACTTAGGCATGACGTCATTCGCTCTGTTTTAAAAAACGGATTGCTGTATTTTGCATTTTTGTTTTAATAAAAATAATATTAATCTCACTTTTAATATAAAAATAAGAACATTTTTTAGAAACTTTTTAACCTATTTCATTATTTAAAGTCATATTTTCGGGGATTCATTGCTACGGTCATCAAGCCTATTGGACCTTCAGCTGTATTAAAAAAAAAACAAACAAAACGCAATTTAAACGGGAAAGACGGCTGATTTCAAGTATATAGTATTTACTTTATTTCTAATTATTTTGATCCTTAAGCTACACTCCTCCTGTTGAAATCGGAAATGCGATCCTTTATAAAAAACGCAAAATTGCGAAGATAGAAGGTAAAATATTAATGTAATACTAAGGCCAGCAGTGTTCTCGTTTAAATTATTTTTATTTTTTATAGTTAGCGCTAAATATTTGATAGCTATATTGACATTTTATTTTTATAGAGATTATAAAGAATCTAATACGGATGTTAGTACCCTATTCGCATTTGACGGCATAAGTACGAATTTTATTTTTCTCAGTGTACTATGCTCTCGGATTAAAAGCTTTGGCAGTTCACTCCGGATAGCGCGTAGACTTTTTGACTACTAGTATCTTGGGTTCTGTGCATCTTAAATTTCTCCTACCGTCATGGTTGTGTTGCGACTGCCTCTTCAACTAGGCTAGCTGACGGGTTTTGATATGAAGCGATACATGACATGTCCTAGGTTCGTGATTCATAGATGGCACTTATGCACATTAAACTTGAATGTCCGTACTTTTAATATACGGGTAAAACAATTGCTTGACTATCTTGGTCCAATAAGTCGTTACATATATTTTTTACATATTTTTCACAGACGGTAAATATTTACTTCGTTTATTAGTTATATATGTTTATTATAATGAAACACTATTTATATGTCTTGACATTTACCATAGTTAGTGAAAGGCAGGAAATTAATACTACAGAGTTTTGGGTTAACCTGACTTACTGCTGCTAACAAACTTTAAGTTAAATTAAACATAGCCAATTTTGTGCCCACAAATCCTAACAAGGCGTTTGGTTAAAACGGGTGAAATATGGTATCATATAAGGCTGTTTTCCTTCTAAATTGAATGTCAATTTTGATAAACGAGTGTTGAGATATAAGTTTTGTTATGAAGGAAGCAATGGAGTTAAGATAAAAGAATATAAGTTATAATCACCACTAATCTATATAACTGTCAGTTATTTAAAATTAGTCTGTGCCCTTTAACTTTATGATAAGCTCTTTGCAGATTTTATTTAGGGTGTTTATTTATGAATGTAGTATGTTTGGTATCTTTATGTATATGGCCATTGTTAAAGAAATTGATGAAATATTATTTCCGAGAAAAATTTAATTGCATATGGCACAAAAGTTACATATTTTACGCTTAAGAAAAATGTAGGTCACTCAAAAAATAATATCACTAGAGATGTTTGACGTTTCATATAATCTAAAATGTGTAAATCATTGCAGTATCGAAATTAAATTCAATAAATCTGAGCAAAACTTAGTAAAGTTATTTATTTTTTAATTACCATATTTACTGTCAACTTATTCATACAAATTTATTTACTGTAATATCATCCCACACACACTTATGACAGTTTACAAAACACTTGGTATATTTGATATCCGGTGTTGCTCTCAAGGTGGCCAGTGAATTCTTTTGTATAGCTTCTATAGACTGGAAAATAGGAAATAGTCACACGGTGTCATACCTGGTGAATGAGGGGCTTGTGGAACTTCAGATATTAGTTGTACCAATTTAAAAAACAAATACCATAATAAATTATAATAGCGTGCATATTTTCGGAAAAAATAGTTCTGAGATCAAGAGAATACATGTTTAGAAAATTTATTTTTTACTGTTTCAATAGTTTTAGAACTTCCTAATCGATAGGTAAAGCAAGTTAGTTTTCAGATAATTCTTAGCTCCCCCTCTTACTTTTCATAGTGGTGGAATTTGATCTGTAATACATATAAAAATTCCACTTCAGAAATAATGCTTGAAGAAAAAACATATAAAATTAGACAAGGCGACTCGGTATCACCAAAGCTTGCACACTGATTCGAGAAGACATGTTCAAGTCGTTAAAGTGGGAAAATAAGAGAATACTAATGGACGGTGAACGATTAAATCAGATAAGGTTCGCAGATGATGTCACACTGATCGTCAATACAAAAGAAGAATTACAAGAAATGCTAATGGAATTAAATAACAAATCTCGAAAAATGGGTCTAAAAGTAAACTTCACCAAAACCAAATATTTGAACAACGTAAGTGATGATAACAGAGGAACTATTAATAGAAGGTGAAAGAATAGGAAAGTTACAAACATTCATACACTTAGGACAAAAACTCAAAAAATAATTTAAAGGCTGACTTGAATAGAAGAGTCTCGTTAGCTTGGTCTGCGTTCGGAAGGTTACAATCTACATTTACATTGGCCATCCCACCATAATACAATAAATGCCAGAGTATTCGATCAATATGTACTGCCGGTATTAACCTATGGCACTGAAACGTGGGCTTTAAATAAAAGTATAATAAATAAACTCCAGGTAACCCAGAGAGCAATGAAGAGGAGAATGCTAAATGTTAGCTTCCAAGATCGTATTCTTAACATCGAGATTCGAAGAAGATCAGGGGCATATCGCAAGGGTGAATGACAACAGATGGACACGCCGTATGGAGACCTAGAGAATACAAAAGAAGCAGAGATAGACCATAGAGAAGGTGGACGGGCGTCATAAAAAGATTAGCAGTACATAATTGGATGCAAAAAGCAAATCATTAGAGACAACCTTAGGAGGCTTACATCCGACTATGGATGGAATAAGCTAATGATATATCTATGACTGTTTTTTGGGAGGAGGACGCACTATGTGGGTTGGGAGGAGGAGAAAGCCTTTCCACAAATACCCTAGTTGTCATAAGACGTATCTTAATGAAGCTAACAGACGAAAAGGCTACTAGCGCTAAGGATTTTTGTCATCGTTCTTAAAAATATATCAACTAGCTCATTTTTTTTTACGGATCAAGCACACGTGCTGCAGGGAAGTGTCTCAAGCGCTCCAAGAGCGGCATGTGTGCCGAAAAAGCGATTCACGTTGTTCTTGAATCGTTGTAAATTGTACTCGGTGGGAAACACAGCGCTGGGCAAATTATTTCAAAGGGATGAGGTTCTCCATATAAAAGACTGCTTGAAAAGCGTTGTACGCGGAGTAACAAGCTGAACCTCATATGGATGTGAAGCACCAGCGCGACGTGTGCTTCTAACATGCACCGCTTTGGGAGGAATTAAGCGGGCTATATCCTTCGAACACTTTCCATGAAAATACTTGTAGAACAGACTCAAGTCGCCAACCGTTCTTCGATATTCCAGCGAATCAAGGCCGCAAGTCAGTTCCGGGTCTCCAATCAGACGAACAGCTCTTCTCTGAACAGAATCCAACAAATACAGTGTATGTTTGGGAGCGGAGCCCCAAATATGGGAGCAGTATTCCATAGTTGGTCGAATTTGAGCTTTGTAAAGAACTAACAGTTGTTGTGGAGTGTAAAGCTTTCTGGTTCGAAATAATATTCCCAACTTTTGAGAAGCTCTCCTTGCTATGCCTGCAACATGTTGATGCCAGGACATATTTGCTCCCAAACTAACGCCCAACAAATTGAGCGACGATGCTAGGGGAATGGAGTGCCTCGACATAACAATGGGGGTTCAGCAGTTACCTTTTTTAGAAAAACTGCCGCCTGGGTTTTTGTAGCGTTAAATTCAACTTGGTTACTGGCACTCTAAGATAGAATTTCTTCCAGATCATTGTTAAGTTGAACGACCTCCTGCTGTCTGCGGATATTCGCCTAAGCAGCCGATTGTCCGAGCGTTCAAAGTGAATGAAGAGACAAGCGTACGGTCGTCTGCAAAGATGTAGATTGGATTGCCGATATTTTCCAGCAGATGAGAAAGAGAGTAGGAAACAGTATGGAGCCTTGGGGCACAACGGCGTTGATTGTGAAGGTGTTAGAAAGAAATCCGTCTACCGCCACTCATAAAGAACGCTCTCTGAGGAAACATGGGAGCCACGAACAGAACTTTTCAGACATACCACAAGAGCGTAGCTTAGCCAATAGTCCAGCGTGCCAAACACGGTTGAATGCCTTAGATATGTCGAGAGCAACCGCTCGAGAGTATTCAGTTGCGTTGTTCCAAATATGTGTTACATAAGTGAGAAGATCTCCTGTTGATCTATGTTTACGAAAGCCTTATTGGTGATCGCTAATAATATTGAATCGTTCACGATATTTTAGAAGATGCTGATTGGTAACCTTTTCCATGACTTTCGATATTATTGGAAGCAGTGCGACTGGTCGGTAGTTATTTGGCAAGGTCTTCTTGCCTTTTTTAGGTATCGGCTGAACCGTGGCATACTTCCAGCAGGACGGAAATATTCCGTCAGCGCCAGAATCTTTGACTGCAATATGGGAATAGTAGGTGGTGTATTTCCTTGGAAATCGACAGTAGAATGTGAAGCAAAGAGTTCAGCCAATAAGTTCGCTCTCTCAACAGGTGTGGTTGCAATGGAATTATCTGGCCGTGTGAGAGGTGGTATGGTGGATTTGGTGAAATTTTGACTAACTTTGTGGGCTGTTCAATTTGTCCTGCAGAGAAGAAAGATCTCCTTGCTGCTAAAAGTTACCTCGAGTCAGGTAATGCCTAAGAAAGGTAAAATACCATGCCAAACAAACACAAGCTAGTTGCATTTTCTTCAGTAATAGGGAAGCTTGTGGCAGGATTTGCTATTATTATCGACCAGTTTTCCTAAGTAAAGATCAACAAGAGATTTTTGAACCGGTGCTATAGGCAGGTAGCGCAGAAGCAAAGGAGATTGTATTATTAGCATACCAGCATACATTTGTATTATTACCATTGCATAACAAACAGCTCTAAACTTCGATAAAAACTATGAATAAAAGTGAAGAATAGCCTGTCCAAAGTATACTGCTTATTATTGGTGATGGTGTAAAATAAATAATAGTATCAAAGGAATTAGGTACTTTAATTATTTGTTTTTTTGCCAGTCAAAAAACAACGGTTTCTACTATTAAATTCCAAAAACTTCTTGAAGGCAACTAGACAAAAAAAAAATTATTTTATGGGGTGTTATTCTCTAGAAATAACTTAGTAAAATGAATTTATTAAAATTAAGTTATCCGAATACATACAATATAGTAAAGTTTGAAATAATTTACTAAAAAATGAGGAGGTATTACAGAATTATAATAGAACAGAGAGCAGTGATTAGTTCTCACGTATATCTCGGTAAAACAGTTATATAGACATTTCTGGCTGTGAAAAAGGCTTATGGTAATAATTACTATGTATTTCGTTTGCAAGCGTTCAGAGGATTTCAGGGACTCGAGCTTGAGGCAAAGACGGAGCAACCCAGCGCAGGTTCGAGCGACTCAAATATTGCGAAGATTCACGACCTCCTGAAAACCGACCGTCATTTCTGATGCCGATCACTTGCAGACACGCTCAACATCCCAAAATCATACTTTGATTCAAGCAGCCCGGAGCCTTTTTGGACAGACGGTTAGAACTAAAGTCCGTTTGTTTGGAGTTGATAGTACACAACATGGGTTATAAACATTAAAATGTCATAAACCAGAAGCGTCCGAAATTTCTCTACCAATTATTACCGTTATTTTGTATCTCCATACAACAGTGCAACCTTCTTCTAAAAATTATTTTATTACATGCCTTCTAAACTTTACTGTAAGCTATATAAATCAACACATTTCAAAGTTTATTTTAATAAGTAAATGATGAAACTAAAAAACATTATTTGTATGATAAAGGCCTAAATGAGTACAATTAACAATTCTTAAGAACTAGAAATCTAGAGCGTTATAAAGCTCAATGAAAATAGGTACAATAAAATTATTTCAGATTTTAACAGTTATTGGAAAATAATTAACCCAAGTACTTATCGGTAGGTCGGTGCCTAAGTACCTAAGTATCCAATAAAAATGTTCTGTATAAGTATAAAAATAAAGCAAAAACCTAAAATATGCTTGCAGTTTTGCCCCGGTCAAACTTCACGGAGTATGTAAATCGGCATTTTCTCTGCGAGAAAAAAACAATGATATATAATGTTGATGCCATAGTGGATAAACAGCCAACAAGCCAAGTCCGCCAAATTGTGGAAACCTGTGCCAACATGACGGGAGTTAGATCACCAACTATTCATAGATTTCTAAAAGAAAAAAAAACGCGGTCCTTGCAACGAACCTCAGAATCACAAAGGAAAGGAACCCTTAGAGGTTGATGAAGAAAAACAAAGCAATAAGAAGAAAAATACACCATTTTTAGTGTTCCGTACGGAACACTTATAAGATCACTTCGGTGTCTGTCCGTCTGTCTGTCCGTCTGTCCGTCTGTCCGTCTGTCCGTCTGTCCGTCTGTCCGTCTGTCACACCCGATTTTCTCCGAAACTATTTGTCATAGAAAGTTGAAATTTGGTAGTAATATAGGAATTGATGGCCTCATCAGAGCCATGTAGTTTTGAAAGTTAAATTTTGACTTAAGGGTTAGTTTTGGGGGGTGAAATCGGAAGTGAAAAAAAAATTTTTTTTACTAGGTAATCGAGTGTGGTGTCAAATGAAAGCTTGTGAAAACACGAGTAAAAAATATATATATATAATGTAATACTTGCGCGCACTTTTCTTTGTATTATTTTTAAAAAATCGCGAAAAATCGCTGTCCACCCGCCTTATCTCGGAAAGTACTTATCAAAAAATTTTGAAAAAATTCTGGAATATTCTCCACGGGGTGTAGATTGAACGAAAATTATCACGTGTGCATTACCTGTAATAATTTATCTGGTATATAAAAAAAACAGAAATTTCAAGGTCATCAATTTTCAGTAAAGATTGGAAATAAACTTTGTTGAAACTTATTTGGGGTGTATTTTGTGAAGTCACTGATCATTTTATATCACCGTAACGTAAATTTTGACTTAAGGGATTCGTTTTGAGGGGTGAAATCGGAAGTGAAAAAAAAAAAAAAAAAATTTTTTACTAGATCATCGAGTGTGGTGTCAAATGAAAGCTTGTGAAAACACGAGTAAAAAATATATATATAATGTAATACTTGCGCACACTTTTCTTCGTATTACTTTTAAAAAATCGTGAAAAATCGCTGTCCCCTACCTTATCTCGAAAAGTACTGATCAAAAAATTTTGAAAAAATCCTGGAATATTCTCCACGGGGTATAGATTGAACGAAAATTATCATTACCTTTAATAATTTATCTGGTATAGAAAAAAAAAACAAAATTTCAAGGTCACCAGTTTTCAGTAAAGATTGGAAATAAACTTTGTTGGAAACTTATTTGGGATGTGTTTTGTGAAGTCACTGATCATTTTATATTACTGTAACATAAATTTTGACTTAAGGGATTCGTTTTGAGGGGTGAAATCGGAAGTGAAAACAATTTTTTTATACTAATTCATCGAGTGTGGTGTCAAATGAAAGCTTGTGAAAACACGAGTAAAAATATATATATAATGTAATACTTGCGCACACTTTTCTTCGTATTACTTTTAAAAAATCGTGAAAAATCGCTGTCTCCTATCTTATCTCCAAAAGTACTGACCAAAAAGTTTTGAAAAAATCCTGGAATATTCTCCACGGGGTATAGATTGAACGAAAATTATCATTACCTTTAATAATTTATCCGTTATAGAAAAAAAACAAAAATTTCCAGGTCACCAGTTTTCATTAAAGATTGGAAACAAACTTTGTTGAAAACTCATTTGGGGTGTGTTTTGTGATGTCACTGATCATTTTATACCACCCTAACAAAAATTTTTATTTTTTAAAAACAATCAACGTACGGAACACTAATTGTGCAAGTTCAACTTGCACTTGACCGGTTTTTTTTATTAAGAAAGAAATACCTACACTACATAAAATTTTGCAAGAAATCGGAGAACACTAGGACTTACCAACTTTTAAAAAATGGAAATTATGGAAAATCCTTCATAACCTGAATTTTCGTTGGAAAAAACACAAATAATTTGTTGGAGAAGAGAATATCTACGAACGATCAGAAAATTTTGAGCCGAAGAAAGAAATATTTTTTATTTAGAAGAGACTTAAGTTACTGAGGGACACAGAGTAAAAAAATTCTAGATTGACAAAAACATTAAAAGTGCCAAACAATCTAGGCTAATTATAGCACATATCGATAGTGAGAACGGATTTCTCAACATTGGCTTGTTGAAATTCGAATCAAAGTCAACTAAAGATTACCATGAGGATCAGTTATAGAACTAGATAATGCCCTATACCATTCTCAATTATTAGAACGACTCCCGACAAATTCATGGAAAAAAACGAATATTCTTCAATGAATAAGAACCAAAAATCTCAAAAAAAGATGGTATGTTAAAAGCGGAACTTCTCAAAATTGGGAAGCAAAATAAGGCACAGTTTAAGAAATACGCAATCGATAAGATGGCAAAGGAACGGAACATCATAGTGCTTAGATTACCTCCATATCATTGCCAATTGAATCTCATAGAGCTAATCTGGGCACAAATGGAAGGTTTCGTTGCAAGGGAAAACACCATGTTCAAACTTCAAAACATAAGGCAATTATTACTTGCGGAAATAGAGAAGATCAAAGAGGATAATTGGAAAAATGCCGTTCGACATGTTATAACAGATCGAACGGCATTTTTCTATAGAAGAAAAAAATAAAAAATAGAACCCTTAATTATGAATGTACAAAAAGTCTAGTCTACAGATTTTGAAGATGATCTCTCTTTTTTTTTTGTTTGGGCGCACCCAGCATGTATTTGCATCTACGATGAGAGAATTCTGCTATTAACTCTAAACATATACGAGGCTAGTTTGAAAAGTCCGTGCAAAAATAAAAACAACTTATGTGTTTGGGGTAAACTTTTTTATTTTTCGACATAGTCTCCTTTTAGGCTTATACACTTCGTCCAACGATGTTCTAGTTTGTTGATCCCTTCCGAATAATAGGATTTGTCCAAGTCTGCAAAATATCCATTAGTGTCTGCAATCACCTCCTCGTTTGAATAAAATCTTTGTCCCGCCAGCCATTTCTTCAAATTGGGGAACAAATAGTAGTCCGAGGGAGCCAAATCTGGAGAATACGGGGGATGTGAAACGAGTTGGAATCCTATTTCCATTAATTTTGTGACCACAACTGCTGAGGTGTGTGCTGGTGCGTTGTCGTGATGGAAAAGGACTTTCTTGTGGGCCGTCCAGAACGTTCAGCGTCACTTGTGCCCATATGGCCAGTCCGAAAATTTTGAAACCACTTATAAACTGTTCTAATCGAAGGTGCAGAGTCACCATAATGTTTATCAAGCTTCTTTTTAGTCTCCTGAGGCGTTTTGCCTTTCACTTGACTTCCTTGATTCACACGAATGCCAAACACAAAAAAATAGACCAATATGGCTGAAATTTGGTGTGCGTTCACTCAAGAGATGCTACTAACTAAACATGACCTCGATACGCGCCGGTGGTGCCATCTCTCGGACTTTGCACGGACTTTTCAAACCAGCCTCGTACACTTTAGCTTCGATTTTTACTAGAGAGATATATAGGTAGTATTAAGGGTCCTGCGTGGAATAGCATGTCATAAGACGCCATCGAATACTAATTAACTACGCTATTCGTGGCAGCAATAAAAATAACTATGAAATCTAGTCTCAACTTGTAACACTGTAGAAAAACTACAACAACAACGCTGTAATACAGACTACGGATATAGCTGAGGAGATCTAATTGATTGCATCCTAGATTGGCACTTGAATCTGGAGATCGCCCTGACTTTGCCCATCATTTTTGGGAACCTGTACTTTTAATGTAGTAGCAAATCCTACCAATAATCTTCCATCACTTAGCCACTAAGTTCTTTAATTAGTAAAAAAGTTTAGAAAAATATAACCTCTACGGTAAAATATCAGTAATGATTTAAATAAAAGCATGTATAATTTACGTTATTATACGAGTACATTGAATCTCGTGGGCTATCTTAAGTGTTAAAAGGAAAGTAATCTAATATTAAATTGATTTTTCTTTTCTTACGCCTCTAAAACTGCTAGACAGTAGAAGAGATAACATCTTTATTATATACTAAGATAAAAACGTTTCAGAACTGGGATAACAGACTACGACAAGTTCAAAGGTCGTAAGGATAATAATCAATTTTTCTAAAAATATATTAGAGCATAAAATTCATTCGCTTAACACAAAAGAATATTAAACGTATAAAATAAAATAAACAGAGATAAAATCCACACATCTAATATATTACATATAGTGTGCATAAAAAATTACTATAAAAATAAGAAAACTGTAAGCACACTGTTATTACTTTCTTTGCTAAAGGAAAGTATTCTATACGTAAAAATCACATTCCTAGATTTTTGCTGTTCTGCACGCTTTAGGGTGCTTAGACTACGAAAAACATAGTCGCTAATTTCTGTCTATTTATCTGTCAGTCTGCTGGCACTATAACTCTCTAACTAGAGGAGTTGCTTCTCATATATCATGATATATGTCCTATTCAGGGTTCTTGGACTATAGTAATATAAAAATTAATTTATTTTTTCAATAAATTCAATTGTAATAGGGGAATAGGCTGAAAAATAGGAGAGAAACTTTTAATTTCAAAATAATTATGAACAATTTTCCAAGTGTTTCAGATGAGAGAATCGATAAATTTTAAGCGTTATCATTTACAGTAAAACATATAAGGGTCCAAAAGGTGGAGAAGGGAGAAGAAGAGTGACTTCGTATTTATTATGGTGTAAGTCTTTTTCCGGTTCCTTTTATCCGAAGAATCAAAACATTACATTTTTTCTATTATTGTCATTGTTAACATGGGAAAAGGGTGAGAGGAATGGGCGTTTTTATATCATCCTAATAGTATTATGAGAATGGGTCCTAATTTTTGATTAGGATATTGAATAATTATTATACAATATATCTTTTATAGTAAAATATATATTGGATGAAAAGGAAGAAGGAGGCCAAAAGGGTAATTGCGTGTTTATCGTAATATGCTTTACATTTTAACGTTCTTCTTTTTCTATTATTTCCAATTTTAACAGAAATAGTATATAGAAGAGATTAAGATCTGACTACACAGTACTCTAAAAAAATGTCGAATTGAATATAAAAAAAACAGTTTAAGAAACATAAACGGTTAAGTTGGCAAAAAAGTACTTATAGCATAGCACAAAAATTATTGTTTTTACGTCCCTTGCTAACGAGAAGAATTATATTCGTAAACAAATTACCCCCTGAAATTTTTTTTTTTCAGGACTTCGGGTTTTTGGACCACCAAAAATATATTTTTTTAACTTCCAATATCATAATAAATAGTAACAAATATCATAAAAATAATAATTAATTTACATATTACAAAAAAAGGATTATTTTCATTTGCACATCAACCTTTTTTTTTTACCGTACCTGCAATTTTTTTATCTGTATCGTCCACAATTGAATTGTATTCTTTAGTGTATGCACATATTTCGTTGGCACAGAGTATAAATTTTTGTTTGGCGGGAAGGAGGATTGGAGTTTTTAATCAATATTTTTTATTGATTAATTAACCCCAGTAAGTTTCTAATTTGTTGCTATATTTGGTATGCATTGCACAACTTTTTATAATAGCTATTTTTTTATGTTTCAAAGTTTATGTTTTTAAACTCTATTAATATTTTTTCAGCACTATTTGTTCTAAACAAATTTTTCAGCAAAAATTATCTATTTCTCTAATATGAAACAATACTATACAGGCGCCGTCTACCATCTACCTCTTTTTTAGCACTATATTTTTCCAAATGGACAATATTTTTACCTTTTACATTTAAAAGATAAAAACATCCAAAAATTATATTTTGGTAAAAGCGGGCATGCATGTACACATATATATATATATATATATATATATATATATATATATATATATATATATATATATATATATATATATTCTTCAGGGCTACCAATACAATGCAAACAGTTTCCAAGGTTTACAAAAGAAACAAACCTAAATTATTAACATCAAAAATTACTTACTGCTAGGTGGTGCTTATTAAGACAATTTCTTTCAACAAAAATCAACATTGTTGTAAGTGTTTATTAGGAAAACAAGAGAAAATTTCGACCGAAAATAATTTTAAAAATATAAAAATGGTTTACTTCATTTTAATATGCAGGCTACGAAAATTTATAAAAACTTTTTTTAAATAAAATCACCTTTTCCACCACCATCAGTTCTTCGTAGCCTGTAAAACAAAATGGAGTAAACAAATTAGTATCGGTTGATGTTTTCCTAATAAATACTATTAAAATTGTTGATTTTTGTCAAAAGAATTTATTTTAATAAACACCACCTAGCAGTAAATAATTTTTAATGTTAATAATTTAGGTTGTTTTCTTTTGTAAATCTTAGAAACCGTTTGTCTACTGTATTTGTAGCCCTAAAGAAAAAAATAAAGTGTTTTCGAGAGCTTGGCGGAGTTAAAAAGGTGTTTGAAACTTTTCTATGACCGCTGACTCTAAGAATTTCAAGTTGCTATATATATATATATATATATATATATATATATATATATATATATATATATATATATATATATATATATATGTATATATATATATATATATATATATATATATATATATATATATACATATATATATATATATATATATATATATATATATATATATATATATATATATATATATACGTTTCACGTCAACTGAGAACTGAGAGAGATGCTCACATATGTGTAATAGCACAATATTTTTGTTAAAGTTTCTACTTTCGAATACTACATGGCCTTTTAAAAGATTCAGTATGACGGACGTAATATGGCTGCTAAACTCATAATGATTAAACAAAAGAAATGTATATTTATATGAAAAAAACGAATAACGTCAAAATTTTTTTTAAAAAATTCGTACTCGGAAGCTTCCGAGGGTACTGAGGCTAGTTTTTGAAAAATATGTTATTCATGAATATATGGAGAGCGAGGCCATGCAGGTGGGAAACGCGCCTTCATTTAGTCCGTGTACAGATAGTCTCCTATTGTGTCTCGGTGTAAAAAAACGATTTCTTCAATTTTACTCTATTGTGAAGCTATATATAACGATGATTCGGTAGGACCTTCAGCGTAGGGTATGTTTTCAATTTAAAAGAAGTATTTTTTTTTTTCATTTCCTCGTCCAAATTTAGTTTAATAAAAGTATGTTTCATATTCTCCTTTATTCAACAGCATCTCTATAACGGGCGTAGTATTACAAAGCTGTTGGCTTAAACGATCACAATTTATTTTTAATGAAATATCTTTGTTCCTTTTCATAAAAAGAATTATCTCTTTTATTGTTCTCTTTGTAAATGGTTACTTCCATAACTGAATAAACTAGCGGAAAGTATTGCAAGAAAAAATAGACTAGATGTTAAATAACTTACCTTGTAACAAAATAAAATGTAACTGTTTGTCGACATTAGAGCTTTAGGAAAACAATAGTTCTGTAACAAATATATCGAAAAAATACCTCTTAATCCAATAATTTTCTGTTTTTACCAATGGGCATGGTATAAAACTCTTGTAGTATATTTAAACTGATAAATCTTTGTATCAAGATAAATAGAATAGTGGAAAAATAATTTTATTTGGTTAAACTTGAAAATAAGCACTGAAAATTTTCACTCGAAAATGTTGCACATCTTGAATTCAATTATATATTACCGGTCAAGTGCACAATTAGTGTTCCGTACGTTGATTGTTTTTAAAAAAAAATTGTTACGGTGGTATAAAATAATCAGTGATTTCACAAAACACACCCCCAAATGAGTGTTCAACAAAGTTTGTTTCCAATCTTTACTGAAAACTGACGACCTTGACATTTTTTTTTTATATATATACCAGATAAATTATTAAAGGTAATGCACTTGTGATAATTTTCGTTCAATCTACACCCCGTGGAGAATATTCCAGAATTTTTTCAAAATTTTTTTCATCAGTACTTTTCGAGATAAGGTGGGGGACAGTGATTTTTTAAAAATAATAATAAAAGAAGTAAGTATTACATTATATATATATATATATATATATATATATATATATATATATATTTTACTCGTGTTTTCACAAGCTTTCATTTGACGTCATACTCGGTGACCCAGTAAAAAAAATTTTCACTTCCGATTTCATCCCCCAAAACTAACCCCTTAAGTTAAAATGTAACTTTCAAAACTACACGGCTCCGATAAGGCCATCAATTCCTATATTATTACCAAATTTCAACTTTCTATGACAAATAGTTCCGGAGGAAATCGGGTGTGACAGACAGGCGGACAGACAGACAGACACCGAAGTCCGTGTTCCGTACGGAACACTAATAACTTATGTAGTAAAAAAATAATATTTTCTTCTCTTTTATGGAAACTGTTCAATTGGTAAAGCAACTATTAACTTCTATCCGGCTCATAGGCATTCATAATTGAATTTTCCAATTCACCTAACGGTGCCATTGCGGTCATCGTGTCGTCGATCTTTATCACACATATTTCCTCTTCCGCCCCTCTTCTTCCTATATCGCTCTTTAATCTGCAAGGATACCACAGTTAATCTCTGAATAAATTCTTTTCCGATGACTCCGTGGTCAATGTCAACGTACACTGTTACGAGATGAGAAATATAGGCCTTAGCATTTCTATGGCAAAACGCTTCGGGAACACTTGTACTGCTTGTCCCTCCTTATTTTCACTGTATCTGGACGATTTTTCGAATTTATATTAACCATTCGGTGAGTTTGGGCAACATAATAATCTAGTTTAGCTCATCGATCAAACTCTATTTTATCTAGTAGGTTCATCCACTGTTCTCTCCTACGTTGCTGAAAGTTAAAGATGGTGTTGTTATGTGCGTTTCAGAGTTTGGCGGATCCACATAGACAACTGCGTGTCATCAGTTAAATTTAAACTCAATATAGACTATTTTATCATTATTTTGATATACATAATCTTTACCATTTATTCAAAAGTGTAAGTAGTCTCACTTTGGACCAACAACGTAAAGCAATCTACGTCTGGTTAGTTGAGTGAAGTGGATGGCTTTATAGAATGGTTAATACGATGTAACGAGTCTTGAATGCATTATTACGAGTCTGAATCAAGGCGTCAAATTGGATCCGTCCTGAGTTTTCATCATCGAAAAAAATTCATTACTTGATCGGTTTAATTCTACCTCAAGGTCCCTGTGAGTAAGTAAAGCCTGTGGTTCTTAAAAAGTTACATGATCTCTAGAGAAAAAAGTACTTTTTCTCAAGAAAACACTTTATTACAGACTATGAAATTAACACATGCAAAATTGAAAAAATTAGCTGAATCAGATTTTTTTTGGTTCTTCTCCTGAAGGAACGCACACTTTAAGCTAAATAATGTTTTAACGCTGACCTAAAATACAAGTGTACCAAATTATCGCGTTGAATAATAAGTATTATTATTAATAATATTGTATGTTTTAACTAATAAACCAAATAAAATTATAATTACATTCAAAAGACAAAAATTAAAAAGTATCCCCAATTAATTGAAAAAGGTTAATGGTGTATATCTAGTGAGGGGTATCGATCAGTTTTTAAGTTAATAAGTTTCTCTTTCTCTTAAAAAATGTAGTCTTCTCACTAGTTCAACTTTTGCTTAACGTAAGTAAACTTGGATCTATTTTAATTATATCCCAAACGTTTTAGAATATTTTATTTAACTAATGCTAGGCCAAATGTATCGTTTGATGCCAAAAGAAACTCCATACATAGGGATATTTCAGCGTTTTATGCGGCCAATTTTTTTTTGTTTTTAGATATGTTAAATATAGCAGTGAAAGCTTTTTGAAGTGCACATTTTAAAGAAAAATACATTTTAATATGTAAAAAACAGTATATTGTGAAAAAGCACGTTGACTTAAATAAAAATTACAAAAATAATTATTTAGGATGAAGAATCCCACGTCAATTCGTCCGCGCCCCAGATCCATTCCTCGACTTCCTTCTTGGGAAATTTCGTCGTTAATATTGGGTTTAGCAGAAAGAAGCATTTGTATTGCTTTTTTACTAAACGACATAGATTAATTTTTGAGTTTTGTCTTTATACTAGATATTCAGGGATCTGGGCTGAGCAATAATCTGTTGAGGATATCTAAATTGCATTTTTCTTTTGAGGATTTTCTTGCAAAATTTTGCCGCTATAGGCGCAAGTGCTTATTTCGCCCCTCTACTGCTTCTTTGGAGAGTAATCCAAGTGCCTTTTCCATTATTTTTCATTACTGTTGCACCGTCAATTAATATTTTGTGCATCGTAGAAGTCATGGGATGCCAGGGATACAACTCCAAATAAGTTTTGGCGGTCTCAGATCCATCGTCTGCAAATTTTTTCAAGTCGACTTTATGACCACTCCAAATTAATTCCAAAATCACTTTCAAGCCATTTATGAGATTGAAGTCGATACCAGTAATTTTAGCGGCCCCTCTGGATTGGTAAAAAATCTACGATTCCTATTGCCATCACTAAATTCAGCTTTTGGAACATCTATAATTAAGCTCATTTGCTCACTGAATTTTGCCTACATTTCTACCTTTTTTGCTTAACAATTTATCTCTCACTGTCCGATCTTAGTTACCACTTTTGCACAAGAAGCATGTACGACAAATGCAGAATGCAAAGGCTAAACTGTAATGTATCTATGTCGACGTTATTTTTTACATTGAGGTCATTAAACTGCTTTAAGTTAGCACCACAAATGTAGCATCTCATTGATGAAGTAGCAGCATTGCACACTTTTGCATTGACCATAGTTAGCGTCATTATATGTTACATGGAACAGGAGATGTCTCCTTGTACGAATTCGCTGTTTACCAAAGCATTTATTGCATTGTCTATGTAAGTAATTTCAGAAGTTGTAGTATCCATTGTTCCTTTAACATATTTAAACCTCATTGGGCGACAGTACCGTGGCAAAAGGGGAGTTGGATTCTGCCAAATAACTTTCTTGTTTGTCCTACAAATCAATTGAAGTAGAACAAAGCAACTTTGAAAAATGTTGCTGTCAATTGCATCTTCTTCTTGCATTCTTTGCTTAAATTGTGCTTGTTACGATCCGTCACATCTCCAGTTCGAAATGAGTGTCAATGATTGACGCTCTTCAAGATTTAATTCGTTTAATTATTTCATACTGTCACCTTAAAAGGTCAGCTTCTACAAGCATTGCGTGGGCGGCTATTGGATTTAGTTGTGATTGTTTTTCATGCTACTTTAACATTTTGTATGCTTTCTGGTATACTTAGGCTGTCTGGGGAGAGTTAGTTATGTCTTTTGGAATACTGGATTTAAATGACTTGGTTGGTCGACCAGAAAAACGGCTTTTTATCCTATGTATTTCAAATCTTTCTTGTAACCATTCGTCATTCGTTTTAAGAAAAACCTCTGCTTTTTTTATGAGCTTTTGTCCACTTTTTCTTTAATTGTGGCTTCAAATAGGGGAACTTATGCTTCACTTCCTTCCTTTGTTCATAACAGTATTCATCTTGCGATAGAGTATAACTCACAAGATATATCAATTTTTCTTTAAAATTTGGCAAGTTTTCTTTTTGCATTTTGTCAAACTGTGGTCTACGCGTTACTACTTGAGCACCTTAAGTACCCTTGGATCCTAGAAAAAAAAAAACTGCTTAAATTAAAAAAATAAATAAATACGAAATATCACGTGGCTTTTACCGTCTGATTTAAAAACCATGAAAACTTCGATTTTACTTTTGCACTAATAAACTATATCAATATTAGCCGTAAGGCTAATATTGATATATTTGATTGGTGCAAATACTCTTTTCTGTTAAAACCAATAAAATCACTGGAACGTACTGTGAAGTATAATAAATACATTTTTAAATACCGAAAAACGGGTTTTCGTACAATAATTTGGAGTAATATTTTCTACCTTTAAAGCATTACTAATTATTAAAAAAAATACATAGAAATGATTAATATGTATGCGCTCTTACCTGTAATTTTCAAATCCAGCACAATTTTTTTCAAGATAAACTCCAAAAAAGAAAAAAATCACTTTTTTAAATACCTGTATTATAACCAATGCCGAGCAGACAAACGAACACTCGCAGCGACGATCAAATTCCGACTGAGATTCCGGCGCGCGCGCTGTTAAATATGTAACGGCAGGAGTCGGTTATTGTTCTATGCCTATTCAACATTATTAGGTAGCCAATTTTTTCTATCTGGGACAAGTTTTAGGGAATCGATCCGCCTATGTGCCCCATCACAAAATATTTAAAATTAAGATTACGACGGATATTCGTTATAAAGATTTATTTCATAATTTTATGCAAACAAGAGATCAATTAAATTTTAGGTTGGCATAATATATTAGCAATATTCGGTCAACAGTATATGCTTGAAGTTTATATTTTTGACTAAATTACTGATTTAATTTTAAAGTCACGTTAAAAATTTCCCATACATAAAGTAAAAACAGAGAAAATTTTTGACTTTAAAAATTCATAGTTTACATAGAGAAAGAATAAAGAAATCATGTATTTCCTTAAAAACAGGGCAAGCCAGCCCTTAAGGACAGGATGGTTTTATTTTTAATTTTAACTACAATACTCTTATAACTCCGAGGTACAGGGCAAATCATTGCCTGTTTTCTTACTGATTCATTACTGAATTATGTTTTTTGTTTTGTGAATTCTGGACAACCTGCGCTGGTCTAACTTCTTAAAAAAGCATTCCAGAACAAAAAGTGCCTTTGGGGATGAGTAAACTAGATGGAGAATGTGCAATTTTATAATGAAATTGTAATCTGGTTACCCATTGTCAGCACTGTTGAAGACTGAAGATTACTGAGAGTCACCTCTAAAAGTATATACATTTTCACATAAAAATGATACACAATTATTTAACCTCTTCGGGCCAAGAGAGAATTGACGTAAATTTTTTGCTGCCAAGTGAAATAAATACTCTTCAGGGGTCCCAAAACATTAATCATTATAGATAAATTTTTTTAAAAGCGCAGTTTTTTCAAAAATCGTGGTATCACAAATGATACTTTGGGTCTGTACGATGGTTTTTTTTTCAGTATTTATTTGTGAAATTTAGAAAAACAGTTTCTTTTAATACTGCAGCATAAAAATACATTGCATTCAACACATTTGCAAAAGGTTAAGTGTGTGCACCCAGGATATCTGCATTTTGACCTACATTTTTGTTTCTCGCTAACGAATTCCGGGCTTCTTGTTTTCGTAAACGTTTGTCAGGAACTGGCATAATTTTTCTTGTTTTCCTTGGAGGTTCATTGTTCTCTTCTTCAGTAATTGTCGAAGTTGATTCATGTCGTTTTTCACTGTACAAAAGAGACTTAGCAAGCGAAAATTTGAATGACAAATAGTCTTCGATGTCTTTTTTGGGAATTTTTTCAGCAGCGCAAACTTCTCGATATTGGAGCCAACTAGCTGCAGCGCTAAAATCAACAAAAGCGTAAATACATCGGATGGTCCATTTATTTGTTCTACTGCTCATAGGGTACTTTGACATAACTCTGTCCAACAAGTCCACACCTCCCATTTTTTCATTGTATTGCTGAACCACTGATGGACGACTGATTTCTATGTATTTTTTTTCCTGCACTGACCAGCGCTTGCATGAACCTAAGGGCTCTGTTCCAAATTCTCCCGAAGCCAAATGAATTGGTTTAGAATCAAACCATTTTGTAAGAGCTATTTTGTTATCTTCAGTAACCAACATATCTTGACTGCCCCTTCCAGATTTTTTTAAATTTTTGTCAGATAACAACTGCAGATCTGTTTTTGGTATTCTCATTTTCATTAGCGTGCCAGTTACGTATATTTTCCGAGAAAACAGAGTATCAATCAATGTTTCTGATGTGAAGTATCTGTCGACAAATACTGATACTCCTACTGGTAAAGTATCTGTTAGTTTCAACACCACCTTTCCACCAACATCTAATTTTTCTGGTGTATGGATTAGACTGGATTCTGTGGATTTGCCCTTCCCTTCATATAAATGAAAATCAAGTGGTATCCCGGTAGTCGTCGTCATAACAAAATTTTTCAGCCCAACAGGATTAGGTTTTCCCCGCAAAAACTGTCTCATCAGTACCTTTCCATGAAATGGGATCATCTGTTCATCAATTGATACGTTTTGAGATCTTTTATTTTGTCGACAACCTTTTTGGATTGAATCCAACATCGGTCTGACTTTCCAAAATCTGTCAAGTGCTTTAGCCTCGTTGGATACAGATTCATAGTCCACAATTTTAAGCCGTGTTCTCAGAGCGAAAAAGCGATTTCTTGACAGATCATCTGAAACGATTGGTACCCTGGTATCCGACCTCGAAAACATTTCGGATTCTTGGTAAACTGTAAATACCAATGAGCATGCAACACGCAAAAAACGTTTTTAATTCTTCTGGACTGGTCCCCAGCGACTTTCCTGATACTTTCACTTCCTTCATATTTGTGTACATAGCCATGGATTGAAAAAAATTATCGTCAAGGTATTTATTGAAAAAGTCAATAGGCTTTGGAATATTTTTAAGGCTCAAAGGATCTCGATCACAAGGCACATACTTCTCACGTTGTGGTTGAAAATTGGTTCTCTTCCATTTCCTTTTTTTACCAATTGGAATCAAATTTATTAACGGCAAGTCGTCGTCCCAACTGCTACTGTTTTCAAGCTCACAGCCTAAATTATCGTCCTCTTCTTGGTCATTTTCAAGGATCATTTGGTCTTGGCTGGCGCCAAAAGTTTGGATTTCTGAAGGCTCATCCCACGCGCCCCACTCGTCGTCGTCATCAAGAAGATTTTCGTCCAAATCGGAATCATTTAAATTCAAATTATCTGCGATATCCTGTAGTTCTTGAAGAGAAAGCGCTGAAAATAAAAATGATAAATGTATCGTTTGGGTCCCACGGTATCAACGGTGATACCCTGGGTTCCAGGAATCAAAAATATTATTTATCCTACTATGCCTACTATAACAAATATTCCCCACCTTTCTTTAACTAATAATTAGAAAGCTTATTAAAAAAAACGACACAAATACTAGGTACTTACGTTTATTTTGCGTAATTTTATTAGCAGCGGCCATGGCGACTCGAAACATGCATGTAAACAACTGAATATCTCGACTACATTGGCCCCAACGTGAGCCGGCAATTTTCTGCGCATTAATATACGCATATCATATATGATAACAGCGGGAGCGTTGTCCAAATCGAGCTGCAGATTTGTTAAATAATTTAGAACTCGGGGTATCATATATGATACCCGGGGCCCGAGGAGGTTAAATACCTCTAAATTTTGTATCTTCTCAATTTTTGAGGGATTTGTTGAGTTATTTCATATTCCCCTATCTATCTGCTAGCATAATAACTTTCTAATAAAAGGAAATAGCGATTTTAATGTTGGTGTACATATATTACTTAAAGTACGAATGGGACCTATAGTTTTTGTATGATATCCATTAAGAAGGGTTAAAAGAGGTATTTTTCAGCATCATTATAATTGCTTTTTGATATTTTTTAATCTAACGATGAATTTTAATTACAGTTATTTTTAGTGAAACATATAAGGGTATGAAGGGGTGGAGGAGACTCTTAAAAATTTGATCCGTAAATATCGCGTTAGAAGTCCCTTTGAGCCAAACGGTAAAATTTGTGATATTTATCCATTATCTTCAATTTCAAAAGAACTAATGTGTACAGGAAAATGTTGTTTAAGTCGTAAATATCTCTGAGGCCCTTCCTTGGCTCATTTCTTTTCTGATTAATATCTTTCCATAGACCTGAAGGACTTTTCAGAATAATCCAAGTACGCGTATTAGTTGCTTTTACTTCCTGTAGTTCTTCAAAAAATATATTTGTTTTAATTTTGTTTATATTTGCAGTTTGGCAGTTTATTCATTTTTCTGAAAAGTTCACTTTATTAATTGATTCCTATTTTGCTCAGTTCGAGATTTAAATTGATAAAAGTACTAGTAAGTCAACTCTAGTTATGTTGCTGTTCAGTACAAAATCAAAAGATTCACCACCCGTGCCAAGGTCTTGTTTTTAGTGTTCCGTACGGAACACTTATAAGATCACTTCGGTGTCTGTCTGTCTGTCTGTCTGTCACACCCGATTTTCTCCGAAACTATTTAACATAGAAAGGTGAAATTTGGTAATAATATAGGAATTGATGGCCTCATCAGGGCCATGTGGTTTTGAGAATTAAATTTTGACTTAAGGGGTTAGTTTTGGGGGGTGAAGTCGGAAGTGAAAAAAAAATTTTTTACTAGGTCATCGAGTGTGGTGTCAAATGAAAGCTTGTGAAAACACGAGTAAAAAATATATATAATATTATACTTGCGCGCACTTTTCTTTGTATTATTTTTAAAAATTCGCGAAAAAAATCGCTGTCCCGGGCCTTATCTCGAAAAGTACTTATCAAAAAATTTCGAAAAAATTCTGGAATATTCTCCACGGGGTGTAGATTGAATGAAAATTATCACGAGTGCATTACCTTTAATAATTTATATGGTATATAAAAAAAACAAAAATTTCAAGGTCATCAGATGTCAGTAAAGATTGGAAACAAACTTTGTTGAAAACTCATTTGGGGTGTGTTTTGTGAAGTCACTGATCATTTTATACCACCGTAACATAAATTTTGACTTAAGGGGTTCGTTTTGAGGGGTGAAATCGGAAGTTAAAAAATGAAAGCTTGTGAATACACGAGTAAAAAAATATACATATAATGTAATACTTTCGCACACTTTTCTTCGTATTACTTTTAAAAAATAGCGAAAAATCGCTGTCCCCTACCTTATCTCGAAAAGTACTGATCGAAAAATTTTGAAAGAATTCTGGAATATTCTCCACGGGGTATAGATTGAACGAAAATTATCACGAGTGCATTATCTTTAATCATTTATTTGGTATATAAAAAAAACAAAATTTCAAGGTCACCAGTTTTCAGTAAAGATTGGAAACAAACTTTGTTAAAAACTCATTTGGGGTGTGTTTTGTAAAGTCACTAATCATTTTATACCATCCTAAAAAAAATTTTTATTTTAAAAACAATCAACGTACGGAACACTAATTGTGCAAGTTCAACTTGCACTTGACCGGTTTTTTTTTTATTTAATATTCATCTTAAATTTTCCTATAAAAATGGTGCTTTTGGCGCACTTATCATCCAAAATTGGACGGTGCTAAAATTAAATCTAATGAATATCTAGTCCTAAACTGGGTATAAGTTTTAGAGCATTTTAGTGGCTCTGGCTGGTAATGTCTAAAGACTTTAGTATATCTGATAAACAATGTGATATTTTTATTTATCGTTTACTTCTCTAACCGACTGTTAAGCGACGGTACAGGCGTAAATTAGCATTTACTAGATATTAGAAGTAACAGTTATTAATTTTTTTTCATATTTATTAAAGTTATAAATTTTTGTAGAATTTCCTATTTATACTTTTATTTAGAAATGAATGTGTTCTGTTGAGCAATAAAATTATTTTTTAAATTTGGAGTATAAGATTATATGTTGTAAATTTTAGTTAGTGTAGCAAATAATTCGTTTCTTTCTTTGTTAAATGCTCCTTTCTTTGTTAAATGCATCAGTGCATTTTCTCGCCTTATCTACGAACGTTACAATATTTGTATTTCCTTTTTAATGGAAAAATAAAATATAGAAAAGTAGATCTATTTTCTCCAGCATTTTTAACAAAGAAGTAACTTCCTAAACTGTACTGTTATAAAAAGCAATTTTTAAGCTCTAACACTACCGAATAATCGAAAATAATTGAACTTCCGGCTGTGATCCTGACGGTACAATAATTTTAAAGTTTTCAGACTAATGGCTTTTCTACAACTTCCAAACTAATAGTTAATTTATTAGGTGGTCATTCCCCCCATAACTTTTAGACAGTCGCTTGTTGGACTGCCGTAAAATTTGTGGTAATCGTTTTCTGTACAAAACTTTTATGTTAAGAAAAAGTTTTTAATATTGTGTTAAGAACTTGACTAGTCGGAAAAATCGTTATGGGATTTAAAAAAGCTTACTACGTACAGTAAAAGTTAAAGTAAAAACGTATCTTTCTTGTGTCGCAAAAAAATGAAACGTGTGCAACATTACAAAATGTCTAAGAGAAATATGGAAACGTTTGTATTTTTTTTTTGTTATATATCTGAAATGATATTATTGACAAAACAATGTTCAGGCGAGAAAGGGATTCAGGGATATTTATGACTAATACCTGACAGGTGTGTCTATAAATTCACTTTATTATAATAGTATGCACATGCACTACTTTGTTTTTAGAATCACTGTTTTTATTTGTATCATAGACATTTTACATGATATCTAAATATCTACTTAATAAATTTAGTCATTCATCAATTATGTCGGTAAGGTGTTTGGAAAACCAATAAAAAAATTACCTATCTGGTAATTTACTATCTACACCTTTTTCGAAGCCTCTCTATTACAAACAGTTTTTACATCCAGGCCCCTTCTCGTTATCTATCTAGTGCAGTGATTCCCAAAGTGGTTCAGGTGGACCCCCAGGGGTCCACGGGAGACTCGACGTGGGTCTACGTTGGCGTGAAAAAAAAATGGGGGTTCACAAGTTGTAAGTGGGGGTCCACGAAAATTTATCTGGTTTCGATAGTAAAGAACAAAAATGTTGGCTTGGCTTTACCTATCAATGTAGGCAGATAATACACTACTCAAAAAAATTAAGGGAGCAAAAAAAAATTCCAAATTTTTCGGTGATTTTTGACAGGCTTTATTTCGGTGAAAAATGGTCGTATTGAAGCTTTAAGATTCTAATTTTCAGATTTTTTTGCTAAAATTTTTTAGGAGCTACGGTTTTCATGCAATCCTAACAGATAGCGCTAAAAAAATAATATTGCAAATATTTTGCTTTTTTTTGGTCCACGGACTTGAAAAAAAATTTTTGCAGTTAGGCAGGCATATGGATCAGATAGCCTGTTTATTTAGCATTAATTTCCTTGTTTTAAAACCTCCCTTAATTTTTTTGAGTAGTGTATTTTAAGAAGGTCAGCGACTGTTACTTGTAAAAACTTGCATATTCGATATTCAGTACAACGCGCGTCGAGACTTGCAAAGCGCCGCCCGCCCGCCCGCCCGCAACGCAACCTGTTCAGCCGTGCAAAGGGACGAAATACGACTTGTGCTGTCCTTGCAATCTTGCATGAACTTGTTTGATTCTTCACCAATATAAATACGAATGCCAAGGACAAACGTTACACATTTTTTTCTGGAATTTTGAAAAGAAAAGTGTGAGTGAATCGATATCAATGTTTGCCAGTGCCGAAAAAAGTAAGTACCTGCCTATTTGTTATTCATACTTTTATTTTATATTATATTTGTTATGTTTGCGTGTAGTAGGTACGTAATAAAAAATTAAATACTGAACAGGGCCATTATTCGATACTTCTATAAAAGAACAAAAAGCCGAGAAAGATTGAACTTTTAGTACTTTTTGTTATAAAATTATTTATTTACCCGACTGTGGGATTCACTAAAGGAGAGATATATGATTGACCTGCATGTTTGTACATATTTCAGTGCCCTCGTAGTTGCTAATGCTAAATGACTAAAAATATTTTCATAAATTGTACGTATCTTTTTGATGTCAGAATATTCTTTAAAAGTATTTTCTCTCGAATTTACAGAAAAGTATCAAAATATAATTAATCAAAAAATATTTTATATTACATTAAAATAGGTTCAGCCATTTTGTGAAAACCTCTATATAGGTCTTAGCAGTTTATTGCTTTTAATAATTAAAATCAGTTTTGCCGCCGGCATTTTGGTTTTTTCATTGCAATAATTAATTAATCCTATTTTATTCTGTTAAAATAGCCATATCCTGTTAAAGTCGCCTTATGACTACTAAAACAAACATTTTTTTCTTTACAGGTAGGTAACTGATACGAAACATGGCTGAATCTAAGAAGAAATGTCGACAGTACAGTGTTGATTATTTGAAATTTGGTTTTCTTCCATTAAAGGCAGACAAATGATTGCCCATATGCCTTTTATGCAACAAAGTTTTGAGCAATGACTCTATGAAACCATCGAAGCTCGAAGAACATCTAAGAAGGTGTCATCCTAATAAAATAGGTAAAGATTTAAAATATTTTCAAACATTGAAGGAAAAAATATGAAAAGAGACCCACCGTGCACAGTATGTTCGCTTCAACGTCTCAAAGTAACGATGATGGCTTGCGGGCATTTTACAGTATCTCATTACTTATAGCGAAATCTGGAAAACCGCATACCATCGGAGAACAGTTAATTTTACCCGCTGTTGAAGAGGTTTTAAAAAACTGTTCTGTACAAACCTCAATTTGACGTACTCAAAATAATTCCTTTGGGTAACAACACTATACAAAAACGTATTGATGAAATGAGCTCTGATATTGAAAGCTTCTTGTGTAATTATCTGCAAACAACTCATTTTTCTATTCAACTGGACAAGTCAACTTTACCTGGCAATGAATCATTATTATTGGCATATGTTCGATTTGTTATGGACGAAGAAATCCATGAAGAGCTGCTATTCGCGAAAACTTTGGAGACGGACACTAAAGACGAATCAATGTCCTGAGTGATTTTTTTAAGGAAAAATCGATTCCATTTATTTCGGTGGTGGCAGATGGAGCTCCTGCCATTTTCGGGCGATATCGTGAGTTTATAAGCCATCTTAAAAGAATTATACCAGGAGTAACTGCAATTCACTGTATCATCCACCGACAACACCTGGTAGCAAAAAATTTGAGTGATAGATTGCACCAATCGCTTCAATTTGTGATTAAAGCAGTTAACAAAATAAGAAGCAATGAGTTGAATACCCGTTTATTTGCACAATTGTGCGACGAAAATGATGAAGACTTCCAACGAATACTGAAGTACGCTGGTTGTCGAAAGGTTCATGTTTAACAAGATTTTACTCACTTTTTGAATCAGTTTTAGAGTTTCTGGAAAGTAAAGAGCCAGATTTAAAAGAAAACCTGATCAAATTGAAAGCAGACATCGCGTATTTGACAGATTTGTTAAAAAAATTTAATGACATTAACTTGCAGTTACAAGGGGACAGCCTAAATTTAATAAAAACAAAGGGTGTAATTTCGGCTTTTCTTGGAAAATTGAAATTTATGAAGCAAAATATTAGTCGGCGCGAATTCTCCCAGTTTCCAAACTTGTCACAGGTAGAATGTCTTGATAAGGATATTCAGACATACGTTCAACATTTAAATGCCCTGCATGATGACTTAAAAAATAGATTTGAAGATATTCTGACGATGGAAATACCACCATGGATCATAAATCCATTTGATGAACCGGAAGTGGCGAATGTGGTATTACAAGAGGAGCTACTCGAGCTTAGCATCAATGAGGAGCTGAAGGTGAAATTTAAAAAAGGCTATCAAACATTTTGGTTGCAGGCAGAAATACCCGAAAAATATCCAGGGCTGTGGAAAATTGCGAGAATACTTTTGATAGCGTTTCCCTCGTCATACCTTATCGAAAAAAGTTTTAGTGTCGTTACAAACCTATTAACAAAAAAAGAAGCAGATTGAACATCACAGAACGGCGAGATTTGCGGTGATTCCTTACAAAACTGAAGCCAAATATTGATAATTTGCTGTCAAGTACATCCCTCCCATTAAAATTATGACTGTTTTTTTTTTAATTGTTGATTTGCATTGTTGACGTTACGGTACGTTATTAATGTTTAATTTTAATTCTATTAAGTCTGTAGTCATATTATTTTAATAAATAGAATACAAGAAAATATATTATTTTTCTTTTTATTTTTACCACTCCGAATTTGGGGTTGGAACTTAGCCACGACGCAAATTTCCATCGTTAGATCTAATCTTCACATTTTTTGACGAGTTTTGGGAATATGATAGAAATGTAGCAGCAGGGGGTCCACCGAAACCAGTAAAATTTTGAAAGTGGTCAACGAGAAAAAAAAAGTTTGGGAACCTCTGATCTAGTGGCATCTGCTAAAATATTTTCTGGCCATCTGAAGAATTACGCATGCTTAACTACTTGAGTCCTTTTAATTCTATCGTATCCGTCACTGTTTCTGTCTTTTTTGTACTATTTCTGTTCTTGGCCCACCAGCACTCTCGGAGGCCGCCGTTTATCTATTCCAGCCTTCTTTATTATCCACGTTTCACTTACATGCTTTAGTATTATTTCCACAGTCATCTTAAAATATTTTTTAATATTTTTTTTTATATGTAGATGAGAATTAGAATAACTGCGAAATCTGCTGAATGTGTGTTCTCAATATGTACTGATTATATTATTATTGGTTTTTTGATTCATTTAAAAATACTACATTAAGGTATAATAAAGATACTGTCTGCTGCCAGTAATTTCACTTGTATTTCACATTCTTTTTCTAGTTCTAAATCCCGCCAAGCTACATTTTTCAATTCAATCCTAGAATCCATTATTTTCTTTTAGCAGAAAAATAATCCAAATTAATTTATCTTTCGGTCGGCTTTTGTAGGAAAAAAACAATAAAAAGATGAAACCATTCACGCAAAGGCACAAAGAGATTTCATTAAAAATTAATAGGACATGCCAGTCCAACAGCTCTTGATGTTAGTGCGGTTAGAAAAAGAGCGTTTTATCAAATTTTAGGTATTTTTTTTATTTTGAAGTGGGGAACCTGAAAGTTTAATACACAATTGTGTCGACAGTTACTAGAATTAGGGTAGAAAGTCACATAAATTTAAAAAAAAATGGTTGTGTTATCTAAATTTAGCACTAAATATTTTCTCTACACAGACTAAACGAATGATAATGAAAATTAGTGTCTCATGAGAAAACCATTGTCAGTAACCCATTTCTACGGCATTCAGAGTACGAGGGAAGCAAAAATAAAGTTAAAGTAGTTAGACATAAGACCTTGGGTATATCGCTGATACTAAGGAAAATATTAACCTGTTTCTTTAAAAAATGACAGGTCTGAGAGCTTGTAAGTAGTAACGAAAATGTTCAGTAACTTTTTAGAAATGCAAAGAATGTTCTATGAAATAAGACCCTCACTAGATTTTGTATGCAGAGTGGCTAGAAAGGGTATTGATGCAAGACAATATGCATAAGTATTTTCACAGTGTTTAAAGTTAGTTTGTGATTATCCTGTTGAACAATAGCGATAACTTGGAGGTGGAGCATACTTTTGCTAAAATTTTTGAGATTTGTTTCCATTACCATATTTATTCTTCGGTTAGAAATTCCACTTTCCGTTTCCAAAAGAGTTTTTTGGGAATAAGTCTACAGCTAGAAATTTGTTATAAATAAGATAATACTTAAATGAAATCGTAAAGAAGCATTGTCAGGGTGGATAAATCCGTATAGACTACGTACACTGATTTTTAACCGACGTTTTAAATAGTACAAGCCATTCATACTGACAAATTGCTTATACAGGGTATTCTAAAAATTCCTATTTATTGAAGAAGATAGAGATCCAACTCCATTTAACGTCTGGGTAAGATCAGCAGTAAATATTTGATCAGCAGATAGTACGCGCAACTAGCTGTTTTACAATCTTTTTCTGTATTTCCTTCTTATTATGGATCCTGATGGGATACAGCCACCGATAAACGTCTTCGTAATATTGTGGCGAAGCATGTCTTTTTCAATCTATCAAGTCCACCTTAAGATATGCGTTTAACTTATATAAAGAGAATGAAGCAGTTTACGTAGTCAGTCTTTTCCGGTCCAAGTGGTCACTTCTCCAACAATATGCTGTCTACAGTTTCTGTCGATCCGAGTAGTTCCACTTCGGCGGCGACTTACTAAGAGTGAGAAGAACCCTACTTTTATCATCTGTTTTTGTAGTGCGGAATACAGGATTGCCGATGTTTGTTATATGACACTATTAAATATTAGTAGCCTAGGCAATTACACTTAAATACGAGGCAGGTTTGAAAAGTCCGTGCAAAAATGAAAACTACTTATGTGTTTGGGGTAAACCTTTTTTATTTTTCGACATAGTCTCCTTTTAGGCTTATACACTTCGTCCAACGATGTTCTAGTTTGTTGATCCCTTCCGAATAATAGGATTTGTCCAAGTCTGCAAAATATCCATTAGTGTCTGCAATCACCTCCTCGTTTGAACAAAATCTTTGACCCGCCAGCTATTTCTTCAAATTGGGGAACAAATAGTAGTCCGAGGGAGCCAAGTCTGGAGAATAGGGGGGATGTGAAACGAGTTGGAATCCTATTTCCATTAATTTTGCGACCACAACTGCTGAGGTGTGGGCTGGTGCGTTGTCGTGATGGAAAAGGACTTTCTTGTGGGCCAATCGCGGGCGTTTTTCTTGCAGCTCGGTTTTCAAATGGTCCAATAACGATGAATAATATTCACCTGTAATAGTTTTACCCTTTTCCAGATGGTCGATGAGGATTATCCCTTGCGAATCCCATAACCTTTCCGGCCGAAGGAACGGTCTTCGCCTTTTTTGGTGCAGATTCCCCCTTGGTAACCCATTGTTTAGATTGTTGTTTGGTCTCAGGAGTATAGTAATGTATCCATGTTTCATCCACAGTGACGAAACGACGCTTAAAGTCCTCCGGATTCTTCTGGAACAGCTGCAAACCATCCTTGCAACACTTCACACGATTCCGTTTTTGGTCAAGCGTGAGCAATCGCGGCACCCATCTTGCGGATAGCTTTCTCATGTCCAAATGTTTATGCAAAATATTATGTACCCGTTCAGTCGAGATGCCCACAGCACTAGCAATCTCACGCACCTTAACTCTTCTGTCATCCATCACCATATTATGGATTTGATCAATGATTTCTGGAGTCGTAACCTCCACAGGCCGTCCGGAACGTCGGCGTCACTTGTGCCCATATGGCCAGTCCGAAAATTTTGAAACCACTTATAAACTGTTCTAATCGAAGGTGCAGAGTCACCATAATGTTTATCAAGCTTCTCTTTAGTCTCCTGAGACGTTTTGCCTTTCATAAAATAATGTTTAATCACCACACGAAATTCTTTTTCGTCCATTTCTTGAAAATCACTCGACTTCCTTGATTCACACGAATGCCAAACACAAAGAAATAGACCAATATGGCTGAAACTTGGTGTGCGTTCATTCAAGAGATGCTACTAACTAAACACGACCTCGATACGCGCCGGTGGTGCCATCTCTCGGACTTTGCACGGACTTTTCAAACCAGCCTCGTAAATATCTATATTAGCATATCAGGCATGATAAATCGAAACTATATCAGGTAGCTAAAGTATCAGGAAACTCTATTAAATCGTTTTTTTTTTTTAAACGACACTAATATTAGATATTATACATTTCCTCGTAATCTTCAAAATATAACTCCAAAATTGAATTTTGAAACTTTAAATCAATAAAACTTAAATTTCAATCCACTTAAACATAAAACATTTGATTAGAATATTTTTCAATATTCTTTAAAGGTAAATTGGCACAGAAAATTTCCTTTATTTTTAAAAAAAATCTATGTGCTGAAAGTAGTTAATCTATTTTAATACATATGATACAGATGATATCGCCATTATGTCAGAAAATTTAGGAAAAGCCCAAGAAATGATTATGGAGCTAAACGATAGATCACGGAAAATTGGACGAACAATAAATTCTGAAAATGCTAAAATGATGATTAACAAGCTTCCCAGCAGCCAAATACAAATTGATAACAATAACATAATGGATAAATAAGTGTACAGGGGCCATGAAATCAAAATAAGTAGAGATAACCACACTTTAAAGTCGACAAGACGCATTACCTTAGATTGGGCGGCTTATGGGAGAATGAAGGACGTCTTTAGAGCCGATTTCCCTGAAACGGAAAGCATTTAATCAATGCATCTTGTCAATCCTAACCTGTGGTGCAGAGAGAAACCCGAACTCTGACTAAAAACTAAGAGCGCGAATGGGAAGATCGATGCTTGGCCTGAACTTAAAAGATCGAGTAAGAAATAAAGTGAACTGGAGTAGACGACATCATCGCAAAACGAAAGTGGAGATGGACTGGATATATCGCTGGAATGGCGGACTGAAGATGGACAAAGAAACTTTTAAAATGGAGGTCAAGAGCTGATAAGCGCAGCCGAAGTAGACCTCACACACGATGGACGAATGACCTGAAGAAAATATCGACGAATTGGTTTGCAACAGCTAAAGAAAGAGAGAACTGAAGATTTTTGGAGGGGGGCTATGTAGAGCCGTGGACCCGAAGACGGGCTGTATGATGATGATGATATGATACATGGACATTTAAGAAATTAAAAAATAAAAGAATATCAAGACACATTTTTAATCTCAGTAGCCTTAATTTGATGGTGATATGAGCAATTGTTCTCACATTCTATTAACTAGTGTATATAGATGGTATAAAACAAAGAATTACGCATATAATCTCATTTTTAATAGTCATAAAGATTGCCAAATCTGATTATAACCCTTTGAAATAATTAATTCTAACACTAGGCTTTGTAAAAAAGCGCCAAAAAATCATTCAAAGAAAACCAAGAAAAACATTTCATTTAAAATGAATAGGATCCGGCTTAGCCAACAGCTTTTTACTTTAATGATGTCGGAAACTTGCTATAACATAAAATTTTTAAGAGGTTTTGGGAATTATGATTTAAAATTTAGGAGGCTCAATGTAAACCTTTTATTATTATTACTCAATTTTATCTTAAAAAGGTGAATTGAGGTTTAGCACCCTTTGAATAATTACACTTTAAAAAAATTCTTTAATAAAGGTTAATACAATTTTTTTTTATTTTTTAGGTAATCAAATAAAATTGATAACCGAAAAAAAATTCTTGATTTACTTAGGTGGTTTCTAGAATTCACCATTATGGAGCACCTAATGAAACTGATACAGTCCGTTTGTCCCGATTCAAAAATTACTGAAGTACTAAAATATTCGACGACGAAAACTAACGCCACAGTTGATCATATCATAGGTAAAGAAAGTTTTGATAATTTATGTGAACATCTGCGGCAAGCTAAGTTTTCATTTATTATTGACGAGTCCACTGATCTTAGCACAACTAAACACTTGTGCTTAATTGTGCGATATGCGGAAGAGCATCGCACCTCTGATGGTTTTTTAGCTTTTAATCCATTAGAAGCTGCTAATGCAGTAGCCTTATTTGAACATATCGTAAACTTTTTTACAAGCGCTGATGTTACATCTGATGCGGCAAACGTAATCATGGGGTGTAATAATTCTGTTGTGACATTGCTGCAAAACGAAATTCCCAATATTTTTATACTTAAGTGCACGTGCCATTCGTTTCATCTTTGCGCGTCATATGCTTTTACCAAACTGCCACACTTTATAGAGGATTTTATAAGGGACATTTACAATTACTTTTGTTCTAGTCCAAAAGAGCTGCAGAGTTTATAGACGTTAAATTTTTTTGTGACTTGAAAGTACATAAAATACTTCACCCCTCTCAGACACGCTGGTTATCAGTACATGCAGCAGTAAAAAAGTATTGGAACAAGTCTCTGCTCTAAAAATATTTTTCATAGACCAAGTATCTAATAATGATAATCTTTTAGCTGCAGAAAATATATTACAGAAGCTTCAAGTTTCCACTACATTGCTATTTTTGAAATTTTTAGATTTTGTGTTACCATAATTTGACGATTTAAACAAAGAAATGCAGGCAGAACACCCGAAAATTCATATTTTATATGAAAAAATCGGTCAAACATTAAAAGCTTTTTTTGATTGCTTTTTAAAAAGAGAATATTTAACAAGTAATCCAATCGAAAATGTTGATTTTCAAAATCCTAGATATTTTATGGGTATCGATGCCGTATACTATGGCGCTGCGGCATCTAATATACTACTTAGTAATTCATATTTAAGCCCAGATCAAGTAAATTTGTTTAAACGCAGATCCCTAGATTTTTATATCGAAGCTTGCAAGCAAATAACTTTGCGGTTTCCACTGAAAAATAACCCAATAACATAATTGAATCAACGAATGTTAAAAGTGACAAAACTGCTTCGATAATTCCTGTTAGTATATTCTTTCCCAATATTGTTCAAAACAATGATTTCCAACAAATTGATACAGAGTGGCGTATTTTAAGAAATTGTGAACGAATCAAACATTTTTTGATGACATAGAACTCTTTTGGGATAATGTCAGTTTACTAAAGTATGGCGATGACACTTAAATATTTCCTTTGCTGTCTACTTTCACCTTTACTATTTTATCACTGCCTCACTCATCTGCTAATGTCCAGCGCATATTCTCGCATATTAATCCTATGAAAACGAAACAGCGAAATAAGCTGTCTACTAAGTCAATCACGGGTCTACTACATACAAAATGACTATTTAATGATGCTAATTTTTATGACTTGGAAATTAGTTCAAAGATTACTGTGGTTATGGACATATACCTGCTAAATAGGAAGATCTCATGGAATACTTTCGAGCTTTCCCTTGGATGAACGTTTGTTTTCGATCCGATAACCCATCTGACTGCGCCAGGGAGGTCTCCTATGTTATCTTGGCTGGTATGGAAGCTTACATCCCTTTTTTCGAAGAAATGCTCTTCCAACGGCATGCCTTGGTTTGACCGAAAATGTAAAGAAGCTGTTGCTTCTAAACATATTGCCTACCGACAATGGCGTGAAAATCCTAACACCATAAATCGTGACACCTTTGTTCGTGTCCAGAACAGATGCAAAGGAATTATCCCAAGGAGGCACACAATCAACGAATTAGAAACAAACTTCTCGCTTTTCCCAACAATTCCAGGTCCTTTTGGACAGTCGCTAAGGCAGTTAGTCAAAATTTTACCAAATCCACCATACCACCACTCACACGGCCAGATAATTCCATTGCAACCACACTTGTTGAGAGAGCGAACTTTCTGGCTGAACTCTTTGCTTCACATTCTACTGTCGAATTTCAAGGAAAAATACTACCTACACACACAGGCACACAATCAACGAATTAGAAACAAACTTCTCGCTTTTCCCAACAATTCCAGGTCCTTTTGGACAGTCGCTAAGGCAGTTAGTCAAAATTTTACCAAATCCACCATACCACCACTCACACGGCCAGATAATTCCATTGCAACCACACTTGTTGAGAGAGCGAACTTTCTGGCTGAACTCTTTGCTTCACATTCTACTGTCGAATTTCAAGGAAAAATACTACCTACTATTCCTATATAGCAGTCAAAGATGCCCGATGTTGTCTTCAGACAGCGCATCATAAAGCGTATTTTAATGAAGCTAGACACCAAAAAGGCTTCTGACGCTGACGGAATACCTGCCATAGTTCTCAAAATCTGTGCAAGGGAACTAACACCAGTTTTCTGTAGACTTTTTAACCTATCCTACAGAAAGGGAATATTTCCGTCCTGCTGGAAATGTGCCACGGTTCAGCCGATACCTAAAAAAGGTAAGAAGACCTTGCCAAATAACTACCGACCAGTCGCACTGCATTCAATAATATCGAAAGTCATGGAAAAGTTTATCAATGAGCATCTTCTAAAATATGTTGAACGATTCAATATTATTAGCGATCACCAATATGGTTTTCGTCAACATAGATCAACAGGAGATCTTCTGCCTTATGTAACATATATTTGGAACAACGCAATTGAACACTTTGGAGAATCTAGAGCGGCTGCTCTTGACATATCCAAGGCATTCGACCATGTCTGGCACGATGGACTGTTGGCTAAGTTACGCTCTTATGGTATGTCTAAAAGGTTCTGTTTGTGGCTCTCATGTTTCCTCAGAGAGCGTTCTTTACGAGTGACGGTGGACGGATTTCTTTCTAACACCTTCACTATCAACGCCGATGTGCCCCAGGGCTCCATACTGTCTCCTACTCTCTTTCTGATTTACATTAACGATCTGCTGGAAAAGACCGGGAATCCAATCTACAGCTTTGCAGATGACAGTATGCTGGTCTCTTCATTCACCTTGAACGCTCGGACATCGGCTGCTCAGGTGAATATCCGCAGACAGCGGGAGGTCGTTCAACTTAACAAAGACCTGGAAGAAATTCTATCTTGGGGTGACAGTAACCAAGTGGAATTTAACGCTACAAAAATCCAGGCGGCAGTTTTGTCTAAAAAGTTAACGTTGCTGAACCCGATATAGTTATGTCGGGGCACTCCATTCCCCTAGCATCGTCACTCAATTTGTTGGGCGTTAGTTTGAGAGCAAATATGTCCTGGCATGAACATGTTGCATGCATAGCAAGGAGAGCTTCTCAGAAGTTGGGAATATTATTTACACCCCACAACAACTGTTAATTCTTTACAAAGCTCAAATTCGACCAACTATGGAATACTGCTCCCACGTTTGGGGCTCCGCTCCCAAACATACACTGCATTTGTTGTATTCTGTTCAAAGAAGAGCTGTCCGTCTGATTGGAGACCCGGAATTGACCGGTGGCCTTGATTCTCTGGAACATCGAAGAACGGTTGGCGGCTTGAGTCTGTTCTACAAGTATTTTCATGGAAAGTGTTCTAAGGATGTAGCCCGCATAATTCCTCCCAAAGCGGTGCATGTTAAAAAATACACGTCGCGCTGGTGCTTCACATTCGTAGGAGGTTCAGCTTGTTACTCCGCGTGCAACGCTTTTCAAGCAGTCTTTTATCGGGAGAACATCATCCCTTTGGAATAATTTGCCCAGCGCTGTGTTTTCCACCGAGTACAATTTACAGCGATTTAAGAACAACGTGAATCGCTTTTTTTTTTTTTTTATCCGCACAACATTTTGCCTCGCTCGCTGTTTTACCGCACACATGCCGCTCCTGTAGCGCTTTAGGGGGGCAGGGATTTCCCTGCAGCACGTGTGCTAGACTCATCAAAAAAAAAATACCAATTTTGGGTACAAATATACCGACATTAGTGAGCAACTCTACAGATTTCGCATTTTGACGTTCGAGACCACTGGTTACATCAGCGCCACCTGACGACGGTAAGTAACATGTGCGCGAAAGATGATGAACAAGAACGCAGATGACGACAAAGTCTATTGATTCCGAGAAATCGTGATTTAATACCAAGCGATGAGCGATGAGGAACGCTGCGAATTGGTCAAAAATTCAATACATTAATATCATAGTCTTAACTTAATATGATAAACATAAATATCGTATTTAATATATTTATATGAAAAACCTAATAAAACAACGTAAGTTTACTAGTAGTACATGCGAAGCAGGAAGCCTCACAGCATATTTTGAAGAAAAATTCATTTTAGTATATAAAAGACAGTATATTAAAAACAAAATATGTTGATTTAAACAAAAACTCCAAAAATATACCGTGTGTTTTCACGATGAAGAATCCCACGTCCCTTCGTCCGCGCCCAAGCTCCATTCCTCGGCTTCCTCTGCAAATTCCTCCGCAGATTTCTCTTCTTCTTCGGAACTTTCGTCTTTAATATTGAGTTCAGCAAAAACAAGCATTTCTATTGCTTGTTTACTAAACGACATAGATCTTTTTTGGAGTTTTGGTCTTATACTAGATAATAAAGAATCTGAGCTGAGTAATAATCTGTTGAGGACATCTAAATGGCATTCTTCTCTTGAGAATTTTCTCGCAAAATTTTGCCGGTATAGGTGAAAGTGCTTGTTTCACCACTCTGCTGCAAAATAAGTGTCAATGATTGACGTTCTTCTAAGTTTAATTCTTTTACTACATCTTCCAAATATGTGACCAAACGTTTAGCCGTGTGATCCAATAAATGTTCTAAGTTAATTTCAGCACATATTTCACTTACCCGATAAACCTTTTCGGCCGGATAACAAGTTTTTTTTCCTGCTGTACCACGGTGTAACTCGGATAATAATATACTTCTTGTTACTATTCCTTATTATTTCATACTATCTTCTTGAAAAGTCAGCTTCGACAAACATTTAGACGGTCGGCTATTCGATTTAGTTGTGACTGTTTTTCATGCTGCTTTGACATCTTGTATGCTTTCTGGTATGCTTGGGCTGTCTGGGGAGAGTAAGTTATGTCTTTTAGAATACTGGATGCAATTCTCTCTCCAGAACTTTGAAGAGATGATTGAGCATTATTACTTCTTTATCTACAGCACTACGTAATTCCTCTGTTTTTCTACGTTTGCTCCTCTCACTTGATTCTTCAAATGACCTTGTTGGTCGACCAGAAGAACGACGTTTTACTCTAGGTATCTTAAGTGTTCTTTGTAACCACTCGTCATTGTTTTTAAGGAAAACTTCTGCTTTTTTATGGGCTTCTGTCCACTTTTTCTTGAATTCTGACTTCAAATAGGAGAACTTCACTTCCTTCGTTTGCTCATCATAATATTCATCTTGTGATATTACCCTCAAGATATATCAATTTTTATTTAAAATTTGGCAAGTTTTGTTCCTGCATTTTCTCAAAAAGTAATCTACAAACTACTCGAGCACCTAAAGTACCCTCAGATTCTAGAACAAAATAAAAACTATTTAAATTAAAAAAATAAATAAATACAAAATACCACGTGGTTTTCACCGTCTGATTTACAAGCCATGAAAACCTCGATTTCACGGGAAATCACGGCTAATATTGATATATTTGTTTATTGCCAATACTCTTTTTTTATGGAAACCAATAAAATCACTGTAATGCACCCTTAAGTATAACAAATACCTTTATAAAACGGGTTTTCGTACAAAAATTTTGAGTAATAATTTTTTACCTTCGAAACCTAATTATTAAAAAAAAATACATAAAAATGATCAATATGTATACAATATTACCCGCAATATTCAAATAGATTAAAATTCTCTTGAAGATAAACCACAAAAAAGAAAAATTACTTTTTTAACGAATGCCGAGAAGAGAAACGAACGCTCAGAGTGACGATCAAAATCCGATTGAGACTCCGACGCGCGCGCTGACAGATGGGGAATGAAAGAGGTTACCTATTGTTCTATAACTATTCAAGATTGTTAGGTAGCAAATTTTTTCTACCTGGACAAGTTTTAGGAAAGCGATTTATGGTCACCTAAAATGATGAAATACCACTATGTGATGCCGGTGTTTGGCCCCATTTTATCAGTGCATATGACATATGATCAGCCATTAATGCATAGTAGGCTGTAATATTAACCGGAGTGTCAACAAGCCTTGAGAGACATCTGATAACAAATTTATTTGTGAAGCCAGATGCTCCACGTGTGAGCTCCAGTTTAATCTTGGGTTCAGGTACAACCCGACGAATTTAGCACAATCAATATTATCAATGTCCCCCACGGCTCACTGGGAAAAGAACATATTCTCCATTTTGTTGTGGTTCAGAGAAAGGTTGTACTGGGTAAACCACACTTTGGGTTGGTTGAGAGTAGTTTGTGCGTTATCCAGGGTAATTTATATTGGGGCACGATAGGAGAAATATGATGTTTGTTGGAATGAGGGAAGCATTTATATCATCATCTATAATATATATAAAATGCAACGTCTCTCTGTCTGTCTGTCCGTTAGTGCGCTTATCACTAGAGAACCACTTATCCGATTTACGTACTTTTTTTTTAAAACATGCATATGTTCCCTGGCCAGGTTATAGGCTATTTTTTATTACGATAGGTAGCATAAGGAATGAGCAGTGACGATAATAGTGAACGAAGTCGGAAAAAAGTTTGCCGCTAGCGCGTTCCCTTGCAATACACAGCCTAAACCATTAAATATGGAACAATATTATGTAGCAGAGAATATCTATAATCTGTAATCTATAATATATACAAAATGCAATGTCTCTCTGTCTGTCTGTCTGTCCTTTAGTGTCCTTTAGTCCACTTATCCGATTTACCTGTATTTTTTTAAATTCATACATATATTCTTTGGCCAGGTTATATAATAATAATAATCTATATCTACAATACATATAAAATGCAACGTCTCTCTGTCTGTCTGTCCGTTAGTGCGCTTATCTCTCGAGAACCACTTATCCGATTTAAGTGATTTTTTAAATTTATACATATGTTCTCTGACCAGGTTATAGATATATATTTTATTACATCTATAATATATATAAAATGCAACGTATCTTTGTCTGTCTATCTGTCTGTCCGTTAGTGCGCTTATCACTGGAGAACCACTTATCCGATTTTCGTACTTTTTTTTTAAAACATACATATGTTCTCCTTCCAGGTTATAGACTATATTTTATTACGTTAGGTAACATGAGTAATAAGCAGTGACGATAATAATTAATCAAATCGGAAGAAAGTTTGCCACTAGCGCGTCCTCTTGCAATACACTGCCTAAACCACTAAATATGGAACAATATCATGTATCAAAGGATATCTATAATATATATAAAAATGCAACGTCTCTCTGTCTGTCTGTCTGTCCGTTAGTGTGCTTATAACTGGAGAACCACTTATCCGATTTACGTGCTTTTTTTTAAACATACGTATGTTCTCTGGCCAGGTTATAAGATATATTTTATTACGTTAGGTGACATAAGGAATGAGCAGTGACGATAATAGTGAATCAAGTCTTAGAAAAGTTTGCCGCGAGCGTTCTCTTGCAAATAACTAAAGCATTAAATATGGAACAATATCATGTAGCAAAGAATATAATATATATAAAATGTAACGTCTCTCTGTCTGTCTGTCTGTCCGTTAGTGCGCTTATCACTCGAGAACCACTTATCCGATTTACGTGTTTTTATAAATTTATACATATGTTCTATATAATTCGATATAAGCCTAGATAATGGGATATAAGGTGGGATAATGGGAGATAAGGAGAAATAATGGGAGATAGGTCGAGACAAGCCTCGATAATGGGAGATAAGATGAGATAATGGGAGATAAGTATAAATAATAGGAGATAAGGAGAAGTAATGGGAGATAAGCAAAGAAAGTCTAGATAATAGGAGTTATGGTGAGATAATAGATAAGGAGAAATATTTGGAGATAAGGGGAAAATAATGGGACATATTACGTTGGGTAACATAAGGAATAAGCAGTGACGATGGTAGTGAATCAAGTCCACGCGAGCGGAGCCGCGGGCCCGGCTAGTTAGTGTATAAAAGAAATAAAGTTGGACCGTCATTATGAATGAGTAAAGTTTTAAATTGTTTACCATCGCATTCAAAGAAATGCACGGTTGATCTGGAAAAGGAAAACACAGTATAAAAATGGTAGAAATAACTAGTAAAGGTATATGCTTAATTATAATGAACGCTTTCGACAAGATAAAACTGATTTCACTTATTATTTATTAAGAAATTTTTTTGTTATTTCTTAACAACATGTTTTTGCACTGCTGGTAATCGTTCTGCAATTTTTTTATTACGCTAGTCTACAATTTTTTTTTTCTTTCACAAGGGCTAAATTAACGGAATATATTTATATTTTCCATGCTGAGTTTAAATATGTTCTCAAATTTTATCCATCAGGCAGGGTTTTTTTTTTGTGGCACGTGTTTAAAGTTTTAAAATAATTAGTACTTACAAAACACTGAATAATAAATACACGGCTAATTATGTCTAACCTAAAAAGTTTTATATGATGATTTTCGGTCAAATTTTGCCTTCGGGATGTCTCATTTCATGATCCAGCAGTAGTCGGCCAGCATACTGAGACTCCATTTGCCTTGATACCTCTTTTCCATAGTAGAAACCGGCTAATGAAAACGTTCACCATGCTCATCAGAGACAGCCACAAGATTTTCAGGGAAGAAGTGAATTTTTAAGGACATGTTGCAGCTCACTTCTTTGTATGAAGTCACAAGATCACTCACTATTTCACTATAATATTTCACTACGACAAACGCATATCCTTGTATCTTTTTGGAGTAGATTCCAATCTTTGAGCCTAGAACTTAAAAGCTCAGCTGACTGTTTAGACAAATTTAAATCCCGTATAAGATCATTAAGAACTTCTTGAGATAAAAACTAAAGTTCTAATGAACTACTTGCTTCAAATGTAGGGTCACTTCTCTCACTTTTTCCGTCTTTAGTATGAACTGGGTCGGAGTCGGAGTTATCACTTAAGGTCATGAAATCTGGAAACTTTGGTACAGGATACTTTTCACTATGTGGCACAGGTCTAATTGCAGATGCCAAATTGGGATACTTAACTGTATATTTTGTTTTGGACGTAATTCCTTTAACGTTAGTTAAGCAGAAATAACAATTAGTTAAATAATCCTTCTGTTCCCTCCAAATCATAGAGACTGCAAACGGCATATGATGAGTACCATTTTTTCAACCAGTGAGAAGTCTAACACATGATACACAACATAAATTTGGGGCCCAGTCTTTATCAAAATCACCAGCTTTACACCCAAAATAAAGCTCATAACATTTTTTCACAAGCGGTGTAAAATTTCGCCTCTGAGACTTGAAGGTCACACACGCAGTAGAAATTGTTTGGTTGATTTACACACTTTCTTGGCATTTTGAAACGTTTATAAAAAAAAAACTTACAAATAAAAACAATGAACAGCACAAAAATAAATAGGTACACGTGTTACCAGACTCACTACAATTACAACAGTGGCTACTGGCCCTCTGCTTGCTAAAAAAGTGCAATATTAGGGCAGGTCTGAACATTATTAAGCCTGGTCAGAGTTAAAACATGTTTCAACATGAATGTCTGCCTGGTGCCAAATTATGCTGAATACAAATTCCCACTTCTATATTTACAAGAATTATAACAATGGAATCCTAATATAGAGAAGTATATTACACAAAAATGACTGTCACAAGAAAACTATGCCTGACAGAAGAAATCTGATAACATATTTCAATTCAGCATAAAAAACTGAACTATTCAGTGTCCTTGTGAAAAAAATCATGTTGACCAGTGTTATTAAACATATATCTACGACCGAGTAAATAATATTATTATTCGTTATCTAACGAATGCATCAAGTAACATATAGCATAAAATTATATAATCATCACTGATATATTCTAACATATGCACTTAAAATTTATCGGGTGTATATATCAAGGAAATCTAGAGAAAATGGATGCTATTAGATAGGAAAGCACCGGCACTATTATAACAATATCTTATCTACGTGAGTGCCATATATCTTAAAGTCCATTTGTAACAGGTCGAGTGTATAACACCACATACCATGCGTTCTAAACTGCAAATTTACATCCCGTTTTCTCAGTTATTTAGTTGATCTTGTTTCAAAGATATTAGCTGTGTTAATGGTGTTTTGTGTGTTTAGACAATAACTTGACCGTGTAAGTATTAAAATAACTTAAATGAATTCGTACAAATTATTTAACTACCATAATACCAACCTGAAATATAACACAGGCCAACAAAAAAAATATTTGTAAAAACTTTTAAACCAATATATGTAAATGTTTTGTATTTTTGGGCGCTGAAACTGTATCTGGTAACTGGTTTTTTTGTATCAACCACAGTTCTCTCACAATATGACGTCGATTAAATTTCAAAATAGGGAAAATTTGATACATAAAAAATAAAAACTTAAACCGTACTTTTATTTGATTAGGCTTTTGATCTCTTGTTCTATAATGGTAAATAAATGTTCCATTCAGCCTAGAACCAAGCAATTCTGTTTTTTCCTTAGTCAAACCCAAATCTCTTACTAAATCAATTAACTCAGCTTGTGTAAACAACTGTGGTTTTAAATTTTCTAGAGAACATTGAAACTCATCATCATCCGGTCGACTTTCATTAAATTCGGGACTGAACTGTAAAATGTCATCAATAGACTGAGGTGGCTCAGGGACAGGAAGTTCCGGTCCATGTTCTACCGGCCGATTAGCTGAAGTAAAGTTAGGATAGACAATTACTTTCTTATTTTTGGAGTTATATCCAGAAACATCAACGCTGCAAAAATAACAATCATTTGAATGATTTTCTTGCTCTCTCCATACCATGGGTACTGCAAATCTAAAAGCTTTCTTTTCTTTTTTATACTATTTCCTAAGATCTTCGACACAAACATAATATACTTTGTGAGGAGCCTAACATTTTTCTTGATTACCGATTTCTACACCAAAATATGCAAAGTATACTTTTTTTACAAAGTCAGTAATGTTTCTTTGATGTTTTTTAACTACACACTCACCACATATATAACAAAAAGTTTTGGGAGAGTTTTTACAACCACATTAGCCATACTTTGAGTGTGAATTAAAGCAGATGGGTTAAACACTGCAATGCGAGGTTATATTAACTAGAAGAAAATAAACAGCTGTGACATTTATCGGAACTGCCAACCTAGTAACATTTGATTTTACTGCCAATCTTATAACATTCTGACAACAACCTGATAACATTCAAATGATAAAAAATAAACTTTTGACATTTTGAATATTAAAATGTGAAAAATTGGTGGGTGATACGACTTTTTTATTATTATTTTCGGACTCAGTACACCAAAAAATATAGGAATCAGGTATAATTTTTGAAAAGTTTTTTCATCGTTGGCCTGCGTAATTGATTCAATTCAAGGACTGACTTAGAATTTTTTGAGATAGAAAGATAAGTCGATTTATTTGAATTATGTATGGATTGATGGACATATAATGAAAACAATCCACCAAGATTGAATTAAACAATAGCAGTAATAAGACTCCAACAATTTTTGACATATTCCAGAGTCACACCAGAATGTGAAAAACAATTCAGGAAATTGTTATTAATTACCAGCATATACCTTCGTCTCAGCTCAATTGTATTACATAATTTTGATCGCTGAAGCTATAAAGTGTATAAAATAGTTATTGAAGTTTCATTATCTACTAACCGAAACTAATCTCCTGGGACTTCACCACATACATATGCATTACGAGATGTATAAGCACAAAAGGTGTTAAAACTTTATAAAGCTTACTGTATACTTGACGTTCTTCCACCTATATTGTATGTACATTCGTGGAAAAATGAAACGTATATCTTGAGCACATTCTGTTAATGACTGTGCAATATTACTCATACCTTGATTCTTTAAAGACGATGTACTATTAGTTTTTAGAGATAGGACACTTCGTAATTTTAACATTTTCATAGCTTTTTGGAGATTCCTATTAGCCTATTCGCGCTTTAGAGGCAGGACAGGCAGTGGTAGTTAAATATTAATAATTAATATTATGACAATTTCTCTTGATTTTTGATTGATATGATGATATAATGGATGGAATTTAGGTATAATTAACTATTATCAAACATATAAGGGGTAATTGGTGTTGTTACGTATTAGTTGTACTGTATATTCTCTTCAGGCTTTTGAAGCTTCCTTGTGCTCAACTGTTTTTATTTTCTTTGTATTTATGAAAAATCACACTTCGATATTTGATAGTTTGTTCTCGTTCCAGTATCTCCCATGGAAATATTATTTTAAGATTTTTTCTTGGTGTTTGGTTGGGTAATAAAGAAATTTATCGATTCCAAAAACCCTGAGAAGGACTTGTAACGCGACTTCTACCTTCCAAAGCCCCTACTAGATATTAATTTCAAATTTAGATACATATACAGTGTAACAATTTAAGTCCGCATCATATGGGATTTTTTTTTAAACAATCACTTTAGCCCAGATCTGGTTATGGCATCAATTTGTGCTTCAAATAATATCAGAAATAAAGTATAGTAAGTCATTTTTACGCATGACGCCACCTGTCAAAAATAATATTTTTGTAAAAATTTTTGAAAAAAACCTATAATTTGGCCAAATTTTTAAAAAGTTATTAGATAAAAATTTTGTGATTCTAGATCTGTTAGTCAAATTTCAACGACCCACTACGATTTTGAATTTTTGGTAGTTTTTAACATTTCGGCAATTGTTTTTCATCTGGATTTATTGCAACCTTATTTAAATCATTTAATTTGTCAAAAACTAGGCACCTATAATCTATTTAAGAACAAACATTATCATGCATCATATTTGATGCAAAGTTCGATTAGCTTTTGTTTTTAAATAGAAAAATGTTTCTCGCTTACGTATTTTTATAGTGAACACACTTAAACGTTTATAAATTACCACAAATCTTACATTTTGATTTTTTTAGTAATACATTTAAATTTTTAACAATGTAATGCTTCTTACTATAAACAACAAATTAACAACTTGCTGCTTTATCCTATTTGCTTTTTATACTTCAGCTAAAACCACTTTTCAGATCAATAATACATTTTAGATTCTGATTAGCAACCGTAATAAAAATATTACACATATTTTAGTTATTAATTTGGCAGTTACGTGTTAATAATACCACCGAAAAATTACATTAAAATACTTTCGGTGTCATTGTTGACGTAACTGCTAATTTAAAATAAATCCAGCCATATTTTAGTCGTGGTTATCAAAATTAACGTTCGCAAAATTAGAAAGACCCTTTATAGTTGTGCCGATTTCCTCCTGAAAATTTACCTTCTACAGGAAAAAGAGCTAAACAGAGAAATTAACACGCTAAGCAAAACTCAATATTTCTGTGCGTTTATTAATAGTAGGCCTTGGAAACAATTGAGAACTAGAGATCGCAATATGGTGTCGTAAGCTGTCAAATATTTAGTTAGCAATTCAAACTAGAATGGATGGATAGATGGTGTCGCAACATACTTTCTCTTCAAAAAAAAAAATGGAATTGTTTTATTGTGTGGGGAAAATACACCTCATCGCACTGTAGCAAATGTTTTTAACGAGCGTCATTCTGAAAAAAACTTGCAGCAATCTACTGTGAGCCGAATTATAAAAAAGTGTAAATCGACTAGATCTGTGGGAAATGTTTTCCGAAAAAAATCGTGTTGCACGTAAACATACCGAAGATACGGAGTTAGATGTGTGCTTAAGTGTAGTGGAAGAAGGCAAAACCAGTGTTAGAACTATTTCGGAGTCTACACCGGAGATCGACAGGAAAGTGTACCTAAAAGTTTACACAAAAATAAATTTAAACCATACAAACCGAAATTGATAAACACTCTACAGGATAGAGATTTTAATATTCGGTTGTTATGAGTGATGAAGCTACGTTTACTTCTAACGGAGTAGTAAGTTCACAGAATAGTCGATGGTGGGGCCAAGAAAATCTAAACTTCATAATTGAATGTCGTGACCAATACTCGTTTAAAACTAACGTTTGGTGTGGCATTGTAAATGACCAAATAATAGGGCCATATTTTTTTAGACATAATTTAAACTCACAACGATATTTAGATTTTTTAAATAACGAAATTTTAGAAGTTCTGGATAATATGGCTGTGGATCTAATATATGCTCTCTCATCAATTAGATGGTGCACCAATACACAATAATTTGCAAGTACGAAACACTTTAAATGAACTATTTCATGGCAGGGTCATTGGGCGAGATCAAGATAATTGTTGTCACCTTGATCGCCCGGAATCACCCATTTGGATATACAAGTTTAGACCATTTAGAGATATCGATCATCTAGAAACTATAATTAGGGAGTGTGTTCAGGAGATACCTCCCGAGTTTGTGAAAAATTCCGTCAAAGAAATTTCTAAAAGAACCATTCGTTGCATTGAACGAAACGGTGGACACACGGAAATGTAGAATATTGCAATATGCGTGTATTTGATACAAAGTATTTATTAAATAGGTTAAAATAGCCAATTGTTAATTTAGCGTTTATAGAAAGAAACATTCTATTTAAAAACAAAAGTTAATCGAACTTTGCATCAAATATCATTCATCATAATGTGTGAATTTTAATATTCTATAAAAAAATTATGGACACGACTTCATTTTGTTATTAAATAGAATATAGGTGCCTAGTTTTTGACAAATTAAATGATTTAAATTAGGTTGCAATAAATCGAGATGAAGAACAATTGCCGAAATGTCAAAAAATGATATTATTTGAAGCACAAATGGATGCCATAACCAGATCTGGGCTAAAGTGATTATTTAAAAAAAAATCCCATATGATGCTGACTTAAATTATAACACTATATATATATATATATATATATATATATATATATATATATATATATATATATATATATATACAGTGTTACAATTTATTATTATTATATATATATATATATATATATATATATATATATATATATATATATATATATATATATATATATATATTTATACACGGGACGTTTCACGTTAACCGGGACAAAGCTCTGCCCAAAATTGTGGGCGACGGAAAATATATATATATATATATATATATATATATATATATATATATATATATATATAATATATATATATATATATATATATATATATATATATATATATATATATATATATATACATATATATATATATATATATATATATATATATATATATATATATATATATATATATGTATATGTATGTAAGTAAATCCTAAAAAAAGAACATTTAGAGCAGTCAGAAACTGAAAAAAAATTTTGGCGAGGACACTAGTTTACCAGTATTTTTTCGAAAGTCTGGAATGTTTGGAACATGTTGCCAGAGTGGTGCAAGCCCAAATTGAGAGTATCAAAAAGCTCAGATATTTTTACATGATAATGCTCGTAAAACAACGGTCAAAAATATTTAATAAATCAATATTTTTTTATCAGGAGAGCAGCCTAACCATACTCTAAAATGATTTAGTGACTTTAGTGCTCCGTACGGCAAACTTATGGGATCACTTCAGTATCTGTCACACCCGATTTTCTCCGAGACTATTTAACATAGAAAGTTGAAATTTGCCAGAATTATAGGAATTGATGGCCCAGTCAGTGCCAGTATTTTGAAAGTTAAACTTTGACTTAAGGGGTTAGTTTCAGGGGTGTGAAAAAAAAAAATTACCAGGTCATCGAGTGATGTGTCAGACAAAAGCTTTTGAACATATGAGTTCAAAAATGTATATAATAGTCGTTTTTTTTTTTTTTTCGCAAATTTTTCTTCGTAATATTTTTCAAAAACCGCAAAAGCCGGTGTCCACCGGTCAGCATGAATTTTGACTTTGATAAGAGGGTATGAAATTTCGATAGATTTACCGACAGTTAGAGGAAAAAAATATGTATGGCCTGAAAAAGTTTGTTTTTGTATCCAGTAGAACGGTTGAACAGTATTTTAGAAAATCCACAGTTTAAATTTTTATTTATTGATAAATCGAAACAAATATATATATGATTTTTATCAACTTTTACTATCATATCAAATTACAAAATAGTGGAAAAAAAGTTTAAAAGTGAACCCTATTGCTTTTTTTTTAATGTTCATAAGTACTTCCTCTCACTAAACCCCAAATGTAGTCCCCCATCATATTTACGTTGTATTGGCCCTGATAACGTTATTCGAAGTTCACAATATCTTGATGAAAACGTTCTCCTTGTTCTTCTGAATACGCCCCCATGTTATTTTCAAATTTATCTAAATGAGCATACAGCATATGTACTTGTAGAGACATTCTGCAACCCATGGGTTTTAAAGTTTTCTAACATGTTTTCAACTAGCTCTTGGTAATTTTCAACTTTGTTATTCCCTAAAAATCCAGAGACTACTGCTTTAAAACTATTCCAACTTTTATTTTTAGAGCACTAGTAAGTAATTTTGGAAATTCTTCACTGGCAAATTTTTTTTTAATTTGTGGACCAACAAAAATTCCAGCTTTAACCTTTGCTTCTGACAACTTTGGAAAAAAGTTTTTTAAAAATGTAAAAGCTTCAGATTTCTCATCTAGCTTTTTTACGAATTGTTTCATAAGCCCTAACTTGATGTGTAAAGGCGGCATTAATACATTTTCAAGTTCAGCAATAGGGTCACATTTAACGTTTTGTTTTCCAACACAAAATTCCGTTCTTAGTGGCCATGATCGTTAAACATAGTGTTGAGCATCCGCTCTACTATCCCACAAACAGAGATAACACGGATATTTTGTATATCCACCCTGTAGTCCCATTAAAAATCCTACCATCTTAAAATCTCCAATGGACTGCCACTTATACTCTTGATATTTTAAAGCTTCGAGTAAAATTTTAACATTTTCATAGTTTTCTTTTAGATGTACAGAATGAGCGACTGGAAGAGATGGAAATTTATTTCCGTTATGTGATAAAACTGCTTTCAAGCTTTTCGTCGAGCTGTCAATAAATAAACTCCATTCACTGGGAACACAGGGCATCCCAATTGCTTCAAACAAACCTCTCATATCGTTACAATAACAAAGTCCATCTTCTTTGGTGAAGAACGTAGCAATATTTTTATTTGAACTCTGAGATGAGCTTGACTGAGACAATTTTTTAGGAGGTTCAGGTACTGGAAGTTGTGGGCTATGTGAGATTGGAGCAGAAGATGCAGCAAGGTCAGGATATTCGATGGGCTTCGTATTTTTGCCTCTACGTCTTTTAGCTGGATTTACTACGCAAAAATAACAGTCATTAACGTGGTCTCTTGGCTCTCGCCAAATTCTCGGTACTGCGAATTTCATACTCCGTTTCTGACCTCGATACCAACCTGAAATAAACAAAGATAAAAATAAACATATTTATATTTTTTTTTACTAAAAATTGTTTACCTTCTAAACGTCGTTTGCAATTACTACAAGCAACATGTGGAGCCTAGGGCTTGTCTAGATTTCGAACAGGGCAGTTGAAATAGGCTTTGTAGGCTTCACAAGGCTTTTCACACGCGTTTAAGTAAAATTTTATATCTCGTACTTTAACAAATATACCACATATATAATAAAATGCATCAGCATCGTATTTACACTTTCTCGACGACATTTTAACCTCTTTAAGTCTTCTACAAAACAGTCAATTGTTGTTTATCACTTAAGTGACATCTGTAGACACTGTGTGGAAGTTACGACCTGTTTATTTTTTCGCGGTATTTTTAAATATACCAGAACTATTTAATATTTCTACTATAACTCAAAAAAATGTATTATTATCGTAACTACCACCAGTAAACTTTATATGGAATATGGCTACTTTTCCTTTATTTTGAAGCATAATGATTAGAAAAATCATAAAATAAATTTTAGGACAAAAACAAAAAATGTTTTTTGTAGAGCTGTGTAATGTTTAATAGCTCAAATTTTTCGGAATACAAATCACTTTTACATGCTGAGTAGCAACGCATGATCACTCAAAATGCCGGGTCCTATATGACGACTGCACGTAAGATACGCGTCGAAAAAAGTTATCAAAACTTTAAAAACAGCTATAAAATATTTGAAAAAGTATTCAGATTGCTGTTTATAACTTTTACCTATCCACCTTCGTGCCTTTGCATCACTGTTGATAAACTGAAAATGGTAGATCCAACTTGGCGGACCTCAAAATCGATCAGAGTTTTGATTCTCATAGAACTTGATATATTACGTGTTCTTGAGGCTATTAAAGTGCGATTATAAACTTATATTTTAGAAATTTGGATGGTAAAACTTCAACTCCTAAAAAAGGCTAATCTAATATGGCGGCTGTAAATGAGGTAAGCGTTAACCCTTTTTCAGGTTGGAGATTCTGAGTAATACTGATATTAAATTGTTTCTGGTGCAAAGGTTGCCGATGGTTACTCATCACGAATCTAAAGTCAGATTTTAAAATTTCAAGATGTCGGATACAATATGGCAGAGGTCGATCCAAAAAATTAAATGTTGAAATAATAAAATATAATTGTATATATATGTATATAAATTCTACATGAAATTTGCAATAAAGAAGGTCTCTGGTAATTTTTTACTGAAATGCATGTATTCCAAGAATAAAAATTCCTAAGCTATCTGTAATGTACTAAAGCCCATATTTATAAACATGTTTTCAAAAAAGCTCTCTGTGTTTAGTAGGGTTGAGACTATCTTTAAATGCAATTTTAAAGCTCACATTACTTTTTTCAATTGTTTCTATTTATTTTTAGTTTTTTTAAAACTTTTTTTTATCCATTACTCTTCTTGAACTGATGGACACTATGTCTAAGACAAAAAAGCAAGGCAGGCTTTAAAATTACAGTTAAAGACAGTCTCAACCCTGTTAAAGGCAGAGAGCATTTTTCGAAAATATGTTTATAAACACATGTACCCAAAATATGAAATTACTGATAGTTTAAGAATTTTATGTAGAATTTTATGTAGAATAAGACTTTATTTTTTTTATTTCAAATTTGTAAAAAAATGTTCTTAAAAAAGTCGAGTCGTGCTCAGCAGTGAACCGCTAACATACCAACAATTTACGAAAATGCTCAAAATGCTCATATATATATAAATATATATATACATATATACATATATATATATATATATATATATATATATATATATATATATATATATATAAATATATATATATATATATATATATATACATATATATATATATATATATATATATATATATATATATATATATATATATATATATATAGGAATTCGTAGAAGGCGTTTGTATGTCCACATTTCGAAGGCATTTATTCGCGAAGAGTCAATAATTTTCAACGTTCACGTTTCGGCTCCGTAAGTAGCAACTGGAGAAACTAGGGAGTTAAGCAATCTTAATTTCAATTCAATTTAAATACAGCAGTCTGTGCTAGAGCCAGTCTACGTTTTAACTCGCCTGCACATCCACCGCTGTTTTTAATGAGAAAACCTACATATAATTGCAAAACTACTTTAAACCCAGCTACCATTTATATATATATATATATATATATATATATATATATATATATATATATATACATATATATATTATACATACATCATAGTCAAAATCCTCAGAGTCTTTCATCTGAGCTTTCTTTTTACAAGGGATCAAACGTTTTCAATAGAGTTGGCGTCCGGCGATTCTGAGGACTACTCTAATATTTTATCGTGGGCCCAAACAAGTCGTTTCGCGACTCGATTTTCGCCCAGCAAAGGTTTCATTAAGGTGCTTCTGAATTTGACATCATGAGCACCCGATTTTCGTAATATTGTCGCTCCCTGACGCAGTGTCTATTTCGGGTCCCGTGGAAACAAAGACAAGATTCGTTCTTCGACTATCGAGCCACGTTTTGGCAAGTCGGCGACATTTTTCGTCTCGTTAAAATGATTTACCCACTTCTTTACGAATGATACCGACTTTTTAATATATTTAGCGGCCGTGGAATGTGTCATTTTAGACCCCTTTGGATAGGAACAAAAAAAGACTGCCTCGAACCAACACACAAATAAGTGACTCTCATTTTGGATTTTACGTGATTTCGACGAAAGTTCGGATTCGAGTAATAGTTTTACTAAAATTCGTCGTAGACAAAACTTTCCCTCTACCTATTTTTTATTGAATCGCTAAAATCGCATATATTAAAAATGATTTATTGTGGACACGTTCTTACTTGACCGACTGTATTTATAATTTGTCGATTATTCTAAAACATTCGACCTAGCAATGGTACAATGGCAAAAATTATGGTAGATAATAAAAGGAATGAGTGTACCTGACCACTTAATCCTTTTAATACAACAACTCTACCAACATAACAGGAACCGAGTAGGAATTCATGGTGTCATCTCTGATATCTTCCAAATTAGGAATTGTGTTAGAGAAGAGCGCATCCTTTCCCCCACATGTTTTAATATTTATATCGAGCACATAATGCAGGAATTTCTAGACAATTGGCATGACGGCATATCTGTGGAAGGGAGAAAAATCAGTAATTTAAGATATGGCGATGACACTATAATTATAACATTAAGTGAGGAAGAAATGACTAGCTTAAAGGAGACAAGCAAAGAATTTCGACTAAAACTAAATTCCACGAAAACTACTGTCATGATTATAAATTGACAGAATATTAATCAACCTCATGTAAAAATGGTAGCTGGGTTTAAAATAGTTTGCAATTATATGTAGGTTTTCTCATTAAAAACAGCGGTGGATGTGCAGGCGAGTTAAAACGTAGACTGGCTCTAGCACAGACTGCTGTATTTAAATTGAATTGAAATTAATATTGCTTAACTCCCTAGTTTGTCCAGTTGCTACTTACGGAGCCGAAACGTGAACGTTGAAAATTATTGACTCTTCGCGAATAAATGCCTTCGAAATGTGGACATACAAACGCCTTCTACGAATTCCTTATATATATATATATATATATATATATATATATATATATATATATATATATATATATATATATATATATATATATATGTATATATATATATATATATATATATATATATATATATATATATGTATATATATATTTATATATATATGAGCATTTTGAGCATTTTCGTAAATTGTTGGTATGTTAGCGGTTCACTGCTGAGCACGACTCGACTTTTTTAAGAACATTTTTTTACAAATTTGAAATAAAAAAAATAAAGTCTTATTCTACATAAAATTCTACATAAAATTCTTAAACTATCAGTAATTTTCATATTTTGGGTACATGTTTATAAACATATTTTCGAAAAATGCTCTCTGCCTTTAACAGGGTTGAGACTGTCTTTAACTGTAATTTTAAAGCCTGCCTTGCTTTTTTGTCTTAGACATAGTGTCCATCAGTTCAAGAAGAGTAATGGATAAAAAAAAGTTTTAAAAAAACTAAAAAAAATAGAAACAATTGAAAAAAGTAATGTGAGCT